>CM060959.1:140062213-140404713 GCA_030765055.1 Mantis religiosa | reverse complement strand
TCCCTAAGATATTTCTTACTCATTTGAATTTTCCACAGTTTTGTACCTTTTTCAAATATTAATATATTACTGGCTTATCATCGGTTGTGCATGCAAGAACTACGAACTTCGAAGCTCTTACATAACGACCAACTCTCACAGGATCACAATCAAAATAGCAGAATGATAATTTCTACAAAAAAAATTCTGGATTAACATGAACCTGTCATAGAATAATATTATATTAATTACATAATCAATTTATATAATAGTGAGAAAGTCATATGAATGCAGAATTTATTTTTCCTTGCTCTGTAGCATGATATATAATTGACTGATCTTCACTTCGAGTGACCATTTATAACAACAGCAATTAACGCACTTTGGCTTTCAGAATGTTTATGGCTCCCTGAACACCCTGATGCACACACCTCTGACATTTAGCAGTGTTTTGTTGTTGAATTCCAAGGGCTACACTAATTGAACTGGTCGTTGGGACACCCTTCCTTCTTTGTGTTTCTGTTCACACGCCACGACCACTTATTGAACCAGTGGGCGGGTGTTGGATTTCATGAAAACGACTAGTTGCTGCATCTACGCGCATCTATTGATTTCGAAATGTTTTGTCATTTTAAGAATATGTTAAATCTATATGTAGGGGACTGTCAAGCCCGTGTCCAATGGAAATAAATTGACAGAAATCAATTCCAGAAATAAATTGACTTACAGATGTTACAGAGGTATAAGCTGCTAAGTCGTTGTTTCAAAATGGTGTAGGAAAGCTGCTCATAGTTTTCAAAAGTAATGTTAAATACCAAAATAGTAATAAAAATTAAAGCATTTTATGTGATGGGTACGTTTGGAGGTACGAAGTACTGTGTTGAAGTGTTTCTCACAGTTTTACATATGTTTCAGTTGTGACAGGATGTTTTTATTGGGATATTACAAATTTTAACTCAAAATGGATGAAACGTTAAGTCACTTGACTTAACAGCTTCTATTATTAATGTTAGAGTTTTTCCATGATATAATATTATAATACGTAGCCATGTATAAACTGTTACTTTATTTTCGTCAATACATCTCTACTATGGACTAATCCAGCATGCGCTTCATGGATTCACATACAACATTGTCCATCTCTACATCTTCTACCTCACTTGCATATGTCATTGTGTCATAAAATGTGGTGCTTTCTGGCAGAGTGACATGTTCCAGCAGTGAACCAATATCGTAATATTTTGCCTTCTTAACCTTCCGAAGCCTCTCTGGTGTGTTTTCGCACTATCACATGCCCTGTGTAAGGCTTGCAACCTCACCACTCTCCTCAAAAGAGACTGAGGATGATAAAGTGTAGAGGATATGATGTGACGAAATTCTGGTACACATCCTCTTTGGAAATACACACCCCGGATTAAAGTGAATTCAGGAGCACTTAAAGGATATGATCGAGGGCATCTTTGAAGTCAAGAATCAACAACTGGAGTGATGTCGGTCAGTGGAAGTTTGACATGGACAACTTCAATGGGCCTCGTCTATGGTGAATCTTCGACCAGTTTCGCCCATTTGGAAGGAAGTAAGACTTTATCCACTGATCGTTTCTTCTTCTCAATATTGCCAAAAATTCTGTCAATAGGCATGAAAGAGTGTCCTGGTATTGTGAAGTACAGATAAACTTTCTGAAAGTACACTTAAGGAATATTTAAAAATATCTATTGTTTAAATTATCTAATCTAAAATGTGTCAACAGCTGATATCAAAGAGTTTGGGTGGCACAGTGTAGTTGCACCACCAAACGGCTAATGCAGCAACTATTTGACTTAACAACATTCAACTCAAAAAGTCTGATTTAACAACTTTTGTTTGTGAAATTGATGCCCATTCAACATGCTGAGGTCATAGTATGCTAGACCTAACATTTCCTGACCTGTAAATCTGTTGGCACTATTTCAGAACTGGTATTCAGAGTGCTTATCGTGTGATTAACAGGATTTCTCAAAAACATTGACTTAACAACCTCTGAATTTGAAATTTCAAAACGACAAAATGTCATAGAATATGCTGCAGGAATATTTGTCAGTGCTATCATGAACGTATCTTCCAATATGGCATTCGCATTTAACCCATACGCAATTGATCGCCAGAGCTACACGTGCTTACAGCGTTTCCGATACGTCTTTAATTTTGACTATTATGCCTCCCAAATTTATTGAATTTCGTTTCTTTTGGAGGTTCTTCATTATTTATTTTCCTTCCCGGTGGCCTTCTATCGAATTAGAAAATAGGGAAATATAAATAAATAAAAGCGAGGAGCATTTGCAACTCATTTTAATAGTGACTGTTATTTGTAGCTTTAATTCCAAAAAGAACAGCAAATTTCTTTGTCACCGCACAGTCTATCTCCAAGACAATCCCTAAAACAACGTTATCTTGTGTGCACTATAATCTTCTAGAATTCTCCCTACCAAGCGAGTGTTGGATAACGTAACGACAACGAAGTTGTTAATGTTCTAAAATGCATCCGGATGTTGTTATAATATTTGTGATCCTTTATCCGGTTTCTCAAATGCTTTGTACAACTTCAGATCAAATTGTTCTCTGTAACACTGTTAGAGGTATGAGTTTTGCAGGATGTAAATGAAGTTCTGTGGCTGTAACCGTCACAAGCGAGTAACAACTCATATAAACAGTGCAGTGTACGTCATGTTTAACATTCCTCCCTCTTTAGAACACAGTGGACTAACAAGTCTATTCCTGGTGTTTACTGTTTTTTCTGAAAATGATTCTCTTCGTAACCGTTTAACTGACAGAATTGGCTTGTAGATTCCTTGTCATTTAAAGAAGCCTGATACGATATATATATATATATATAAGGAGCCTAGTTTCAAAGATGGAAAAGAGCCATTGACATTATTTTTCACTAGAGAGCTATTTGTGGTTTTCTATGACAGCTTTATTTTGTTAATCTGAAAACTTTTAGTGGCATTTTTAAAGCTGTGATAGCACAGTAATTAAGGATCCCACTCAAAAATATTGTTTTAATACACTATAAAACTGGCGTCAAATATGCAATGTCCACATTGTCTTATGTCCGTTTTAGAAACAAAGCATTTCCATGATAATGAAATGAATTGTGATTGAATGCAATGACCGTTCGAGTTTTATTGCAATTATTATAATAGCTTCAGTTATAGCATTACAAAATGAAAAACATGTATTTATTTTCCATTTTGATGTATATCATATCGTTTTCATTGTGGACGCCAGGAGCAGCCCTACATATTGGCTGGCATGTCACCTGGCTGATCTGTTACAACCTTTGGTATGGGATTGCCCATATCATGTGAGTAACTCCACACAGTTTGTAAATACACCTAGAAACATTACCAATGACCCTTCTGATCTTCTTGTCAGCTACGATGTGGTTTCTCTATTTACAGGAGTACCACTCTAGAAAGCCATTCAACTTCTGAAGGAGCAACTTCCGGCTGATATCATAGAGCTCTTCCGACATACCCTGACGCCCACTTTTTTCTTGTTTGGTGGTACTTTCTTTGAACAAGAAGACGGAGTAGCAATGGGCTCCCCTTTGTCACCTGCTATAGCTAATTTCCATATGGAACACCTAAAACATGAAGTACTTGCCACAGCTCCACTTAAACCATCTCATTTCTATAAATATGTGGACGACACTTCTGTAATTTGGCCACATGGATCAAACACTTTGCCTAGCTTTCTTGCGCATATGAACAGCCTTCGACCACAAATACAGTTTACCATGGAAGTGGAGACGGATGGAACTCTTCAGTTCCTGAATATTCCTGTTTCAAAAAACAGAAACGGTACACTGGGCATGCTGTATATCGCAAGCCTACAAACAGCGATCTCTATCTGAGCGCTCATAGTTTCCATCATAAGTCTCAACGACTGGGAGTTCTCAATACACTGGCCCACAGAACTTTGTCTATCTCTAATCCCAGCCACTTAAAACAAGAATTACAGCACCTGAGACTCACTTTCCGTCAAAACGGCTACTCCGAATATGACGTTGAAGCCTCCATCACCAAAGCTAGGAAAGGGAAACCTGTAATACAGCAAGCGTCAGATAAGCCTACCGCTACAGCCTGCATCCCGTTTACCGGCAACCTATCCGGCAGAATCACCAGAATTCTCGCCATATACAACATCTGGACCACCCACAAGCCACCTCCGAGGATTAAGCATCTGTTGAGACCAGTGAAAGACAAACTGACTTCCAAGTTCCGGGAGTGTACCGCATTCCCTGTGAATGTGGCACACCGTATATAGGACAAACCGGAAGGACCATCGCTACCAGAATAATTGAACATGAACGGAGCATTAGTTTAATGAAACCTGAGAAGTCTGGGCTGGCAGAGCATTGTTTTTATAACGACCATAGAGCTAACTTTCGGGAGACGACCATCTTGGCAATATGCAACAGTTACTGGGAGCGGAGAATTAAGGAGGTGTTGGCGATTTCCTCTGAAAGGAGCACGCTTAATCGTGATGCTCAACTTCAGTTCAGCTCCTCTTGGAAACCGGCCTTAAAATGGAAATCCGTCGAATTAAGAAGCAAAGATCAATACAGCTTGATAATCAAGTTAAGTAGTTAGGTTTCTTTGCCACAATTTTCTATACTCACGCCATCTCCTGACCTGGCATTTAATTTACTGAAAACAGTCTTTTTTTCAGTAATGCGAATTTTGATAGTGTTTTGTCTCTGTTTATAGTTGTGTTATATCCAGTGTTTCATTTGCGGTTATAACTTTTTATAAATATCCTGATGATGGGAGAGATGCACACTTCCGAAACGTTGATATCTAATCATCTTTTCACCTGGCTGGCTGCCCGAGAAGAAAGTGATCATATCCTTTCCATTCTTGTTACTGTGTTTCTGTGTAGATAACATCTGATTCAGGGCAAGGATTTCAAAGCGGACATTCAACATTATTTTTTGTGTCATTTTTCTACAACTTTGAATGACCTCATAATTCCACTTAAGATGGGGATTCTCGTTCCACTCACTTCCAAAGTTGTTGGTTGGCAATCTTCCTACACCCACAAGTTTTAGTTGGTTCATTTTGACACATACCCTCCAATACATTTTGTTCCATATTAAGCTTACAAATTTTCCCGAAACCGTTATATTTCAGTAAAGTATGCGAACGAACTTAAAACACAACAATCACGTCAAAATGTAACCAAAAACTGGCCATGGCAGTTTTCAATTATTTCCAGCGATTTGATTGGTTCAAACGGCCATGTCCATTTTTATACTTACTGAGCATGTATGTTTTCGGTTTTGAAACTAACCATATATTTCAGCTGTCAAAAATACGTATAAAGGTCCATTTCAGGAACAAACGGTATGCTGATTTAAAAGGAGTAGGCCAAATGTGAAATAGATCGATTCTTAACTCAGTTTCGATAAAAATGGCTAATGTACGTCTTTGACACTAGGCGCCTCATATAAATACAAAATCAATGTTTGAATCTGTCGAGAAGATAAATGCGGTAGATTTCCAAATGTAGTTCACATTGCAAATATTCCAAAATACGAGCTGCTAGGAAGGCTCCCGGAAGATTTACTCGGCTCGATCTTTAGCTGTGAATAAGTCGATCCTCGTTCGTTAACATAGTAATGTAAATTGCTGCACCAAGGTATTTGTACACTTGTATCACACAACAGTTCTAATTCTCTTGTCTTTTGTTATCTGACTCAAGATGTTGAGAATGTCTTTTAAATTCTCTAATCAGTGTTTTCATATCTGAGTAGGATTTTCATTTCACATTGTATATTTCCTTTACGGAAAATATATTCATGCTTTCGTGACTGACAATATAACACTAAATGTATCATAGTCTTTTTGTAGTTTACAGCAAAACTCATTTTATACATGTTGTAAGTAAATGCTTCTGCTTTGATTGCGGTTTCATTCGAGAAGTAGAGTTTATATTCTATCAAAGTAATATGGGTATGATCGTGATATGTTAGCAGACTATATAATACTTGATTATAGTCATATATCATGTGAAATTTTTGGGCAGAATGCATTCATTTTCCTAATCATTATAAGTGCATAGCTCACAAAGCAAGTATAGCTATGGGTCAAGTCAAATAAATGTTATTCATTTAATAAATGCACATCTATAAGGTGGTGAGTGTATTCTCTGAAGATACATTAAATACGACCGTTCAAGCCTGAGAACAGCCTGTCATCGCTTACAGCTGAAATAAATTGTCCCGCAGAAGTTTCTAACATTCCAGAAAATCTACTGATAAGTACTGTCACTATTTAGCAATGTAAAAGCCATTGGTCTGGGTTTAGTTCGCCTCGGTAGCGTAGAGTAGCTGTCTGCCACACGCTCAAGATGTCCCATTTTTAAATCTCGGTCAGAGTGAGATATCTGGATAAAGTTTTTCTGGGGTTTTCCCTTATTACGAAAAACGAATCTTGGATAACTAAGCTGCATGGGCCCTGGTCTCATTTGAGCATCATTTCACCCATTTCATTCATCGTTCGTCATGACTTATCGTTGGAGGACATAAATGTAAAAGAAAACTTGTTTTTGGCCGTGTTTGAACCCACGCCTTTGGAATCAGACGACCAGCGAATACAAGCTGAACCACACAGATCGAGTTTAATGCATCTGCATGGACTTTTCAGTACTTTCAAATTACGGAAATATTCTTTAGAGTTGATCTGAATGTTGCATAAATTATCACATTGTTTCTTCGAGTGCATTTCCCGTTCGATTTTTAAAACAAAACCCAATCAAAAGTAGTTCTGGGAATGGGGAGGATCTGGAGGCGGATAACCTCATCTTGTATTCATGATAGTCAATATCGATCAATGTTCCTGAGGGATATTCTGTGATATTTTGTCATCTGAAAGTTTCAATGGACTAAAATATATGTTCATTTTTAAAAGGCTTTTTTTTTTTTTTTTTGATGACGGTACAATGGTTTTTTTCTCTAAGTTGAAATTCTATTTGTTTTTGCAATACTTTGGCGCTCAAGTGTGAAAGGATTAAGAGCATATTCTATGTTCAATTTACTAATAAGATGATATTTTATGTAACTGCATATAATACCAATGTCCATCATGTGGTAATTAGTTTGCTATTAGTAATCCACGAAAACATTGTGTTCATGTAGTTGTACGAGGGTCCTTCAATAAATAACCGAACTAATTCTTTAATTAACACGTAATGGCTTTATTTCACTAACATTTACCTACACACTTTCGAAGTATTCTCCCTCTGATGAAATACAATTATTCCAACGATTTCCCATTGTTCGAAACACTCATTGAACCCATTTTGGACAGTCTGTTCAGGATACCCAAGACAACATTGCTCAACTCCAATATCGCTTTGAAAATGGCAACCACGAAGCTCCCGTTTCCCTTAAGGGAAGAGGTGACAATCGTATGGTGCGAGATCCGGAGAATAAGGTGGATGAGGTATGATCTCAATGCCCGTATCTGCGAGAGCCTCTTGAGTTGCTCAAGCTCGACGAGCAGGAGCATTATCCTGATGCAAGATTCATCCTCTCCTTGCGAGATTTGGTCACTTTTCGGCGACTTTTTTCTTCAGTGGCCCTTCAGTACGTCACAATAGTAAGTAGCAGTTACTCTGCGTTGATTAGTTACAACATGATCATACAGAATGCCCAGTTTGTCAAAGAATACGAGATTCGTGATCTCTCCTGCACTTTTCTGAACTTGTGCTTTCCTAGGCTTAGGGCTCAATGAATGTTTCCACTGTGAACTCTTCTGTTTTGTTAACTGGTCATCAGTGATGACCCTATTCAGAAAGTCTGGCTCCCGTCGTAACCTTCCGAGCCATTATTGATACGTCATGACGCGGTGAGCCTTCTATTCGTCCTTCAGCACGTGCGATAACCACTTTGCTGTAACTTTTCGATAGCCAAAGTCATTGCCAATTATATCGTCTACAGTTCCAACAAATAACTGCATCATATCTAGAACTTTCGAAATTGTTATGCGACGATCTTCTCGCACCAATGCATCAATTGTGTTAATGTTGACTAGGAGTCTTCCAGGGTGCGGAGAATCTTGAAGGTCATCATGACCCCCTTTGAAACGTTTATACCACTCGAAGACTTGTGTTTTGCCTAAAGCTTGCTGCATCATTTCAGAAGGTTTCTGTAGGATTTTTGTCTAACAGAACACAAAACTTTATTGATGCACGTTGCTGGAGTTTCAGTTCCATGGTGCGTGCAGTAAACATGACCTCACGTATTGGGCTCAATCGGGCTCATGATTAACTCTGCATGACTGGCACTCACAGCTCTGCTAGAGGAAGGATTCACCTTTGCATCACTAGTAGCCATGGTGCTCCATGGCGGTTTATTCAAATACAATTAAACCACTTCGGTTATTTACTGAAGGCGCAGCCGTTATACTGTTTAATTCTGGAATTGAAATCAGTGTACTCACCGCTTGATTGATTTTTTACATATACATTTATCATGTCGTTCAAATTACAATCTATGCATATCTGATCTTTATGTTTGCGTTTATCACTATGTCTTCTAGTCAAATGAAGCAGCGTCTGCTTTCTTTAATTGTTCTATTCCGTTTGCAACTGACACGACTTTACGGCGCTCATTACTCCAGTGACCATTTTGATCACAAAAGGTACACGCGAATTCATTTGTTTTTCAGCTCGCCTTTGTGTCCTAATTTAGTTGTGCTGCTCCGCTGTTCATTACTCTGTGCTCTAAAATGGAATTGAATTCGTTCAACTTGTATAATTGTTCTTTCCATTTATCCAGATTATACATTAGCAAATCCAACTTGTTTTTTTCGTCCTTTACCTTCACTGTGGTGTACCAATTGAGCGCTGAGTTGTTTGGGAAGCCACATAAACTATCTGCTGGTATATATAAACCAAGTATCAAATTATCAAAGCCTAGTGCTGTATGAACCGCAGTAGCCATTTGATAACCTTTTTACGTGCATCAAATCATGTGTTGTTGCGTTTGAACTTATTCTTAACGGTTACAAACAAACATGCTCTTGCTTTTGTGGTTTGATCTGTCGAGGTGTTACCAGAGTTTCCGAAATTCAATCCGACATCTTGAGTTCCTTCCACTAAGTATCATAGATATAGGTGCTTATTTATTGGTGCAGCATGTGAAATGCTGGCTCTAACTTCACATGAAATTTCGGAAAGTTCCAAAAATGTCAGTTTTGGTAATCATGGCTCCACAGTAGAATATCGAACTATGCTTTTCTGAAATTTTTATTTTATTGGAGAAACTTGATGTTTATAATTCTCTTACTTGCACTGCCAACAAGCTTCTAGGTGATGGTTGTCGTATTCCTTTATATCATGTTGGTTGATTGTCTTCTTGTGGTCGTTGAATATGTTACTGAACTTCGTTCACACCCACCAACATTCTCATACAGACACACAGATAACATTTCTATCTCAATATCTTCTATTGTATCATCAGTGCTACTCGTGACTTACCTAACTGCTGACGATCTCGTTGCAGTTTGAACCCGGTTTCTTCAGTTTCCAACTAGTGTAATGTCCTAGAAGTCACTATAGCGGTCATATGGCAGATCTCTGGAGATCTGAATCGACCATGCTCATTATAATCAAAAGTTGCATAGTTTGCTCTCAGTAGAAATTCGCAGGCATTTTCTTTTCCAAATAGTGTATCCTGTTTGCTGTACTAGGCTGCTACCAAAATTTGTATCGATATGCTACCATTTTCTGTCATACATTTTGAAAAGTGAACTTCAAATTACAGAAACAGTAAGTCGTCGATTTTCTGAACTAAAAATATCCTTGAGAGTATGTGGTAACTAATAGTTTCGTTCCAAGACGGCTCTGAATCGATTATGAATTATCTGAGCATGCACAATAGGTAATTAGCGTTCCAACATGACAAAATTCGGTTCAGAACTCCGGCTGTATTTTTAGCATAATAATATAATAATAGTCCATGGCGCGGTAGCCCTTAGAGGGCCAAGGCCTACCAACCCGACTGCCGGCCTCATGCCCACTTACGCCCGGCAGAGTTGGACGATCATCCAACCGATACGGGGAGATATGGCCAGCATCTCGACATCCCCCAGCCGGAAAGATGGTTTCCGTGACCAGGGCCGCTTACCTAGCGTAAGCTCCTCACTTTCCTCACGATGCTGAGTGGGCACCTGTCCTATACCCGGGATCTAAAATCCCCACCACACGGGTGGGATCGAACCCGGGCCGCTTTCCATGGCCAGGGACCAAGGCATGCTGCCTTAGCCCGCTACGCCACGGCGCAGGACGTATTTTGAACATGTTGACCCAATATACTTGGGAACTAAATCAAAAACTTCAGAAATATAAAGCATACGATATTAGAAGTCATGAGGCGGAATTACTGTAGAACCACAACAAGAAGGCAAGCAAGATGAATTTGTAGCGTGATCAGTTTTGCTTTCCCAACAGTGCTTTTGTGCTCACCTTCCCAGTATGACAAGGATGGAAAGTTCGTTTAAAATACACAAGTGTTCTTACATAAACCCATATATAATACCTACCGCCGCATTTACTGAAACAAACATTAGAACTGGCAGCATGGATGACTCATATACACTGTCATACACTCATTTCCTAGTAAACAGATCCGTTACCGGAGCAGATAAGCAGTTCAAGCCCCTCTGCCATTCATGCCCCTCTAGCCTTCTTGTCGTGGGCATACAGTAGGGAGGGCTCGCCTAGATTGACTCTCCTGTCTTAGGCATGCAGAGTTGCCTAGTTCGGTGCGCACAGCACAAGCGTCAACAACAGAGATTTCTCTTTTTAATGGGCCCAAAATTTCTTCTGGAAATTCAACATTGTAGTATGCCTTGATACATGCGACAAGAAGTTTTGAGGCAGCCTGTATTAAAGGCCATTTTCCTACGATGTATGGTTCTCGAGTTATCGCTTAACACCCGACCTCCGTGTTTATGCTTCAACTTCCAATCGGGCTCGAGTGTTATAAGTTTTTATTACAGTTTGATTTTTAAAAGAAGATACGTGAATATCATTTGTTTCTCCACGTGGGTACTTGCAATGTTGCCCAGCAGATACCCTTTCTTTATCCTCTCAACACTAGAAACAAGGGTTCGAGTTATCTCAACTCAACAAAAGCATGCACAGTTAATCTGTATTAGCCTACTTTAAAAACAATAACACGCTGTTCACCCATTCACTGCGTTGTAATTCTTTTAAATATTATTATATACCGTTATTGTTGCTATGTATCCTTAGTTGACATTCCCGCACAGTGCGGTAAGTATTTCTCCATAGAAACACATATATAGGCGATGCACGTTTTAAAATCTAACATGTATCTTCAATTATATTTATTAATATCTCAGCTATTACCTAATTACTAAAATTCAGATTGCTCTAATACACATAGTGCCAAAAATAATGTGCAACATGTGGTAAGCACATAACGGAAACTCAAGAATTGAAAAGCTCGGTGCAAGCGGCTCTTTTTTTTCCAAATCTTTCCTCGTTCTGTATACATTAATATTGCAATATACTATTATTAACGACTTTGTTAACTGACATGGTCATATCAAAGCCGCCAATATGGCGGAATTCTTTTACGTGCAAGCGTATCTACTGACATGGGGCTGTCACTTTTGGATAAAAGGAATAAGCTGTTCATTGATAAGAAGCAAACACTCATCTTCCTGTTGGAAGTATTCTCTAAGACAATAGAGAAATTCTCTAGCTTGGCTGTAAGCTGATCTTTGCCTTGGACCATGATTCCTCGGTCCACCTCTAATCCTACCGTCAGTACTTCTTGCTGAAGTAGGCTAGCAATTCACTGCGCAACTGAATACTCTAACTCTGTTTCGCGCATACAACTAGCGATGACTGACCTGAGGAGTATGTGATTCACCAGTGTAACCAATCTGGCAACCTTTGTTTACGTTACCATAACGACGACTTTCCCCTCTTACCCTTCGCGTCCCTTGCTTAATAACCTTCACGTATTTTCTTTTAAAAATCAGACTGTACCCAGTAGTGTCGTTAAGAACTGCATATATTTAGTTCATAAATTAATTAACCACGGATCACAGCAGTCAGGAACTAGCGCGCATATTTTTTGAAGTTCGGTTTAAGACCAGTGAGTAACACAAATTGAATGTAAGGATATTTGTGTAACTGTGATAGTAGATAACTCACATGTGTAGGTACATTGTGCTTTGTAAACTTTAAAAGCCTGGTACCTATAAAGCAGGTACTAAGGGTAAAGTGCTCCCTCCCAGTCCAGAAACATTATTTGAGTTTCTTTAGGGAATTGTCACCTGAGAAAGTGCGTGACCGGTTCAATTTTTCACAAAGACAGAGCGTGCAATGGGAGTGTGCATACTGTGTCGCGCATTGTGAAACGGGGCAAAACTAATAGCACAGAAATTACTCAATCTCTATTTATTATTTAAACCAGCAACTCCTCTAATAAGTCGTTTTCAGAAATCCTAATATGTTATTTTCAGTAAATAAGTATGTTAAATTTAATGTTACAGTTTATGATGTTATGATAATTATTCTTTACTGAATAAGTTTACGTTCTGACAATTTGACAGACAACAAATGTTACTTTCCTTGTTCCCTCTTCCGCTCTCTGGCGCATCCCTTTGATAGTAAGGCAGCCACCGTGTGGACACATTGGTTCTGCTCTTATGCACGCCGCAAGGTGAAATCGGTTATTCTTTAGGAGTAAAAACGGAAAATTCTGGACATGTGAAAATCGTGTAGCCCAGTACGCATCTCAGATTATTCAGAATCTATTGGAGCATGTGATGAGAATCTTAAGAAATCTATCGCCTTTCGGAACTAGAGGATAAAAAGAAATAAAAAGAAACTAAACTGCATCTGAGATAAAATGTACTTTACTCAATAGAGCAATTCAAACATGCGACATTTTTAACGTAACGTTTTATTAATTATTATGCGTTTCAAATGGGATAATATTTGTCCTTGAGCGGTACTAGGTGAGCAACCAATCGGAGTACTGCGGTGTTATCGAATTGCATTCCCCCTATGTGGTGTGTGACGAGCACTAATTTAATCAATTTCTAATAAACACTATTCCCGCTAAGACAAGAATTCAGATTTTACAAAAACTAATCCATGAGGAAAGAGAGTAATGTATTTAACACAACCGTAAAAAACCCATATTTTTAACTCAAATAATATTCCGAATACAATAAATAAAGTCGCAATGCATTGCGACGTAAGCTGTTTGGCCAGTATACGTATATTTGAAATTCCTCAGAACTGAAACGTAAACATTTGATATGACGTGATAAAAAGGTTCAGTTCGATGAGAGGAAACAAATACACTTCTTGCTGCTCTGGTAGAACGTGTCTGCTCACATTACATCATTGGTTATGAATGATTCGTAATCTCTATTTGTTATCGACAGAGCGTTGAGGCGTATCGACCTTCAAGTGACCAGCGCAGTGATCGTCTCATATCGGGTCTTATCTGAACGATTAGTACAGTGAAATATTAGTAAGTTGGCATGCCATAATTTACGAAACACAAATAGAGTGAATGGAACCTTCGTGTGTCTATATATTTTCTCGCGCCTGCTGTCCAGAAGACATGATTATATCTGAACAGAGTATACATACACTGTACTCACCGTGTATGTGCGATAAGCTGAGGTAAACATGTGTGCTGCGAATTTTTCCCGATACGCTTTCTCGCTTTGCCATGTACTACTCTACAGAGTTCAAAACAATATTATTCAGTTACTTTTCCGTTTAAAAGCCACGAGAAAGTGTATCAGCTGGATCAATGAAACACGATCCATCTTCTCCCTTACTACTTCCAGAACAATCCAATTGAGTGAATGTGTGCTCAAATTATGTTACAAACAGAAATAATAATTTTAAACTAACTGACGTTGAACGACTTATTCATAGAGAAATTGACAAGGAACAGAGCAAGACTGGAAAAACTGCGTGAGACATCAGATAAACTACAAGAAGACAACTTTTGGAAAGAAATAGCACGTAACGAGAATTTGGAGCCTATCATCGTAAATTTGCAGTACTCAAACGATGAACACAGTGACAATGACGAATTATCTCTTAATGTAAGTAACATTCAGAGGTATAGGGATGCACTGCTCGCATTTTCGTTTGATTAGAAAGATAAGTAATTCATAAACTATAATTAATTTTAAACTAAATATTTAAACCATGTGCGTAATATACTGTCGCGGCGAAAAAGCACGGAAGTTTCGATGCCGAGAAATAAGCACGGTTTGTGCAGACAAAAGTTCCTGCAGATAAAGATAATAGTCGGATAGTGTTTCACGTAGATAACGAGCTTGCATACGCAGATAGGCATCGCGCCGGAAATAAAGGACTTACCGACAGATATAATTACATTCTAGAACATTCGAGTTTTATCTGGTGACATGTTAGAGAATTTTCCATACCAGTCTCGAATTATGAATGATATATTTAAGGAAGTGACGACTCGCCAAGAGTCAGTAGGCCTTCTCCACAACGTGGCACCAGGGCCTGCTGTACAAGCTCAAGGAAGCACAACTCCCCTCCCCATACCTCACCCTGATCAGTAATTTCCTCCGGGATCGAACCTTCAGGGTGCGGGTCGAAGGTAAACTCTCCTCCGGCAGACCTATAGCGGAGGGAGTCCCGGAAGGCAGTGTACTGTCGCCGTTACTCTTTACTGCCTACATGTCTGACTTCCCAACAGAGCCTCGCACTGTTCTGTGCCAATATGCTGACGACGTCCTCATCTTGGCCCAGAACAAAAACGTCCGCTGCAACGATCACTCCGAGCCATCGGCACGTGGAGTGAAAGGTGGAGGATGGCCATTAGCCCGCAGAAGATCTCTGCCCTTCTGCTGAGGAAGGTCCTTCGCTGGCGCCCGGAAGGAGACCTGCGGTTGAGGCGGAGAGGAATCCCTTAGGTCCGATTTGCCAAATACCTGGGTGTCCGACTGGACCGCGGCCTCACCTTCACCCCACATGTCCGGGGGAAAAAATCAGCCTCGGTCATGCAGTGCTCAGGCAGTCGTACGCCATATTCCGATCAACCATGCCCACTCGCCTGAAACTACGGGTGTATCGTGCGATCATCCCGCCACTGATCCTGTATGGATGCGAGATCTGGGGATCTGAGGATCGGTGGCTCGTACCACCATCCGCAGCCTGCAAGCCGTGCAGAACAAGGCTCTTAGGATGATCTACGATACCATCACACATCCTACACACCCATTCTGGCATACCTTACATTGAGGACGTTGTGCTGAACGCTCGCACACATTGTATGCCAGAATTACATCCCATCCCAACCACCTAGTTAACACACTAGGACAATATGACCACCGTGTACCCAGAAGGAGAAAGAGCTACCGCCTCCCCAAGGACGTCCTTGGGTGTCAGGTCCCCCTGCGTGACCCAAACGCAAACCCCAACCTAAATGTACCCCAACTACCCGACCTCTCGCTCCCGCCACACTGGACGGACACTGCAACGCAGGCCGCTCCTAGCGTGGCGGCACAGGGCACTGGCCTCCTACCTGGAAGCTCACCCCGCCGCCAGGAGCACTAGCAGAAGCAGAATCAGGTCCATCAGCTTACACGGACATCCAAGCTTTGGAGATAGGAGCAATTCTATAAGACCACACGGGTAAATCCGCTCAGGGGATAGGTACCGTGGCGCTCTGTCCACCGTCCGGGAGCACCCGGACGACTTGTTCTCGCTCTTGGCTCTCTCTTGGCAAGAGTCAGCTGTGTAACAAGAGAGTTGTAACGAGAGCTGATTAGAACGTTGTTTGTTATTGTCATCAACCTTGGTAGATTGTGGTGTGTATGTGACGTAATGTTATTACGTGAGAATTGATCAGTGTATTCCTACGGAAATAAAGTACATTTAGAATTTCTGCAAATTGGATTTATAATTCTACGAACCCACAAAGTCACAATACGAATATCCATGTTGCAATTGTGATTTGAACAACTGCATTATTATAAAACTTTGGCAAATTCAGTTTGCTTTCCGTTACGTCTAGCGCCAAGAAGACTCGCAAGCTGCGAGAGAGAGATAGAGAGAGAGAGCGGGGGAATATAAAAAGATTGGGGGTAAGGAGGTGGCAACGCTGAATGGGCTAACGCATCTGATTCGCTACAAGTGAGAACTCTTCCCATTTGAAACACATAATAAGTGTTACTGTCATATTACACATATATTCACTGTGTATACTATTTTTATATTGAAACTCAGATAGTGCAAATAATTGTTGAGACGACGAAACCTGTAATATTTATAAAATGAGTGTATGAACGAAGAGTATAAAAAACGAAATATTCACTCTGTATTCAGAAAGTCAGCAACGCTGGAAAGAAGAAAGCGGTGAAATAACGGTTCAAGTGGTTTTCCAACAGTACAACTTCCGAACCATTTTGAGGGCGTGTTCTTTCGGTGCTTGTGTATAACAAAATATTGTTATTTATTTGAAAAGTTAGGAATCCGTACAGAACCGATCGTTGCGAGAAAGGTAATGTTTCACAGCAAATATTTCGTTTTGCTGTTTTCGGTTTTTTTTTGTTTTACCTTTAGGTTTTACATTTTCTACTTTTACCTTTACATAGAGTACTTTTCTCTGGAAAATTCGGCGTAGATTACTGGAAATAAACGTCCCTAGCTATATTAATGCTACATTCACATACCTTACTCCTCGCACTCTTCTATAAAGTAATCCTTGTGACGAAAAAAAAAACAAAAAAAAAAAGTTACAGCTTTACCAACTTTAAGAAAATTTGAGTTAATAATAGGATCCTTATTCCACTATGTACTTTACGTTAATTACACATATCTTTGTAGACAGAAGGAATGATAGACGTCTTAGACACTTTTGGTTGCTTTGGCATACTGTGTTACTTTGTGTGAACGAGAATAATGCACAGTTGAGTAGCACGAAATAAAGTATAAAGTGCTAAAGTTACGTGTAATAATCATTTTGTAGTGATTTATCAATTATTTAAAATTATGGAAAATCATTCAACAGAATTTAACAGAATCATTTTGCGTAATTTCTGCATAATGTCTGCTCAAATTTTTCACAAAGCATTAAACATATAAAACTTCTTAGGGATAAAGTTTTCTTAATAATATGTTGTTTTGATGAAACTCTTGAGAGATATATATGTTAAGATGAAATCCTACGAAGAATTTGACACATAAAGAGGGACGTTATTAAAATAGTACTGTCGCAGACTAGGATGTCACAGATGTAAATGCAACGTTTCCCACTTTTCATACTGTTTCTGTTTTGTTTCTGTTGTTCTCACTTACACGTGCTTCTCTAAAAATGTCTTATTTTCGAGTTTAGAGGATTTGAAAGCTCTATTTCTTGATACTGCCCTATAGTTAGTGGTTGCTGGGCACTACGGAAGGACATATATTTAATAGAACTTCTCAACTATTACGTAGGATGTATATTAATAAGAAAACTGCATGCAACCAAGGTGTAATGAAAAGTTCACTTCAAAATAAATTAAATAAAACCTAAGTTTCGACAGTCATTAGGTTATCAGTTCATTTCTTTTATATTTGCCATTCTAATCTCAATATTAAGAAGTTCAGCTCTGAAAGTCTGGTAACAAAGGAATAAGAATTTAACAGCGAAATAAGACATGGATGTTATTGTAAAGTATATCTGTAATTAGTCCACTAAGTATACATTTCGATATAGTTTTGGTTCAGTCGAGTAAAGTTCATAATCTACGTCCGTTTTGGGACAGTATTAGTATCAGGCCAGAAAGTTTTGTTAAAGTTTCAACTACCCTGAGAAACTTTTACCCTGATGGACTGGAGGCATTTTGCCAAAGGTTCCTTCCCTTTAATGGCTGCCTTCTTGGCTTATGAGAATCCCACCCCCAGATTTATGTTCAGAGTTTTGCTTCTCCTATCCCCCTTGTTTATTGTATCTTTGTGGGAAGCCACTCAGTATTTAAGCCCAAAAGCTCTGTGTTTACCAGTTTTTGTTCAATATAATCTGTGTAATTCTATAACAGTTAAGTCATGCTCCATTTTTCATACAAAAAGCCATATATAAAGGTGCCTTCGCTTTATTTATTAAAAGTAACCTTCTTTGGCAAGAAAGCACGGCAGGAGTTCAAAGAAGTAAATAGTGTCGGCCATTCAGAAGTATAACAAAAATAAGTTTAAGTTGAACTTTTTTCGCAACGGCTAGCTGCAGTATTTTTGACACAATTGATAAAATAAAAATCACATTAGAAGGAGCGCTTGCTGAAACGCAATAGGGTGACAAAGACCCTAGGAATTGTAGCCCGAATCTGAGGCTGGGGATATGACGAAACGCACGAGACCTGTACGTCCTCATGTTCAAAGTGAACTTGTGTTGCATTAAATCACTCTGTGATTTATTAGTCGGTAAGAACACTGAGAGTAAAGCTTTCACTTTTGCTTGGCTCCACTATAATCTATAATGCTCTCTATTTATGCGATAACATTGAATGTTGCCTGTCGCAATAAATATAATCAAGGACAAAGGATATGAAAGAAAGAGGAGATTATTGGTGAAAATTGTACGACATAATTTCATATTACTAGATATTTTTATTAGTACAAAAAGATCCAAATGGTGACATGAATGTATACAACAAATTTATTATTACTATTTAGAAACAAACATCTCCTTTAGCTATCAGTTTTCCCTCACAATTCATGTCCAAAGAGCCGATCTTATGCATGGCAGAACTTCTGAGCACGCCTCATCACCGATCGACCTACTTCTGTAACAGTTTCAGGTCTTGTTGCTTCACTGTTGCTGGAACATGCAGATACAAATCGAAATCATAATTTGTGATGAAACCCTTTGAACAAGACTGCCTTAACATATTCATTGCTTTAGAAAGTCTTTTAAATACATTTATTGCTAATATTGCAATATGGGCAAGGTATCCATTATGCTGATATATCGTTGGACATATATTCAGTAATAGGTATATCCATAGTAATCAGTGATATATTTCTCCAGAAATTTAACCAGTTATCAATGAAATACGAATGTGTAGTACCACGTACCACACTCTACAATGGTACAGCACTAACGCTTACGCTCTACTTGGTGAGACAAATGTAGGGTTTCTTTTGACCAGCAAAGCACATTGTCGCGAGGCGCTTGTTATTTGGAGAGAGAGATAGAAGCGGGGTGTGAAAGGGACAGATAGCTTCGAAGCCACGCCCGTGTGATGGAGACCGCTGCCCGGGCTTCCAAGGAAGGCGCCTTTACGGCTGCGGTTTCGTTGCATGTCGAGAAGGCCTTCTTTACGACATGGCATGCCGGACGCCTTTATAAATTGATTCAACTGGGGCTCCCAACACAGATGATCAACATCCTACACAGCTTCTTGCGACACCGCACCTTTAAAGTCATAGTTGCGGGGAAAACATCAACACTTAGACCAGTGAGAGGCGGAGTACTTGAAGGCTCTGTACTATCTCCCCTATTCAACGTTTTATGGCAGATTTCCCCACAGATCCACGAGTCGAAATGGCACAATACGCTGACGACGTGCTTCTGTTCTGCAAAGACAAACACATCGTCAGAGCCTTAAACCCATTACAGAGATACCTCCGTCTCACACAACAGTGGTGTCGGCGTTGGCGGATGTCCGTAAATCCGGACAAAAGCCGCGCCATACTTTTAACAAAGCGCCACCCCCGCAGACTGCCCCAACTTCAGCTTCCGAGGTCGAAGGATAGAGTGAACTAAATGAAATGTGTAGTGTTTAACGCCCGCTTTTACTACATACGGCACCGCAGGCGATGACACTGATGATACATAAAATGAAGACGGAGCACCTATGGAATGAGATGGCGGGGGAAACCGGAGATCCCGGAGCAAACCCGCCCCAGCGCCGTGTTGTCCACCACAAATCTCACTTTGCGGTTGCCTGGGATAGAACCTGGGCCGTTTTGGTGAGAGCCAAGCGCTCTAACCACTGAGCCACGGCGCGGCCTGAAGGATAGAGTGGACTAACTCTGTTCTGTACCTTGAAATAACATTGGATATAGGCCTAACCTTTCGCCAGTACATCAGGGACCTTGCGGCAAGGGTATAGGGAGCAATTGCTTCCCTGTATCCAATGCTGGGGTCGAGTTCGATGCCGCTTGGTCTGAGGTTATACGTCTTCCGAGTGCTGGTAATTCCAGTGATGCTATATGCCTGCGAGATCTGGGGCATGGCCGCAGATAGCTGGTTGTCATGGCTCTAACGTGCACAGAATAGAGGACTTAGGACTACATATTCTGTGGGTCGCCACTTTCCTACCAGGTTGGTTCACGAAGCCTCAAGTCTTCCATACGTGGAGGATGAAATTAGGTGTTGGACGTCAAAGTTATACGCTAAATTACCCCACCGTTCTAGACTAAACCGGGTACCCCGCAAGGCTTGCGGGCACCCGAGATAACCCAGGAGCTAATCCTAACAACACCTAAAGCTGAGCTCCAAATAGTTCTTCTAAGCTGTTTGACGTCAAAATTTGTCCCAACTTAAACAAAAATTTAAAACACCAGGGTGTTGCATCCTGTCCTTTCAACCCGCAGGTACAAAATTGTAACCTCAAAAGAATCTTCAATCTCAAAACCCACATCACATCCTACGAAATCCCGAAATGCAATACTTTGCCTGCGGTAAGACCCTTAACGGGTGGGCACGCAGCGAAAACCTTCTGGCTGTATACAGCCAGCCAGCACCTCGGTTCGGTCCCGACAGTGTGCAGTGAGAGCTGCTAGAGGCTGGTCAACGGTCAGTTTTTGAGCAGTGTGCGTGGAAATTTAAACTGTATCGAGTTGCGAGTTGAGAAATGATATGTCCGTGAATTTGAACGTCGATTCTTTTGTTTGTTTGCATGTGGTGAAGCCACGAGGGACTGTGTTGGTATATGTTACGTCATTCTGCAGCAACGGGTTGTACAAACTGTCCTTCTACGGAAATAAATAGAATTTTGAATTTATGCAAACTTGACTTTTAATTTTACGAATCCACAAAGTCACAATATTGAGTAAATTTGCATTTCAGTGATTTGTAAATGTGACTTCATCGGTACACAATATTTTATTCATAAGGACATGATCTTACTGAGAGTACTCTATACAAATTTGAAGTTCTTTATTGTGAACTCCTAGATACAGCGACAGTTGGTATATAGGACTCTTGCTCAAGCAATCCTTATGTTTCATTTATCAATCTCGTGCTTCAGACTCGCTTCATGGCATCAAACTTCTAGTCTCACGAATTGTAACGTAAGAGGAGTTGCCTAACGTCTATCAGAGTAACGTTTGGCATACAGCTATGCTATTCCTACACCAGATTGGAACTTTCTCTATTACACAATTTCAAGTATTTTGTTTGTGAAAAAGTGTGGCATCGAAGTGTGACAATCACATCGCGATTAACTGTAATGGAGTTAGTACTAGATCCTAAGAACGAGCAGTTATGTGTGTTTCACTATCTCCCGAGCGTCAACTTCAACTTACAAATTGTGGCGTTTTAATTGACCAATGGGTAAGCAATAAATGCTATTCATAGGTAATGTATATTTCCATACTGTTAGTTGTATCATAAATAATACTAGATTCCCATTAAAACGGGCGTAATTATACGCTGAAACGTGCATTTACCTATGTTTCTGAATGGTTCATGTTATGTTTCTTTCTCTACTCCTCCCTTGTATTCATTCATGTGAAATAGTCTTTCGGTATTTAATGTTTTAGATCCATTTTAATATACATGCATCATACGAGGTAGTCCAGAAAGTAAGTTATGTTTGGTAATAAAATTGAATTGTGTACAGATACACAAAAATTATTTACTGCACAAAATTCTACAACTCTTAAACTACTTTTCCACATAACTGACGAAATTTTGCAGGCATTTGTCATAGCGAGGCACAAGTTTTTGTACACCTTCTTCATAGAAGTTTGCCGCCTGTGTCTTCAACCAGTTGGAAACATTTTCTGTCAGCTCTTCGTCATTGTTGAAGTGTTGACCGCCAAGGAAAGATTTGAGATGCAAAAGCAGATGAAAGTCACTAGGAGCGAGGTCAGGGCTGTACGGGGGTGGTAAAGCACGTCCCAGGCAAGTGCCTGTAGGATGTTATTCGTCACATTTGCAGTGTGTGGTCATGCGTTATCGTGAAGAAACACAACGCCTTTTGACAGCCAATACATTTCAATTGGTTTCACATTCCTATCATTCAGAAAACAAATCACAGGTTTGATTTCACAAGCAGCGGGATTTTCAATCAACACCGACATTGTAAACAAGAACAACAAAGCGTACGTGGCGGACAGTGATCTCACGATGGCGCACGTTTCTTCTCCACAATTGCGCATGTGCAGAACTGCGATCGCAGCGCTGCAGCGGAGATAAATTGAAACTGAACTTACTCTCTTCACACCCCTTGAGTATATAAATTACTGTCTGTAACACCGTGAAATAATTCCATAAAGAAATCCAAACTTGGTTGACACGTAGCAGAATGCGCAAAGAGATGGAGTACAACACGTAAGCCAAGTAGAATTCTGTCTAGTTTGTCCGACAAGGGTAAACGTTAGACTGATTGTCATATCAATATTAGAGTAAACTGAAACAGGGTAGAATGATTGGTCCCCAGGAAGCAGGTTTGTCATACTGTCAGGGCATGCTGCTACAACAAAAATGTGAGTGTGGAAACAGTGGATAGAATATCGTACGTTATAAAATGTGGGCATGAACCACGCAAATAACCACAGCATAGATAACTGCTATATCTCCGCTTGAATATAACGGACAGCACAGCTTCATCTAACGTGTTGACTCGACGCTGGAGCACTGCAACAGGTGTGAACCTGTCTGCATCGACAATTTGCCAGATTGGACTGGTGGCACACATGCCATTACGTCGGCTTCCACAAGCTCCTCCGACTGCAGTGGATACGTGATCGCTAGCTGTGTGTGCTGAAGTGCCGAATGGCAAAATGTAATCTTTTCGGATGAGTCCCGATTCAATTTGTGCTGCAATAATGGCCGCATACGCGTTCCATGGTGTCACGGTCAGCGCAATCTAGAGGCTTGCATTTTTTAACAACATACTAGACAAACACCAGATGTGATGGTTTGGGTCACCACACCTGATCTCGCCTCCTACGAATTGCAGGTAGTTCGAGCAGCAACTGGTACCTGATGTCGACTGATAAAACTTAATGTGGACTAATTAATTGGAAGTGAGTTGTTGACTCTTTGAGGTTAGCTAAACTAATTAAAATACTCCTGAATCTTTTCACACGAAATTGTAAATACGAAACAACCTTTAATAACTTCTGCTGTAATTAGCTCTGCGGTTTAAAATTAAGTATCAGAGTACTAAATTAAAAAACGTGTGTTACAGGCTAAGGTTCAAATCTCGGACATGATATTGAATTATTCATGTTGACTCTATCCATACTAAACCTTAGCCTATTAAATTCCACCAATTAACTTAAATAATAAGAGTTTAATGATGAAGCCTGGGAATAAGTACTTATGATAGTAAGTCGCCACAAACGGTGTATCTCGGATATGAGAGCCCCTAGTGGTTTACCGGGAATATATGAGTCAACTGGAGAATTTAATATCAGGACGACACGTTGGCCATGGTAGCTCAATAGGTTAGAGCGACTGGAAGGAAACCAGCAGATCCGTGGTTCAAATCCCGGCTATGGCATTGAATTTTTCATGTTGACTCTATCCACATAACTGCTAAGGCTTTCACAAGCGGCCTCATCAACTCCATTGTAGAAGTTTTCACGGCTCATAGGAATGAGTGTACGACAGTACATATGAGTCACCCATGTTACCAGATCTAATGTTTGTTGCACTATCTGTAGCAATAGGTATTAAGTATGGGGGAATTATGTGAAAACACTTGCGTATTTTAAACGAACCTAGCATTGTTGTCATACTCGGAAGGTGAGCATAAACACCGTGTGGCCAACAAAAGTGATTACGTTACAATTCCTCTAGCTTGCCTTCTTGTGCTGGGCAGACAGGAGTTCGGTGGTTTCCTTTCCCAATGCTTTGCCAAGAAAGGTACACTTTTACTTTATGCATTGACTTTAACATACAGAAAGTATTTATTACACTTATCTCTCTCTTTCTCATTTACAGTAGAGTGTCGGTTATCCGACCTTCGGTAAACCGACATTCCGTATTATGCGACATCCTCTCAACAGTGCTTGGTCAGCAGGGTGTGCATCCTCGAATCCTCAGGGAGTGTGCAGGTATAGCTTGGATGTTGACGGTATTTTTCCTTTCCTGTGAGTGCAATATGACAAGTAAAAGGAAGAAAGTGGTTGTTTCCATGGAGGAAACATTCAAAAGAAAATATCGACAGCTGATTTGTTCCTGGTACAGGAAATGGACAATGGAAAGATATGACGGAAAGGTTATGATCTATCAACATGAATGACGTTGCACACTGGATGACTCAGGCTTGAGAAGAAATCAAAACAACGATGTTAGCAAGGTCTTGGAACATACTGTTAGGTGATGATGAAAATGTAGAAGATATAGTACAAGAAGACAAGGATGACATTGTTCCCTTACTGAACCGCATTCCTAGCTGTGAGTACACCACCACTCAAGTTGCGAGTAGTTGGTGTGCAAAAGATCAACAGTTTGAACTCACAGACCCTGGTATTGTTGATTTCGTGAATGGTAGTGACAATGAGGATGAAGCAGAACGGGAAATTGAAGAACTAAACGAGAGGGAGATGAGTCACGCTGAAGGTTTAAATGTTTTAGAGATGGCATTAAGATACGTGGAGCAACAGCCAGGGAAAGAGCAACTGAGGTATTGATGTTTCGTCGATGGCGAAATCTCGGAACAAGGAAGCGTTATTCAGCTGCAAGCAGACAAACTTCTTTTCTTAAGACATTTGGAGCTTACTTTTGTTCAACATTGCATGTAGAATTGGTATGATTATTCAGTAAATACCGCAAAACCAACAATAGTTTTAATAATACAGTATACCTACCATGTTTTACTCCATTTCACAACTTATTTTGTATTATCCGACATTTTCAGTTATCTAACCTTGTCCAGGGCCAGTTTACATCCAACAATCGAGACTCTACTGTATTTACAACATTTTAATGTGTAACTCTGCTAGCAGCGTAGGCATATTGTCGCGAATGCATTGTGGCGAAGAGGCGGCGCGGCGAGGCATTGAAAGAAACGGCAGTGCAGTGTGGAGATAAAAGCTCGCCGAAACGTGGGCGGGAAAGAGACGGATTTCTAGAGAGTTCGTCTTTCTTTTAGCGCCGCCATGATTGAGAACATTCCGGAAAGTGAGTAATCTATAAAAAGAGAGCCCGCCCGCCACAGGGAGTCAGCCGATAATTGGACGCGTGTGCGTAATCAGTTGTAAAAGTGGATTTTCTTTAAGACGATGAACTTGCAAGCTGTATGTGTATGTGTATGTGACGTAATTGTGTTTTTACGGAAATAAAGATCAATTTTTAGCGTTTGTAACCTGGATTTTTAATTTCACCAACCCACAAAGTCACAATATATTAACCTCTGGAACCATTAAGGTGGTTTTGACAATTTGTCCATTACTGAAAAGGAACGACTCATCCTCGCAATGACTTGGGTTAAAGGGTAGCTTCTGATTCCAATTCCTAGAGAACCAGGGATAGTAAAATAAATATTCAAGATACGAAAATTCCTCTTTTTCATTTAAGATCCATGGAGTAGGAAAAATGTTGTTGATGAACAGTAGGTGCTACTGATATTTGAACTAATTACTAAGCCATAAATAGTGGTATCATGATGATGATTTTGTTTTATTTTTTGCAATTTACGTCCTCCAACGTTAAGTCATATCGGACGATGAATGAAAATGGGTGAAATGATGCTCAAATGAGTCCGGGGTCCATGGAGCTTAGAGTTACCCGACATTCGTCTATCAGGATAAGGGAAAACCCTGGAAAAGACCTTATCCAGATAACTCACCCTGACCGAGATCGAACTAGGGATCTCTTGAACGTGATGCAGACACGCTACCATCTAAGCTACCGAGACGGTCGATGATGATGATGATGATGATGATGATGATGACGATGTAAACATAAATTTACAATGGGAACAGGTTAAATAAAACTCATCTAGGAAGTGTTTTTCCATTGTAGGTTTTATGTAGAATGTGTTTTAACTCATTTAGGAAGTGTTTTTCGTATTACAATGTTGTAGTCTAGTTTATTGCCAGTGTATACTACATAATTATATGAAGAGAAAACGTTACATGCGGCGTAAGTTTTATAAGTTGCTAGTGACATTTACTAGCAGCTGACTTGAAAACAAAATGCATATCTGCAGATGGAAAATGCAGCAACAGGAGAAATGAAATGTGTAGTGTTTAACGCCCGCTTTTACTGCATACGGCACCGCAGGCGGTGACACTGATGATGCATGAGGTGAAGATGGAGCACCGGTGGAATGAGATGGCAGGGGAAACCGGAGGTCCCGGAGAAAACCCGCCCCAACTCCGTGTTGTCCACCACAAATCTCACTTTGCGGTCGCCTGGGATCGAACCCGGGCCGCCTTGGTGAGAGCCAAGCGGTCTAACCACTGAGCCACGGCGTGGCCTCAGCAACAGGAGAGGGTATTATTGTTTTATAGATCACTACACATGTTATCATGTTAAACTGATAGTTTCGGGGTGCAGAGTCTGTATGTTCATCTCTATTTCATTGTACAACGCTTTTTAGTGACTGAGAAACAGTTTTTAAAATGTATTTAAGTAATCTCTTAACTGCGTTCCATTCTCATTGGTGCATATAGTCGGGCTAATTTTGCTGAGAGGCTTGAACTTCTTCGGCACGGGACCACCGGCTTTACTTCCCTTCCAAAGGAAGCCATGCTGAAATGCTTATGCCCGAATATATCCATTGCCTTCGCCGGGTTTGAAGCCGTGACTTCGGGAACCACAAAACATGTGGATTTTATGTTATTAGATAATTCTGGAACCAAAGAGAAAATTTTTGTAAACGCAATGTTTCGTTTTTGTAGCTATCTAAAAATGATTTCACCAAAATTGTTTGAGGCTAGAATGTGCATTTTCTGAGCTAGAAACAAGTTAAGGGATAGAAGTTAAAACGTGCATCGAGATTTACAACAGTTTCAGGCTATAAGTCTTCTTGTGACCTTCGATCGATAAACCTAGGACCCAACAGGCATAAACCTATCAATAGCATCGTCGTCGTCGTCGTCGTCGTCGTTGTGCAGTTGGCGGACTGAGGGACAGCCCGTAGGTGTGTTATTCCTGTTCATGTCCTAGAAAGGACTTAACCAGGTAATGACAGTAATAAGAGGTTTGTAGGTTGAGGGGTGAGATTGAGGTGGGGGAAAGAAAGGAGGTGGCATAAGCTCCTCGACGGCTGAGAATCCAGGTGCAACGACACATTGTGCACCACTGATGGCGCATACTTGCATTTGTACTGCATACAAATTCACATGAACGCGTTTAAACATTAAGATCTTTTCTACACGTTATCTACTCTTTCGTCTCCCAGCACAAGAAGGCAAGCTAGAGGTACGTGTAACCTAATCATCTTTACTGTCCTCATGGTGTTTATGCTCGCCCTCCGAGTATGACAAGGATACTAGGTTCGTTTAAAATACACAAGTGTTGTCACGTAACTCACGTATACATAATACCTATAACTGAAATGACTGCAACAAGCACTAGATCTGGCAACAAGGCTGACTCATATGCACGCTTATACACTCATTTCCTAGTAAACAGATCCACTAACTGCAGATAAGGAATTCAAAGCGCTCTCCCTATCATTCGTCTTTAGCCTTCTTGTGGTGGGTACACAGTACCAGCTAGCCAAAACAATTTGCAATAAAGTGGAGTTAGAACACTATTCACAGAAAATTAATGTTAATGTATTAAACGTGTTATGAAAATATTATAAAGATATGTTAAGGTATAAAGGTATTTAAAACTGAAAGATGTAGAACCTAAATACTGAGTTTCGTAACGGGTTTTTGAGTTACGCTCACAGACATTCTCGAAGTACTTTCTAACTTCTTTTTTTTTTTTTTTTTTTTTTTTAAATTAAAGGGTCCCAAAATGTACTTTTGGTTAACTTTCGATATGAACCGTTAGGTAGAGTACAACAAATCCCCTGTTTACTGCATATGCAACATAACGTATACGTACATTTCAAAACAAGGCAAAAAATATGTTCAGAGCTTAGTTCGCTTGGTGTTCATTAAGATAATATTTTGAAAGGTGGCTCACGTAACTTTAATACATCGATAATTCAGTAGGCCGTTTTCAATTTTTAGGCATTTGGGAAGATCAACGCAACAAGAAACCTGTTGATAAGAGTGACTACACATTTACCGATTCCAAATACAATACAGTATAAAGAGATAATGGTTTGTTTCGTGTAGACAATGAGGTGAGTGTATCTATGAAACACAGCAGCAGTTCCACTGATCCCCATTGTCAGGCTCCCTAAACTGACTTTACTACATAGAACGGTGCACTGCGCTGGTGTCAGCATGCGTGTATGTATACAAACCAAACAGAATATGTACAGTTGGAGCAAAAAGTAAAATAAAGTGTTGAAACATTCAAACGATTTACAAGGGATATCTTGGAAACGGCTTATGCCGCCAAGAAATTTATTGGAAACAATTTGTGCGTTTTAACAGGATCTGATTTGTTTCTATACCTAATATGAGGGCGGATTGAAAAGTATCACACGTTATTTTGCTGCCATGGTATTGCATCTTGAATGTTTAAATTTCACACAAATGTAGTTTGAAGCCTTCTCTACAAGTGGTTTATTTTTGTTCACGTGCCGCTCTAAAGGGAGAAGCATGAACTATGCAGTAAAAATGGCGAACATGCTACTGTCGTCCACACTTGAAGAGCAGCGATGTGTATTTCGAATTTTATAAGACAAAGGGCTTAAACCGAACGAAATTTACAGGAAAATGTGTAGCGTTTATGGGGAGAATGCTTCGGACCGTAGCCATGTCTCCATGTGTTGTGCATTCTTCCAAGCTGGCCGTGTCAACTTGAACGATTCGCCACCTGTAACGGCCGGAAGGTACTCACCAGAATATTGTGACTTTATGGGTTCGTGAAATTAAAAGTCCAGTTGCACAAACTCAAAGTGTTCTTTATTTCCACCGATTACAGTTGGCATACTTGCCGATTACATAGAATTACGTAGCACACATAATTACAATCCACCAGTTCGTCTGTCACAGGTGCACTCCACACTCACTATTACGTACAACTCTCTCTAGAGCTGACTAAAAACTCCTCTGATACACGTACACAGTCTTCCAGTCCGTTCGCTAGCATTGCGCTCTTCACGGCTGCTCGCCAAGAACTGACTGACTAACCTACTGCAGCCCTTATATAGGAAGATCGCTGTTTCTGGAAGCTTCGCAGCTCGGAACATCATCCTGATTGTTCCAGACGTTAGGGGGAGGGAAAAGAGACGCTCCAGTGGCTAGTGATGTTTTTCCAACCATCCCCTCAGTGAACGCTACAAGATAAATGGCTAGGCGTGGGCTGAATGCCACCTGTCACCCACCCAGCTGCCAGTCGGTCGTGCCTTCGATAATTGGGTGACAATATCAGAGTCATTGAAACGGCAGTTTTGAAGGACCGGCGAGTGCAACTGGGAACCTTATCACAACAGTTCTACATTTCCTACGTTGCTGTGTATGCTATCGTTCATGAAGCGCTGAAATTTCCTTTCCAGCCCGCCTGGAACGTGGCGAATCAGTCAAGTTCACATGGCCCGCTTGGAAGAATGCACACCACTTGGAGATATTTCTACGGTCCAAAGCATGCTCCCCATACACGCCACACATTTGCCTGTAAATTTCGTTCGGTTTATGCCCCTTGGCCTATCAAAATCAAACTACACTTCACTGCTTTCTAGTGGGAGGACAGTAGCATGTGCGCCATTATTGTTGCATACTTCACGCTTCTCTCGCTAGAACTGCAGGTGAACAAAAGTAAACCCTCTATAGAGAAAGCTTCAATCTATATCTGTGTGAAATTTCAATATTGTCACCTAATTATTGGAAGGCACGACCAATTGACGGCTGAGTGGGGGACAGAAGGCATTCAGATCACGTCTACCGATTTATATCGTGTCACTAATTGAGGGGATGGTTAGGAAAGTAGCACGGGCTACTGTCTCGAGCCGCGAAGCTTCCAGAAACAGCGATCTTCGATATAAGGGACGCAGTGGACGAGTCAGTTCAGTTCTTGGCGAGCAGCCGTGAGGTGCGCCATGCTAGTGAACGGACTGGAAGACTGTGTACGTCCATCGGAGGAGTTGTACGTAATTGTGAGTGTGGGGTGGATCTATGACAGACGAACTGGTGGATTGTAATTGTGTGTGCTACGTAATTCTATGTAATCGGCAAGTATACCAACTGTAATTAGGTGGAAATAAAGAACATTTTGAGTTTGTGTAATTGGACTTTTAATTTCACGAATCCACAAAGTCACAATATTTCAGCTGCAATTCCATGGCGGAAAAAAAAATGTTGTGTGATACTTTTCAATCCGCCCTCGTAGTTTACTAGTTAAAAAGTACTATACAAATTTGGTTTCGAATAAAAAATTACTTTATGCCATATTCCCGTAAATGTAAGATATGTATTTTATTTGTCATTTAATATCTTAAAGATAATTTTAAATAATATTTATGCTCGACCATGCCAAACTTTAGTATTTATACGAATGTGAAACGGTACAGCCAGACTGAAAAATCCAATGCCATAACCGGGTTTGAACCACGGATCTTCTGGTCTCCGTCCTGCCACTCTAAACCATTGAGCTACTATGGCCAACGTGCCAACATGACATTAAATTCTCCAACTGACACGTCTTGCTCCCGGTAAACCACGAGGAGTTCTCATAAACACATGAGACAACTACCTTAATGGTGACTTACTTTAAGGCCCGGGCTTTAAGGTTCGGACTACTATTAGGTACAATTAATAATTTATAGGACTGGTAACAGTACTTTAATAGCCCTCATTAAAGTACATCTGTTCATTAAATTGTCCGCCTCGGGAGCGTGGTGGTAGCTAGTCTGCCTCACATTCAAGAGGTCCCATTTTTGATTCTCGGTCAGGGTGGGCTACCTGGATAAGGTTTTTTTCCCGCGTTTTACCCTATCCTGAAAGACGAATGTCGGGTAACTCTAAGCTCTATGGAACCTGGGCTCAGTTGAGCATCATTTCACTCAATCCATTCATCGTCCGATATGACTTAACGTTGGAGGACGTAAACTTACAAAAAAAAAAGTTCATTAAAGTATTGGTATTCGACCAATCTGAAGTGGCCACGTAATACTGTGAAAGCACAAGTATCGATTATTCTCGTTTCGATCGACAACGATACTACCGCCAGTTTAGAAAAAGTCAAAATATCTGATACTAGTAACAGTGACGTTGAACTTACACCCCTAGAAATTATGGCAAGAGCACTAAATGTTACCAATAAGTTGTCGCCAAGAAAGTCAAGATGTACGAGAAATTCTACTCACAGTTCATGGATTGGAGAATATCAAAAGTTATCAATTTGCTCTCCGAAAATGTATTCCTAGTGTATTAGGCATCAAATTGACTTATCTAAATACTCAAAACTGAACAGCTTAGTAAAACGCAAATTAGAAGGATCTAAGGGGAAAAAGTCTAAACATTTACACATGATGAGTTGAAAACATTTATAAATCAAGCACTCAATGTTAAATACCTCGTAATAAAAGTAAGCTTCTTTCTTTAATGTCCCAATGTTTTTTATAAAGTTTTTAGGTTAAACTGTGTCACACGTTAGCAGCTGTTTATAGGGAAGTAATCAATATTTCTGCGCCTGCGTAATACCTACTACATCTCGCTTTAAACCAAACAATAACGCATATCACTTAAACCACAAATGAATACTTTGAAATAAAACCTTTAATTTAGATACATGATCGAGCATAAACAGTCGTTTGAAACTTTACTATAATGGTAATTAAAACGTTCGTATAGTAATTATTAACTTCGCATTTTAATTACTACCATTATAGTTAAGTTTCATAATATACTATTGCATAGCATTTCGGTTAGGGAGATTTTAATAAGAATATACAGGGTCTCCATGACCTTAGTGTAAAAGAGCCCTTAAATCTCTCTCATTCTCCCACTCACTCACTCACTGACTCACTCACTCACTCTCTGACTCACTCTCTTGAAAATCCTCTAAATCTACTGAACTTAATTACAAACCTTAGTATTTATCAAAAATGCAGGTTATGCCGTTCACAGTGAAATAAAGAGTCGCACGCGCAAACGTGCTCCCATACACAAACGTTTTCTAAAAGTTTCATTCAGAATTCGAGGAGGTCCTGTTCCTTCCATGACCAGCTCTTGGTAGGATAGGGGAATTACAGACGTGTAAGTTAAACAATTTATAAAGTAATGATAGGAATATTGATAAATAATGGCGATAAAATGTTTGGATGTTAAAATCAATATATTCACTGAAAGGATAAGTAAACGTTTGTCATCAGAAAGAGTTATTTATTAGCAAAGCGCTTAGGAGTTGAGGAAATGACAATTACTTAGTGTTGTGTAACCAATGTTTTGGTACGCTCAGACGATAAAAGTGCTATTAGTTTAAAGTTCCGAGAATTCAATTATACCCAGATATCACTAGGAGCTTAAATAAATTCTGAAAAATTTAAGATTAATTATATTCCTTAATTCAACAATTCGTAGCAGACATTTCGTTTCTGATATAAAATAACAACCTTAGAATTCGAACACGTATATAGGATGGCTGAAGCAGTGATAAGTAATAAAACAATACGTCTTTCCATATTTCCTTCCCTTTGTGTTTTATTGTCTTACACAAGTATTTATCGGCATTTGTCTCACTTGAGGATCATGCTCGGAGTTGTATACATTTAGTTGTCTTCGTCAGCTTGACAGTTCTATGCGAACAGTTATTTGTAAACTGTAAAATCTGTAGACTCAGAAATAAAGCAATACAATTAAGTAGTTACAATTTTGAGTAAAAAGATTCAAAATTAGTATAATTCCTTAACCTCGGTAATTCGTATCACGTAGAGTATAATAGGCATCCATTAAATGTATAGTCAACTGATCCAGTGTTGTTTATCCTCATTGTAGGCCTCGCATACCCTGAGAAAACGATATGATTCTACAGTGGAGCAGCCAGCAGAAAATTCATTGGAAAACATGATTGCATACATACACACGTATAACAATGGTATCAATTATTAGATGTGCGTTAGCCAAAATAAAAATATAGAAATTTTATAGGGAGAGAAAGAAGGAAAGAGATTAAGGAAGGAAAAAGGGAAGGGAAGAGAGAAAGAAGAAAGAAAGAAAGAAAGAAACAGAGAAAGAGGGAAAGAGTAATAGAGTAAGGGAGTAAGAGAGTAAGAGAGGAAGGAAGGGAAGCGAGAAAGATGGAAAGAGAGAAAGAGAATAAGAGAGGAAGAGAGGAAGAGAAGAAGGAGGGAAGGAATGGAAGAGAGAAAGAGGGGAAGAGAAAGAGAGGAAAGGAAAAGAGGAAGAGGAAGACAGAAAGAGAGAAAGAAAGAGACAGCAGGAAAGAGAAAGAAGGAAAGATAGAGAGAAACAGAGAGGAAGGAAGAAAGAAAGGGGAGAAAGAAAGAAAGGAAGGAAGGAAGGAAGAAAGAGTAAGGAAAGAAAGAAAGAAAGGAAGAAAGAAAGAAAGAAAGAAAGAAAGAAAGAAAGAAAGAAAGAAGAAAGAAAGGAAGGAAGGAAGGAAGGAAGGAAGGAAGGAAGAAAGAAAGGAAAAAGAAAGAAAGAAAGAAAGAAAGAAAGAAAGGAAGGAAGAAAGAAAGAAAGAAAGAAAGAAAGGAAGGAAGATAGAAAGAAAGAAAGAAGAAAGAAAGAAAGAAAGAAAGAAAGAAAGAAAGAAAGAAAGAAAGAAAGAAAGAAGGAAGGAAGGAAGGAAGGAAGGAAGGAAGGAAGGAAGGAAGGAAGGAAGGAAGGAAGGAAGGAAGGAAGGAAGGAAGGAAGGAAGGAAGGAAGGAAGGAAGGAAGGAAGGAAGGAAGAAGGAAGGAAGGAAGAAAGGAAGAAAGAAAGAAAGAAAGAAAGAAAGAAAGAAAGGAAAGAAAGAAGAAAGAAAGAAAGAAAGAAAGAAAGAAAGAAAGAAAGAAAGAAAAGAAAGAAAGAAAGAAAGAAAGAAAGAAAGAAAGAAAGAAAGGAAGGAAGAAAGGAAGGAAGGAAGACAGAAAGAAAGAAAGAAAGAAAGAAAGAAAGAAAGAAAGAAAGAAAGAAAGAAAGAAAGGAAGGAAGGAAGGAAGGAAGGAAGGAAGAAAGAAAGAAAGAGAATAAAAGAGTAAGAGAATAAGGGAGTAAGAAAGGTAGAGAGGAAGGGAAGAGAATAAGAGAAGAGCAGAGGACGATAGGAAGAGAGAAGGAGAGAAAGAATGAGAGAAAGAAAGAGAGAGCGGAAGAGAAAGAGAGAGAGAAAGAGAGAGAGTCGGAAAGAGGGGTAAAGGAGAGAAAGGAACTGTATGGTTTGACAGAGCGCATGATGATTCCTAAGTCATGTTTAAACATGTAACCGTCTACCAAGTCGACCCGAGAGGGTTAGGAGGGTTGTACGCCAATGACTACTTCCACTTAATCTGAATGGTAAAATAGAATCAGTTGTAGGGGTATAGTCCGAGAACACAACGGAATTGTGTGGCTTTGAGGATACTGAAAGAGAACACGCTACCAGATAACTTTCTTGTTGAAATCACAATTAATCCTTATCCATTTCTAATTACTGGAAGTAGTTCTTGCAATCTCGTTTCACTTTAGAGTAAAGAAACAAAGTTCAGTGTTTATAGCTGTTAATTATTATTTACGCAATCATAACCAAAACTGCACAAAACACAGTGAATGATAAACATAACATGTACCACCTTAAATCTACACAAAAACAATTAGGAAAACTGTATTATATATAATCACTGCAAGTACAGCTACGTAAGTACAAATATATACTAGCATCACTTCTCAAAGTGCTAGCGAGGCTGTGCACCACAGCGGAGTCTAGCAGGAAGAAATTATAGACCAATGCCTCCCTCTTTCTCGGCTTCCTTAAGTTTAAAGCAGTATAGTTCTGTTGTATGCTACAAGTTATACCTTCAAATAGTAGTGCAATTATCTCCGCAAGTTTGTCTGCAGTCACAGCATCGATGTTCTAAAAGCCAAAATAGTTTCACTTTCGAAATTCCTTTGATGTGATTAACCGAGGCACGTTTTTAACAAAAGCAATTTTGTTTTCTCTGCACCCGACAAAAGCCTGTTTGTTGTCAGGGATCCTGCACACAGTAAACAAAATTGATGATTAATGGTGGCGTAGAAGGTCTTTGATCCTAAAATTAAATGACGTTCGTGTTTTAAGAGTGATGGAAAAGCGTGGAAAATCCTCACTCAGGTGGTTTACTTTGTCGCTATCGCGGTTTGGAAGGCAAGCGCATTAAGGTATTTGTTATTGGATTAAAGGTGTTAAATAACTTCAGTCACTTCAAGTAGGTGCAAAGCGCGTTCACCACACACTTCATTCCATTCTTATGTCACGGCACTAAGCTCTTAAAATGCGCTCTAATTTGTCTCAAAACGATAATGTAAATGTTCGGGATGGGAGGAAAATATAGAAACACTTTCATGCGGTTCATTGGGCAGGAATATTCACGTTTCTCTACAGAGGCGTTCCTATCGGGCATCCATAGAATATTATAGTCAACTTTCATTTGCATCAACCACAGGTAGGTTATTTATTATAATTATTATAATTATTATTATTATGATAATTATTATCATGATTATCATTATCGTTATTAATTATTATTATTATTATTATTATTATTATTATTATTATTATTATTATTATTATTATTATTATTATTATTATTATTATTATTATTATTATTATTATTATTATTATTATTATTATTATTATTATTATTATTATTATTATTATTATTATTATTATTATTATTATTATTATTATTATTATTATTATTATTATTATTATTATTATTATTATTATTATTATTATTATTATTATTATTATTATTATTATTATTATTATTATTATTATTATTATTATTATTATTATTATTATTATTATTATTATTATTATTATTATTATTATTATTATTATTATTATTATTATTATTATTATTATTATTATTATTATTATTATTATTATTATTATTATTATTATTATTATTATTATTATTATTATTATTATTATTATTATTATTATTATTATTATTATTATTATTATTATTATTATTATTATTATTATTATTATTATTATTATTATTATTATTATTATTATTATTATTATTATTATTATTATTATTATTATTATTATTATTATTATTATTATTATTATTATTATTATTATTATTATTATTATTATTATTATTATTATTATTATTATTATTATTATTATTATTATTATTATTATTATTATTATTATTATTATTATTATTATTATTATTATTATTATTATTATTATTATTATTATTATTATTATTATTATTATTGTTGTTGTTGTTGTTGTTGTTGTTGTTGTTGTTGTTGTTGTTGTTGTTGTTGTTGTTGTTGTTATTATTATTATTATTATAATTATTATTATTATTATTATTATTATTATTATTATTATTATTATTATTATTATTATTATTATTATTATTATTATTATTATTATTATTATTATTATTATTATTATTATTATTATTATTATTATTATTATTATTATTATTATTATTATTATTATTATTATTATTATTATTATTATTATTATTATTATTATTATTATTATTATTATTATTATTATTATTATTATTATTATTATTATTATTATTATTATTATTATTATTATTATTATTATTATTATTATTATTATTATTATTATTATTATTATTATTATTATTATTATTATTATTATTATTATTATTATTATTATTATTATTATTATTATTATTATTATTATTATTATTATTATTATTATTATTATTATTATTATTATTATTATTATTATTATTATTATTATTATTATTATTATTATTATTATTATTATTATTATTATTATTATTATTATTATTATTATTATTATTATTATTATTATTATTATTTTACTTCTTCTAACATCAAGGATAAGGCTAAACCGGTTCAGGTCTCATATCCCTCCATCTCTTTCTAGGTCTTCCTGTGGATTGATATCTTGGTCTATAATTATTTATTTAGGGTTTCTATCAGGTTGCGTTCGCTGTAAATGTTGTGTCCATTTTTGTCCTATAATGTAATATTCTGTCTACCAACGGTTCAATTCTTAACCCTCTTCTAAACGCCATTTCCCGTTTCGTCAAGTACGTACATAATTTTACCTGCTTTATTACCGTTTCGTCGACTCGTGGCTAATTACTTCACCGGATCCCGTACACCTTAGCAATCAATGTACGCCCACAGGTCCAAGCGTGACACCAACAAACGTCTGTGTCAACAAGTATACCGAAGCGCTGTGTGTGTACACTCCAGTACGGATACAAAGTGTAACCTACGTTACAATATGCCATCCTCATTGCTTTCGATGCGGGAATTACAGGGAACAACCATGTACATTCGTAAATTGTAAAATGTGAGATTTCTGCGCCTCTCACTCAAACAATATAAAGATATTGGGAGAAAGTCCCAATGTCACATTACGTTAATGGTATATATGAGTAGTAGAAATAGTTTTCATGTGTTTGTCCGAGACTTAGTTTATTTCTTGTATTACGCAGCATTTAAAATCCAGTACTTTAATGTTGAATACTGGACAATTCATTTTTTGTTCGTTTGGTAGGTGGTGCATTCTCTTTATTGTTAATTTTTTCAGACATCCCCTCGACTGCTTTTAGACAGCTCGAAAGTACATACTTCAAGCTGTTAAATGGTTGATGATAATACCTAAACCTTTTGATTTATAAAATGGAGATTCTCTAATGAGTGTTGTAAAAGTAATGCTATTAACGCAATATGTGCAACACCTTGCATTCCCTGGAAGGCAGATTTACCTGCGTGGGGAGAAATAATTGAATTGAAACCAAAGCTACACTTTGCGAACCGCACTATCCCTGCGTGACGTCAGCAGTTATATCCTGCGAGACTCCTAAACATATCTCTTTAAAGGTGTATGGGATCCGATGTCTGGTTATGACCCTTCCTATTTTGTTGACGCACGTAAACAACCAACTCAACCCTCTACTACCTTGCATTTTCCCTTCTCTCTCTCTTTCTTTATCCGCGGATAAATATGCGGAGATTTCTCAGGTGAATAATCAAGACACGTGATGGGGACACACAAACGAGAGCGTAATTAGGGCATTTTGGGGGATTTTTATTTGTATAGGAATGGTAAATTTGTCCGAAACTGGAGAAAACTCTGCAAACGATTTTTGTATCTCTCCAGTGATAAATCAGTCAATTACATTCGGTCGTTCTGGAATTCTTTCTCGTGACATAAACGACGAAATTTAAAACTAAATTCTTTCTCGTCACATCAATTCTTTCTCTTTCTCATCACATAAACGACAAAGATGTTAAATCAAAATGGGGGAAGAGAATTTCGATTATTTGTAAAAAAAAATGGCCTGCTGTTAGCATTGTAAAGAAATTTAAAATGCAATATTATTCGGATAGCAATCTTTCTGTGGACGAAACAAGTTTCAAAGAAAAGTTTTATTTGAAGCAACATATGCCCAAGAAACCTACAAAATAGGTCATGAAGGAATGGGTGGTTGTAGTCAGTAACAATAGGTATCTTCTAGATTGTAAGTGTAAAAATGTAAAGAAAAACTGTTTACTTCGTCTGCGGTTTTGGGTATATACAAAACTACACAGATCAGTGGCATTACATTCATTAAAAAATAGCTCCACAAGACTAATGACAATGTTAGAGAAAAAGGTGTATGCTTGTGGTAAAACGGAACAACATAGATAAACGTCTAAAACTGAAGCGAGGTGAATCTTGTAAACTTCAAAGCGAAGGGCTGACTGCAAATGTTTGGCATAAAAGTCGAGATGGTTTGCTACTCACCATAAATTCATATACAAGATGAGACTGTGTTTTGGTAACAAGAAGCGCTAAAGAAGAAGAGAAAGTGAACATCCCATAATATAACGCTGTCACAAATTAGCTTCATGATAAAGGGATTCTTGACCTGGTGCATATACGAAGTTACGGGGTTGAGACCAGCACAAACAGTGAAAATATCTGTTTTACTTTGTTTTAACTCTATCTATTGTAAACGGCATGACTTAAGCAACTGAACTGAAACAACGCATGAAAACCGACTGCTGCAATATACCTAGAAAAAATTGTGTAAATTGGTTTATCGGAAATTTCACATCATCACGCAAACATATATGAAGACCAGAGCTAGGAAGTTCGTACTGGCCGCCGTTCCCTATGCAGGTTGCGACCGACCTTCTCCCGGCATCCAAACAAGTCCATCAGATAACAGCGCACCGCGGAGGGGCATTGAAACTGGTTGCCCAGAGAACAAAAATGTCCTGTGAGACATTCGTAAATGCACATCTATTTAGATCATTATGTACAACATACAAATTTTTATATAGTACATACCCGCTTGATTCTGACTAATCTCATTATTTGAATACGCATTATAACGCGGGTTGTAATATATCCTGATCGAGTGTTAAATAATATCCATATAATAAAACTAATTTCTTAAGTATCTGAACACTCATACTAGACAAAATACCAAAGCAGAAATTTCACTATATTTTACTCGTCTGCTACTGTATTACTAACACAATAATGAACATCTGAAGACTTTTAAATGAAAAACTGGTTCTCCGTCCCGTCAAAAAAGATTTATACTTCGAACAGTTTCCTTCGATCTCACATGATGTGATCGGAGCATATTTGAAATACTTTATCAGTTCCGTATCAGTACCATAGCTTTTGTTGGGATCTAAAGTGCATCTCGTAAGCGGTACATCGCACTGAACCCTGCATTCTTTTCAATTTCACTTTTCATTTTCATCTTTATTTCAGGTAAAATGCTCGAGGTTTGACAAATCCATGTTGACAGTTCTACATGTCGCTCAGATTAAGTCAGCTCCATATCTCTGGACTGTAACAGTGTGAAAGTTGTAGGTAACTCTTTGAACAAATGTGCAGTCAGTAATATATTTCTACGAAACTGTTCGTAACTGTTCGTAACGTATTTGGCAGTTTGTATGTTAGAACTGCCATCGGTTTCTAAATGGGCTAATACCGAAACAATTTTATAATGTTCGACATAATAAGATTACATCATCTAGCCAAGTTCCCCATCTGGTGACAACTGGCCGTGGTGGTAGCGATATGTCTGGTGCTCTCAACTTTGCAATCCTGTAAGATGGCTTTAAAAGTAGCTTTTTCAAGTGAGCTACAAAGCTGTATGCACCTGCATAACTACATTTGATTTATTCGGCCACTAAACATGTAATACGCATTAGTTTAGGATACAAGTTGCAGTAATTAGTTGCATTCTACGACGAACCTTGCCCTCGCTAGTAGCGCTGCGTGGTATACCCATGCTTGGCCGCTCTTACACTGCTCAAGGTAATCGGTACGAACTTCAACCAGGGTGGAGTGTAAACGTGCGTAATATGCGCAGCAAAAAGCATGGAACTCAGTCTGAGCGCGGCATTCAAACACAGTACAAGTGTCAGCAACGTGACCTTCCGTTATGACGAACAGGGTACTTTCTCCACTATCACCATGAAAGAGGGGTGGAAGTGTTACATGTGTAAAGACAAAATAATAAAACATTACTTAGTGTAAACAGTGAAATTATCCCAGAAGGTTTGTGTATATCCTTGCTGCAGTAGAAAACATGGTATCAGAGCATTTTGTAGATATTCATAGAAATATGATTTTTAATTAAGAAATTGTCATATCGTTCTAGCTAGGTACAAATACGGCTCACTCTTTGTCCATTCCTATGTTAATAATAAGGACTAATAAGAGAATAATTCTAGAAAACCATAGAAAAGTCCAATGATAGGTAAGGTCAGCCATGGAAATCGAACCAGCAATCTCCCGAATATGGGTTACAAACGCTCCCGGCCCAACCACTCAGTAGACCTAATATCTAGCTGGCTCAACATATGGAGAAATATTTTATGTCCAATTTATGCAAATAGTAATCAATATACGTCAGGTTATTGGTGCTGCATTGATTTATGGTAATCGAGTGTTTAGCTGAATGTGGGTATTGTTCATCCTGTGTTTCTATGATTTGGTACTGCTGTTCGTGATTTATTAATACAGAGTTAAAATAATGAATAAGTGAAATCCTAGGGCTGGGTACATCATTAACGACTGGCAATCTAGATACAAAAAGGCTTTTAGTATAGTCTGAAAGAAATCCTTACGTCCCCTTTTATTTACATTTATACTATATATGAATCGGTTCTTGCAAAATACTTGTGCAATTATATAATATAATATAATATAATATAATATAATATAATATAATATAATATAATATAATATAATATAATATAATATAATATAATATAATATAATATAATATAATATAATATAATATAATATAATATAATATAATATAATATAATATAATATAATATAATATAATATAATATAATATAATATAATATAGTTAGTTAGTTAGTTACTAACACTCCCCACATGGCAACCTTGGCCTTCGGGGTAACCTCACCCCACCAAGTGATGACCGGACCCATTTCTCAGGTGGAGGCACCCAGAGGGCGGTGTCCATTACCTCCGATGATAGTGAAGATGGCGGTGAGGTGAGAGGACCTACAGTTTTTACCGTGGACTCCGAACCACGTTGGGCATAGGGGATACTTCACGTGTGCTAGACAGAGGTGAAGGCGTGGATAGGGCCGACTTAAAATCGCCAACCCCAGAGCCGGGAATCGAACTCGGGACCCTTAGAACGGGAGCCGCGAACGAAACCACCGCGCTACCCCGGCGCCATATAATATAATATAATATAATATAATATAATATAATATAATATAATATAATATAATATAATATAATATAATATAATATAATATAATATAATATAATATAATATAATATAATATAATATAATATAATATAATATAATATAATATAATATAATATAATATAATATAATATAATATAATATAATATAATATAATATAATATAATATAATATAATATAATATAATATAATATAATATAATATAATATAATATAATATAATATAATATAATATAATATAATATAATATAATATAATATAATATAATATAATATAATATAATATAATATAATATAATATAATATAATATAATATAATATAATATAATATAATATAATATAATATAATATAATATAATATAATATAATATAATATAATATAATATAATATAATATAATATAATATAATATAATATAATATAATATAATATAATATAATATAATATAATATAATATAATATAATATAATATAATATAATACAATACAATACAATACAATATAATATAATATAATATAATATAATATAATATAATATAATATAATATAATATAATATAATATAATATAATATAATATATGTGTGTGTGTGTGTGTGTGTAATTTACGTCCTCCAACGTTAAGTCATATCGGACGATGAATGGAATGGGTGAAATGATGCTCAAATGAGCCCAGAGTCCATAGAGCTTAAAGTTACGCGATATTTGTCTACAGGATAAGGGAAAACCCCGGAAAAAACGTTATCCAGCTAACTCACCCTGACCGAGATTACAACTCGGGACCTTTTGAACGTGAATCAGACACGCTACCACCACGCTACCAAGGCGGGCAATTATATATTAAATTCTTTTTTTCCTTATGCTAACACCTGTTGATAACCAAGGAGGTCGAAACAGCGTTAAATAATCCTCACCAAAAAAATTGTTTCAATTTCCATGATTATGTTGTAAAGTACCCTTTGAATGCACATACTTCGTGAAATATATATATATATTATTGTGTTTATTTTGATTTCCTGTGCTAATGAGGCTTAAAAGCAAATAGGCCTGCTCTAAGTACATGACTTCCCATATATTTCATCGTTTTATGCATATCAGACTTCATTCATGCAAAACCTAGTTTTATATCATAGTTAAGATTCTCTACAAATGGTCTCCATACATATTTTGTAGAATATATACATATACGAGGGCTGTTCAATAAAGAATGATCACAACCTTTTCTTGACAACGTATCTTCACTCATCCTCATAATTTTGATGGTCCTTCTCAAAATAATCACCTCTGAATGCGATGCACTTGTCCCAGTGTTTCTGCCAGTCTCTAAAGACATGCTGGGAACCATTTTTGACAGATCCTTCAAAATCGCCTCCGCAGCCTTCACCATTGCTTCTGATGATGGATAATGCCTACCACGATGGCGTTAGGGAATAGAAAAATGTCACATGGACTATAGGGAGGGTGAGGAATGCACTTCGCGTTGATTTTTGCAAGATATTCAGCAACAACATTGGCAAAATTCGGCCGCGCATTTTCGTGGTGCAGCATCCACTCTGCTTCATGGAAATGTGGTCTTTTGCGCCTGATATGGACTTGCGATGTTTTCAGGACATCTCTGTGTGTGTAGTGTTTAACGCCCGCTTTTACTACATACAGCACCGCAGACGGTGACACTGATGATATATGAGATGAAGATGGAGCACCGGTGGAATGCGATGGCGGGGGAAACCGGAGGTTCCAGAGAAAACCCGCCCCAGCGCCGTGTTGTCCAACACAAATCTCACTTTGCGGTCGCCTGGGATCGAACCCGGGCCGCCTTGGTAGGACATCCCTGTAGTGTTGTCCAGTTACTGATGTGTGTGCAGGTACAAGATGCAGATAAACCATTCCATGAATATCAAAGAATGAGATGACAATATCTTTCCCAGCAGAAGCAACAACTTTTGCTTTTTGGGAGGTTGGTGATGAAGGAGTATTCCACACTGAACTTTGCTGTTTGCTCTCAGGATCAGAATGATGTAGCCAAGTTTCATCAGCATTTATTACGTTTGAAAGAAACTCCGGATCTTCCTCTAACATCAACTGTAACTGTATGTTACCTCCATTGCAGCGGTAGGCGATACTGAACATGTCTGAACTTGCCTGGTTCTCACAGGCGGAAACCAGAGGTACCAACAATGAAACTACTACGGCGTGGCGTGTTTGTTTCACATTAAGCTAACAGAATATAATAATATTGGATTTTAGTGCGAAAAATTATGACCGTAAAAATTATGATCATTCTTTATTGAACAGGTTTGTGAAAGGTGCTAAGATGAGCTCACACAGTTGAGAGCGATGTATTTTTCGGGCCTTAACATACCTATCATAATTTCCTTCGGCAGGGAAGTAACGTTGGTGGTCTGTTGTCATAGACTGACGGCGCGTAAAAGAGCCTCGAGCCAGATTAAGAGATCTGTGGGCAAATTTAGTTAATTTGTCACCTCAATGCCCAAAAGGTCGATGAGAACCAGAGCAGTTAAAGGGCGTCCATAAATTAGAAATATTCAGTGGCATTACGATGGAGTCAAATGTTTAAAAACTAGGAGATATTCGGCTGGCTTTGGTATTTCAAACTGTGTCTTGGGGAGTAAAATAATTGCGAAATAGATTTTCAAAGGTTCTATTTTTTCCTAACTTTTGATTATAGAAGTTGTTAATTCGATAAGATAAAAGAGGTTTTGGACGATATTTATTTTGTTTTCTATGAAAATCTCTTAGGCTTCATAATTATTGGAGCTATTTTTTAAAAGAGAAAATAAAGATAGAGGAGAATGTACTTTCTTTGTTAATGAATGAAAGCGGTCAGACGATTGTTTTGTTCCCGACAAAGACTGACTTAAATTGAAGGAAAAACGGAGATGTGACATAAAAGATGATGTATTGCACACTGCATATCAGGAAGCAGGTAACGGAGGAGGAAACTCAAAAAGAAAAAAAATCATTACCTGGAAGATTGTACATTAAGGGTGAGTTTGGCCTTCTCTATTCCTTACAATCGCAAAACATAGACAGGAGCCGCAGTTCTATTGACAATTACCGTGTTTCAAAATACCGATTCTCAACTCATTTGTCCCAGGTTTTGGACTGCCAAAAGATACACATCTCTCTCCATGTATCCTTTCTAGGGAAGTTTGACCGCCCTTTTACGCAAACCTCAATATTTGTAAACCGTTACTTCCGTAACTTCTATCCTACATTCCTCTCTGTGTATCTGTTCCAGAAAGATTAAGAGGTTTTTTTTACAGACTGTATTTTTCACTGACTACTTCGTGAGGCGGACTCAACAATGGTTGGGAATGACGGAGACATTAACTGTAATTCATTATTCGTTGACTTCCAGGAAGATAGGCTTTATTTTCTGTCTCTCCAACACTCGCACACGCGCGCACACACACATACAGCCACCCACCCACACACACACACACACACACACACACACACACACACACACACACACACACACACACACACACACACACACAGATTGCGTGTGAGAGACTGGGCCTGTGGTTGGGCTTTACTTGGATTCAGGAGACAACAAAAAGATGTTACACTGAAATTTACACATGACCATTGCGGACGAAGTGCAATATTTTCTCCATCCCAGATAAAGGTAAAAATACAATAATATAATAATGGTTGTGTTAACCTTCACTTATCATTCTTCCTTTATAATTAATAAATAGAAAATGCTACGTAGACCCTTCGGTAGCTATTATTCAGCAAGTGCATTACACAAATGTAAGATTTTGACACACTTTTTCCAAAATTACGACCGACAAGAATTATGTTAATTGCAAATCACTATAGTAATTTCTCCTCGCATCTCGCGACACTTATTGTTGTTTACCCTACACTTTGGTTTAAATATTTGATTATTCAGTTTTACTATACAAAGATTCCAACTGTCGGAATATCTTCAACAAATCTTCAGTTGAGGCTTATACAATGTTACAGGAGGCCTACGGAGAGTTTTTCTTCCCTACAGCGCAGCTCGAAGGTGGTTCAAAATGTTTAAAGAGGGAAGATAATCAATTTCAAAGGAAGGTGGGTCCGCTGCCCCAGTTACTACTCTTACAGAAAAAACTATCAACACTGCTGCTGCCATTGTGAGAGAGGATCGACGAATTACCTTAAGATCACTTTCTGAAATACCGAACATTTCAGTGGGTGCCGCATTTCTGTGAAGCAGGCTGGATACTGCACCACGATAATGCGCGGTCGCATATTGTTGCTGAATATCTTGCAAAAATCAACGTGAAGTGCATCCCTCACGCTCCCTATAGTTCGGATTTAGCCCCACGTGACTTTTGCTATTCTCTAACTTGAAGAAACTCCTTCGTGGGAGGCATTATCCATCACCAGAGCAGTGGTGAAGGCTGCGGAGGCGATTTTGAAGGATCTCTAAAATGGTTTCCAGCATGTCTTTGAAGACCGGCAGAAACTCTGGGACAAGTGCATCGCATTCAGTGGAGACTATTCTGAGAAGGACCATCAAAATTATGAGGACGAGTAAAGGTACGTTCTTTAAAAAAAAAAAAAAATATTTATTGAACAGCCCTGGTATTTCCATATATTTGCAGTAATAATAACTTTAACATATACGAGTACTTTCTTTATAAACGCGTATTGCCTTGTGCAGTAGTTAGTGGATTCTAGAACTTCATTCTTACATTCTTTGTAATATGCTGACAACGAATCATTCGTTAATACGTTAGGAATGTCTTCTATAACTTCTATAATGTTTCTCTTATTTTCTGTTTAATGATCCTTTCTTCCGTACAATATTCCTAAACTTTTAATGTACCTCGATGAATTGAACAAGCCGTTTTGCTCGTATATGCATTCATTTTATCCGATTACTTTTCTCCATCTGGGGTATGAACTAGAGTAAGCACAAATTCCAAGTTTAACAACGATGTGTGCAGTCACAAGACTTCCTTTACTCCTGTTTAATTATAGTTGAAAACGCTTATTATTTCATTTCATATCAACGAACATAAATGATAATAAGCCAGGTTTTATTAGAAATTCCCTTAGAGTGGATTCGAGGAAGATGCCTATCGGATGAGATGTTTATAGTTCCGACGGCTTAGAACAGATCGCGACTACAACATGTACGGTACTCGTTAGTGGTAATGTGACGTGAAGACAAACGCGTGTTTCACTGTGTTAGGTGTTTCTTTAGTTTTAATCCAACAAATACAGGTAAGGTCTAAAAATAGATGCCTGGTTATTGTGTACAATTATTTTAAACTACGTGCAAGCGTATGAATAAAGTAGCAGAGCGAAATTTCACGCATGCTAATCATAGTAGGTATTTTTTTCTCTTTATTAATAACAACTGCATGCCCCATTACATGGTAATATTAAAATACATAATTTAATTTTTAATTTACAGATTAAATTTTAATTTTACAAGACTAACAGGCTTGTTTCCTAATTTATTTTTGAGATATACACCTTTGAGCTTTTTCTAACCTATATATTTGTAGTTCCTTTCTCTAGTTTGCTAGCCAATTCTTGCATTGCATAGTTTTATAGTATCCTTGTAGTCTTATCACTAATTCAATTATATATTTATAAATGTATTGAATTTTAAATTAACTACTTTTTATAAGTTAGTTGAATGAATATATTTGCAGAATTGGTTCAGGTATTGTGCGATAAGTTCCTGGTGGTTTGTGGGCCATTTTCCTCCTTGTTTGTGCACTTCTGCCACCAATAGAGATTTCTGCTGTTGTGTGTCTTTACATTCAAAGATTAAATGGTTAACTGTTTGTCGGAGGCTACTGCATATACATTTTGGATCATCAATAATGTGGAACCTATATAGGTAGTCTTTAGTTTTTTCCATGACCTGAGATTGTAGCAGTAAGTTCTGGTGTAATGGGAAGTTTTCTCTTTAACCTATCTTTGATTGTTGGGAGGAAAGTTTTACAGAGAGCCCCTTTGTTTGTGCTGTTCCACCTATGTTGCCATTGTTCGTGTCCTCTTTCTTTTATGGCTGCTTTGATCATCGACCTGAGAACCTTATTTTAAATGATTGGCAGTCCTTCATCTTGAGCAGCTGCCTTGGCCAATTTATCAGCCATCTCGTTGCCAGGTATTCCTACATGGGCTTTCACCCATTTGAAGTGGATTCTCCAATTAGCTTGTTGCAGGGATGTTAGAGTGGCTGCAATATCCTCTACGACTGATTTGTGCTTGATGTTTACCAGTGTGTCCAGCGTTACCTTGCTATCTGAATAAATTGCTGCAGTCTTTTCTTCAAGTGCTAAGTCTATATTGTTTTGAAGCTCTTGTAGCACATCATAGCAGGTATGTTGTGGTATATTTTGCCCTCCTCTGTTGCTATGCAGCGACCATATTGTACTGGTCATCAAAAGTGGAGTCTCACCCGATCCTTGGGAGAAACGGTACTGTTTTTTTTTTTTTTTTTCGGGGTGACATGCCTGCTTTTTTTTCCTCGCTTATGCAGATTTTATTTTCGTAGGAGATGTCTCGGTGTATGTTAGAACTTCAAATAAATGGCAATGGTCTGAAGAATGTCTACAGGTGGCTCTGAAACATGTGAGGACTGGCGGAATGAATTGTTTTAAGGCTTCCCAAGAATATAGCATTCCATATAAAACTCTAAAACGACGTTTGAGGAAGAACGATTCCAGAATGTGTATCAAATTTCCCATGTGGTTGCTACTGATCATGCAGAAAGTATTCCAGAAAGTGAACCAAAAAGGAGAGGGTGTGCTGAAGCTGTTCTCTCAGAAAATTAAAAGGGACCTGAACTGGAGATTATTCAGAATGAACCAGAACATCATTTGAAGAAGTTACTCCCCTGCCTATATTGGATCCACTGGAATCTAATCGCAAGAAGAAACATGCTGAAGTTCCCACAGAACAAAACAGCATAGAAGAGGCCAAAATTAGATCAGAGCGAATTAAACACAGGAAATCTGCAGCAAGTCAGTCAAAGATTAGAGAACCAAACAGGTCAGAAAATGACAGTAATTATTGTATTTAGTGTGCTCTCAATTCCTACGACAAAACTGCATCCCAGGTTGATTGGAGTCAGTATGTTTGCAGTAGATGGTTGCATGAAACCTGTACAAAATCGGAAAACGTGTGCAACAACTGTGCAGAAGAGCTTTGATTTTATTTGGATGTAATCAGGCAATTTGTTTATTCTTACATACATTATTACCTTTCTTTACTATTTTATTCTTTATAATACTGATAAACATGTCTTATAAAATACTCGTATATACTTGCATGAAGAATGCTCAAGAATAGTACTCCATTTTTCTTATGATATGATTGCCACATCAACCCGATGTTCGGGGTGAAATGCTTAAACTACACTTTTGATTAAAGGAATCAAAATACACAATTAACAATAATAACGTAACACAAACTTGCACATATGTAGAGAAGGCTCCTCAGTGAATGCCAGTTTAGTGCTGAACCTAAACTGTCAAACTCAACTTTTGATTTCTAAACCCTTAAGTATGGTAGCTCCCCCCGATGCACTCTATAGGTTAATATAGGAATATGGGAATACAGTAGCCTTAAACGACAGCCAAACCTTCGTGGTACCTCTGACGTTAGTAGAGGAATCTCGGACCGAACATTCGAGCCCCACCCTGATTGGAAGTTGTTCGAATTGGGTTGGACTCGAGGAGGCAGTGTGTTCCCGTTACCCACGGGAAATCGGGTACCTCCGGCCAGGCTTCGGCCGCCCGTAGGGGACAGAGGGTTGTCTAAAGGGTCCCGGGTACTAGCCTGCAGAGCTAGCAGAAGATATGCTAGATCACCAGGCGGCTCCACCGGGGTTTTCGGTATTCTTCCCTGCGGGGTTCACACTTCCACCCTTCTTGACGTTTTTGTCGATGTTTAGACTCAAGCTATTGTTCTATGGAAAGAGCCTTAGGACTTTCGGGTAGACCTCGCGACAACATGTATTTGTCATTCCCTTCCAGATTGAGAAAAGAATGTGCATTTGAAAATTCACACACTTAAAGTAGAATACAACGAAAATTATTTTGTGAATAATAAGTTAATGTAAATTTTGTGCTTTAGCCGCCTCGAGAGGTTATGAAAAGGTCATTAAGAACAAAGCAGTCATCAAAGACTATTCCCAGAAAGTTTGCTTTGGACAAAAATGACATAAGAAGTAGTCCACGTTGATCTTCTTTATAATCACCAAATGCTAATGTAAAGTCACTTCCCTTTTTACTGAAATACAGAGCGTAACCACGTCTGTTTAATATTCCTTTATGTCTCTGTTACAGTTCAACTATACTTTTGGACAATTCTATATTTGTTATCTAAACTAAAAATAATTTGTAGAGGTATTCAATAAATTAAAAAAAAAAAAGTTCCCCGTTTACGCTATCGGAACGGTCTGAACAGAGTTTTCGGCATTAACAATGCAGTTTGCTTCTTGCTTCGTAACGTAGCTAGTGAGTTTCTTTGGAAGCTGTGTTACTTCTCATGGAAGGTTCGCGTGATCAGTGATACCGTTGAAAAATATCTTAAAATCATCGTAATTTAATCAACATTTGTAGACCCATATGGAACTGTTTTCATGTATAGGATATTTGTCAAGTTTTTGCCTTTCAACCATATTTTCACTTTTAGGTTATACCCTTAGACAATGCTTTGGGAATCAGAGTAGCTACAACGGTCCATTTATAGCTAAATCTCGATATCTACACACACCGATCTCTATCTGGACGCTCATAGTTTCCATTAAAGTCCCAACGACTGGGAGTTCTCAATACACTGGCCCAAAGAGCTTTGTCTATCTCTGATCCCAGCCCCTTAAAACAAGAATTACAGCACTTGAGACTCACTTTCTGTCAAAACGGCTACTTCGAATAGGACGTTGAAGCCTCGATCACCAAAGCTCGGAAAGGGAAACCTGTAATACAGCAAGCGTCAGATAAGCCTACCTCTACAGCCTGCATCCCGTTTACCGGCAATCTATCCGGCAGAATCAGCAGAATTCTCGCCAAATACAACATCAGGACCATCCACAAGCCACCTCCAAAGATAAAGCATCTGCTGAGACCAGTGAAAGACAAACTGGACTTCCAAGTTTCGGGAGTGTACCGTATTCCCTATGAATGTGGGACACCGTATATAGGACAAACCGGAAGAACCATCACTACCAGAATAATCGAACACGAACGAAGCTTTCGTTTAATGCAAACCGAGAAGTCTGGGCTGGCAGAGCATTTGTTTTGATAAGGACCATAGAGCCAATTTTCGAGAGACGACCATCTTGGCAATACACAACAGTTACTGGGAGTGGAGAATTAAGGAAGCTCTGGCGATTTCCTCTGAAAGGAGCACGCTTAATCGTGATGCTGGATTTCAGTGCAGCTCCTTTTGGAAACCGGCCTTAAAATGGAAATCCGTCGATTTAAGAAGCAAAGATGAATACAGCTTGATAATCAAGTTAAGTAGTTACGTTTCTTTGAAATTTTCTATACTCACGCCATCTCCTGACCTGGCATTTAGTTTACTGAAAACAGTATTTTGTTCAATAATGCGAATTATGATAGTGTTTTGTCTTTGTTTATAGCTGTGTTATATCCAGTGTTTCATTTGTGGTTATAACATTTTATAAATGTCCTGATGCTGGGAGAGATGCACACTCCCGAAACATCTACATCTAATCATCTCTTCACCTGACTGACTGCCCGAGAAGAAAGTGAGCGCATTCGTCGCCAGGAAAGGTTCAGATCTTGTTCTCGATATCTTGTGTGAAATGCAATAGCACCCTTAGCTACTTTGTGACTTGGGTGGCTTATGCTCCGTGATTTTGTTAATGTGCAAAGCGTGTACGTAGCCGCAGAATCACACTATAGACCATTCCACACTAGTTTTGAGAGTGGTGCAGGCAGTGGAATTGTACACCATATTCATCAGCGGAGAAAGAACAAAAGCCTTTAGAAGCAACCCTTTCCGTAACAACGAAAGCGTTCCTTCTGCCTTAAAACAAATGCTTTGTTCCTCCCAAAAACAAACACATCTCCACAAGAACACAAAATTGTTCTAAACAATGTGGCCACATACTCATCTATCTTGATGTTCAGTGTCTATTGTCCTTATAAACATGATGGGTCTAAACTACGGTTAATCCTTTGTCCTTCTGAACGTGATAGGTGTATCTAGATACAAATTTGGAGCGAGAAATCTTGCAACAAATTTAATTCTGCAAATGAGGAGAGTTTTGGTCAAAAGCATACATTTGTTAGATTAAGTAATGAACTGAGTCGTGAAAATATGAGTTAAAAACAATTTATATTTGCTAATGATACGCACAATTATTCACTTTTAGACTGTAGCCAATAATTGCTGGACAAATTGGACAAGAGACAACAGCATCCATATAGGGCTTAATATAAATACCTGGATGCTTTTTCAAACTGTAGAATATTTGGATAGCTTGTCTGTGTGCATGTTCCAATATTATTTTTAATCTGCTATCGCCAAATTACGAAGATTTATCTGTTATTCCAATGGAAGAACAGGGCAAGAGTAATTTTACTGTTTCAGTTTTTCAAATCTTTTTGCTGTAATTTTCTAGTCACGATCTAGAATTGAAACCCATCTAGTCATATCAAAGTTCGTATCTTCAATTTATTTTGTTTGACTATCTTTCGTTAGAGTACACATCACAACAATGTCAACTGTTGCAATAAATCAAAGAGAACTAGTAAAGAGAACTAGTACACCATTTCAAGAGAGTTGTAATGCGTCCTACGCCATAATTTAGTATTGTTACGGGACTCAATATTTCCATAAAGCGATAAATTAAATTAAGATTTCTGCCAGTGTAGATACCATGTAGATAATGTAGATAGTGTAGATAATGACAAGCTCGTCTTGGGTAATTAATCCAAAGTTGAATATATAGACTGAAAAATTCACTGGGATTTGAACCACAGTTCTCCGGTCTCCATCTGGTCGCTCTTAACCATTCAGCTATCATGGCTGACATGCCATCATAACACTGAATTCTCCAAATGACTCGTATATCTCCCGGTAAACCATTAGGGATCATCATATACAATGAGATACGCACCTTTTTGTGGTGACTTACTAACTCTATAAGTGCTTAAGTCCCAAGCATTATAGTTGCCACTATTATGTTATTTACTGGAAATTTAATCATTCTTCCACACTGGCCAGCGTAGGCTAAGATTTGAATAGATAGAGTCGGAATGAAAAATTCAATACCATGGCCGGATTTGAACCAGGTCTCCAGTCTCCAGTCAAAAGATGTGCAAATACTATATAATGGTTAATGTTACAACTGTACCGGATGAATTATTGATGAGGGCTCACAGCCCTACAGAGATGTAACTTGCTCAGAAAAGTTGCTGAATGCCTTTCTGATTATACAGTATCGAACAGGCATTAAATAGGACTATAAAGTTCCGTGACTTATCAAAGAAATAAAAGAAGCGACTGATAAATATTCGTAACGCCAAGTTTTCGAAACTGTAAAAAAGGAAACAAAAGTTTCGGCCAGATAACTAATAATTATATATATATATATATATATATATATATATATATATATATATATATATATATATGTATATATTGTGACTTTGTGGATTCGTAAAATTAAAAGTCAAGTTTGCAGAAACTCAAACTGGTCTTTATTTCCGTAGAAACACGTTGTACAGTCCTGCCAATAGCAGAATTACGTAACATAAAACCAACACAATCGCTCGTAGCTTCTGCACACGTAAATAAACAAAACAGGTCACTTTCACATCACAGCTGCACGCGCATAGTTATCGAGTCCAATTACGACTGTCCCCTGCACTGCACAATTGCAACTCATCTCCCTGCTCCTACCGAACTGACTGCTTCCCTGCACTCTAGCGGCTTCCTGCCGGTACTGACTTCAGATTTTTTATAATATCTGAAGGAGAGTATGTGGTAAGGAGTTGGGAGGAGATAGGTGTTGGGGTTCCGCGGATGCACCCCCGGTAGTTACGTCAGTAGGGACGCAGATGCCTGAGGAGCACGTGCGAGTTCAAAGAAGGAAGTGTCGGAGTTGCAACCATGACCAGAGGCTCTGGGTGTACCGCCGAGATTAGAGGGAGGGTGCTGGAGGGATTTAAGTTCTTTATTTAAGATTGTAGCTGTGCACACCACAGGTGCTTGTTTAAGGGGATTGGCGGCGCCGTAAACGTGGTGTCTGGTCAGTAAAGTCAGATAGTTGTAGTACTGAGGTCTGTATGTTGTCGAGGGTTGTGCATACTTCAGTGTAGTACTCACGTCGTGAGGCGGGGTTGTCTTGGGCGACTGCAATCTGCATGTCGACTTGTTCCTGTTCAAGGCGTTGTAACATCTGCAATATGTCAATCTGGAAGGTCTCGGTTCTGGTAAGTGCCTGGTGTACGGTGTCTTGGAGATTTGCAGCGCGGCTGGTGATGGAGTTGCTGAGTTCCTGCAGTTTGGCGTCTGTACGTGTGTGGCTCTCCTCCAGGCGTGCAAGCTTGCGCTCCACAGAGGATGAATGGTCACTACTGATGGGTTGTTGAAGCTGTTGTAGAAGGTCTAGTCGGTTCTGAACATCTGTTTTGTTGTCGGTGGAGCGTTGCGCAATTGTAGTTCTTGCGAGTTAGGCGTGTTGCTCTGTGGTGTCCTGCGATGCTAGTGGTGATGGTTTCTTCCAGCTGTCCCAGGCGTAGAGCTATGTTAAGGACCTCAGAATGAGGTCGTGGACATCCTCCCTGGAGGGTTGTGTAGCTGCGAGGGTTGCCTCAAGCGAGGCAAGCCGGGTCCCAAAGTTCTGTAGCTCTCTCCGTAGAGCCTGCAGGGCTACCCTCAGGCCTTCTCCGGTATAGGGAGCAGGTGCGGATGCGGCGGAGGCCACCGTGGGTGCTGGGCGTGGATTGTCTTCCTCCCTGGTTGTGCTACGCTGTTTTAGTAGGCTCTTTCTGGGGTAGCGTGGGCACTGCGCCTGGCCTGTAAATTAGCCTAGACCATTACAAGTGGCGCAGTATCTTCGTCGGTGCCGAAGGTCATGCCTCCTGCTTTCGGCGTTGAGGCATTGGTTCCCGTAGTAGTAGCATCTAGGAGGGGCGGAAAAGTTGGAGGCGCAGTGGCCAAAGTTGCAGCAGCGCCGACAGGACATGTGTCGCTCTAATTTACTTGCCTCGATTCTGAGACACCGCCCTAATAAGGGCAGTCCCGTCCTCAAGGCAGCATCCATCTCCGCGCTGTCGGCTAGAAGCAGGGGCACTAGTGTGGTGGGGCCTACTCTCGATGTTATCCGGTTGGTCGTCCGTAGTGTCATTTATACATGGTGTGAGGTTTCTAGAAGTTTGGCGAAAACACCCGAAGCTTCATGTCCTTTCGATGCAGCTGGCGAGGGAGAGAGAAATATCTAGACACTTCTTTGGCTCTTTCTCTCCCCGCCCCGTCTCTGCTGGGCGTGACTTGGCGCTATTTGTCTCCTTCACTCACCGGCTCCCTCTCTGTCGGCGTTCGCTTACGACCGGCCTCGTAACAATATGAAGTCATTTGAACTAGGAAAAGTACGAACTGTTAGTGGCGGCTTAATTAAATGAGAACATTTATAGTGAGACGCTTTTGCACAACAATGGCCGACAAAACTGACAACTTGGACTAGTAAATGGGAGGAGATAAGTTGATTTAGGTAAGCTGGAGATAACCGCTGCATCTGAAGAAGTCGAACTTGACATGAGGATGGATGTCTCCTATACCAAAATGCATAGATATAATTTATACATACTGGGTGTGTTTACTTACAGTTCCTGCTATCGTAAACATATTCAGAACACTTTCAGAATAGTGGGATTCACAATCGAAGAGGAGCAAAGGAATACCGTTGCGGATCAATGGCTTCAGACGTAATAAGTTTCCCACAGCACCATTTCACTTGTGTGGCACTGATTCACAAACGAAATACTTACTCGTTCAATGGGATACCCTGTATCATGAATTTTGAAGCATTCGCTTCAGTTGTATTTATATTTAAGGGTGGGGAGTTTAGTACATCTAGATGTGAATGATTTTGGGTACAGATGAGTTTGGAAAGAATGTGTATCAGGATTATTCAGATACAAAGGAATACCATAATTCCGGCTGGAAGGTGAGAATATCCATTAAGCCAGTATTACTCAGTAAATTACAATACTCCATGAGTATGACTTAGGAATGAGATTGTGAAAGTGTGTTGAACTTAATCGCAAAGATTACCCTAAAGTGAACAAACATCATATTATGGATGGGTCAATACTCGATACCGATACACGATATTTTCCATTATACCTGATATCTCGATATTTGAAGCCGCTGTTTCTATCTCTAGTTTTACTACAAAGTAGAATGTAGGGAGAACTGTGTAATGCCAAAATAATAATTATTTGGATATATTTAATTAGACAAAATTTAAACGCATTAGCGCACTTATTTTTACACTCTTCATTAGATTAATATAATTGTCAGTCGAACTCGTACTCAATGTTCCAGTTATTGCTAGCTTTTACCTAGAACGCGTTTCGTTAGGACCTTCAGCTGATGTGGACTATTGAATGTTGGTTTGGTGAACTCCTTGGAGGCGACAGGGGCATCTCTGTCTGTATCTTGATGAACCTGAAGTTTGTGTTCGCTTCTAAGATGGTTCATTGTATCATAGTCCTTACTCATAGGAATCTACATTAGATATTTAAAAGCAAAATGCCTGTTTTAAACAGTCCACTTTTATAAGTATTGGTTCAACAATACTAGCACTCTCATTCTTTCGGGGTCAATTCAACTTCTTTTTCTAGTCTTTCAGAGAAAATTGTTGAAAGTGGAATACACAAATAATTAGCGGCATTTTTGTTTGCGAAATAGTGATCCAGTTAGAACAGTATAATCTGTGCATATGGCGCGAGGGATAGAAGAGGGTTAATTATTCTCACCTTTTGTGTCGATCTGGAAGAATTCTTGTAGATGTATGCCTCGGCGCTCTTATCTCTGGCCGTAGTATCGGAGTGAGGACAATTTTTAGGTTGTTATGGTACAAAATAACAACTTTTGTCTTCTTTAAAAGTCTTCCAATTTATTCCGCATTCTTATTACAATGTTAAACTTTGTAGATTATGTCCTTTCATAATAGGATTAATACTGCATCGCTGCACTTCAATTTTCTGCAGACTTGCAGATCGGCACGAAAGAAAACACGTCTTAACTCGTTGATGATCATGTGCAGAATGACGACAAATTATCTACATATTCTGGAATCTCTGCACATGAGGATTCCAGAAAATCTAAATTACTTTTATCCTATTGGTCCACGTCACAACTTTACGTAATTAGATTATTGTGATAACTAATAGGAATACTATTACGTAAGCTGTGTCATTCTGTGGCCTCTTCAATTTTACATTATATTTTATACAAATCACATTTTCTAGAACAATCCAGAACAAATTCCCAAATATATGAAAAAAATATTAAATAATCGTTACGCAGTGTACTAGAAAGAGATCACAAAGCTCTGAGATGTGCAGTGGTTTTTTCTCGGGAACTGTTAACTGACAATGAATTTGACATGATTATTTTCGTGCATGAAAATATTACTGAATAGGTACCACATTCTAGGCAATTTCTCAGGCAGTAGATGACATTTAAAATAAGAAAAAGAACTGATTGATTTTTACTAGTATGAGGGAGGGGAGAAGTTGAGGTTCGACCAGCGCTTATGCCTGTTGTAACTGCCATCAACGAACTCAACAATTACGAGGAACGATTGTGATACATTTGTCGCCTTATATTGGTTAACATTTTTCTCTGATTAGGTACATGTTTCGTAAAATGCTCTACTTGCGGCATTCATATTTTGCGATTATAAAATAAAATACAAATTGAAGAATTACTACCGAAATATCGAAAAAAAGAACACGGAACAAATTTCTGCTGTATCGTTCGATATTGATATCATGCCATCTTTACTTCATACTCCTTGTTTTAAATATACAGAGCACTGAAGATCTTAAACAGGACGCAACAATGGAACATTAAGAAACTGCTACTGCACAAAATACTTCATTCATTGTTATAGCATGAGGTATCACCGTCACCCTATAATTTAAGACAGGCTAGTTTGCTTTCTATTATATTGAAACCAATTTTATTTATTATATACTGTATAAAGTGTGGGGTTAAGTTCTAATGAGGTGTTCATTCCCAAATATTTATCATTGTCATTTTTATATTAATTATGAATTTCAGATATTTAAGATTTATGCGTTTCTGTGAACGTTCTATATATCTCCTTATCTGTGTAGAATGTAGATACTAATCAATTACGAAATGTGTGAGAAATCATTCTTTCAATATATTAGGAGGGGTGATGGACAAAGACTGAGCCTGATTTTTTCCCTGTAGCTTCCGTGATAGTTTCGCATCTGTAACATAAATGTATGAAAAGAGCGGGTTTTTATGTACAATGTCGGTAGGCGGCAGCACTCTCATATTGGTAGATTGGTAGTAATGCTCTATTTTGCAGACTCTAGGTGCATTTCGCATGCCAGACAGTGGAGGTGACGCGAGAGGAGCAGTACAGCGCAATCAAATTCTATTTTCGTTTAAACCATACAGCTACCGAAATTTATGAAAATCTGAAGCAAGCGGACAGTGAAGATCCACTACCTTCTGCAACAGTGTTTAGGTGGTTCAAGGACTTCAAAGAATGCCGATTTGTCAGTGTTAAGCAAGGTGGGCTTGGTGTTTTGGCTTCTCCTGTGACTGAAGTTAACATCAACACAGCTGTTGTGATTGTCTGAGAGGATCGGCGTATAATATTACGTAACCTCAGTGAAGTGTTGAGAATTTCATATGGCAGTGTGTTTACAATTTTGCACGAATCTATCCATATTACCCGAGTTTGTGCTCGTTGGGTGCCATGTTTGTAGACTCCCGAACAAAAGAGTGTGCTAATGGAGACAAGCTCTGAGGTGCTGCATCTCTTTGCTGATGGAGGGGATGTATTTTTTAAATCGATTATCACTGGTGATGAGTCATGGCTGCATCATTATGATCCTGCAGGAAAATAAGCCAGCAAGTCTGGAAATATCACCAGGTTCTCCAACACAAAAAAGGCAAAAGTTGTTCCATCTGCAGGGAAATTAATGATGATCACATTTTCTTGACTGTAATGGAATTATTTATCAGCATGCACTTCTCCCTCACACTACTGTTACAGCAGTATACTACACGTCAGTATTGGCTACACTGAGGAAGCACATTGCAAGGAAACGACCAGAGCTTTCTCGGAATGGGTGGTGACTTGATCATGACAATGCACGGCTTCACGTCGCAAATCAAGTCATGCAGTTGATTCAACATTACCTGTGTACATCAGCTTATAGCCCCGATCGTGCACCCTGTGACTTTTTCATTTCCATCACTGAAGGCAAAGCTTAGGGGTATTCGATTTGAGAACTGTGAAGCAGTGCTCAAGAGAAGTGAGGCGATTCTCAAGGACCTGATCTGCAGCACGTGTACAAGAACTGGCAGAGACGTTATAAAAAGTGCATTGAAGTTGGAGGGGACTACTTTGAAAAAGATCATGGAAACATTGAATTGCAGTAATAAACATCCTTAAAAAACTAGTCTTAGTCTTTGTTGATCAGCCCTCGTACCAACCTTGTTGCTCATGGTTGAAGTTATTTTTAATATTTTTTTCCTTCTAATATTTTTATTACCGTTTGTGTCACTACGGTTGTCGATTTTATTCCCTTATTCTAACGAGGGGATCAGCTCGGAGCCGATGGGATCAGCACTGGAAGGCTAAACGCCTCATGATAGTACGGGGATTCACCTTATCCCACCACAATTTCTGTACGAGTACTTCATTGCTCTGTGACAATGAATCCCATATTTCTGTGGAGCTTCTTCAAAAATTAAGAATTTGGTCAATACGTGCTTCCTTTACCATACACACTGAAGGATATAATATAATATTGCTTAAGCGCAGCATATGGCAGACATTGTCATTTAAGAACGATAAGTCCCCAGTATTACCAGTTACAAAATTGAAAATCCTAAATTTCCACTTTATGTGGGCTTAATCTTTTGTTTGGTACAAGAAATATTGACTTATTTCGAGGAATATATTCAAAAATTTACAATTCATACACATCTTCATTTACGGACCACGAAACCGTGGTTCCGATATGTGCTTTCAAGAGGCTTACGCATGATTATTCAGTAATTTAAATGTATCGGAAAATGCGTTCCTGTTGACATCGCTGAAGACCTTTGCTCGTACGTAAAAATTGCTACTGCATGAAATGTTAATATCTGAAGTATATGTAATATTGTATGAATGTACCGAATGTTCGGTTGTGAGAGCGAAGTCGACGTACAAATTGTGCAGATGCTGAGGTTAGGTCACATTCACAGGAGCTATGAAGCATCTGTCACCGGTGACGTTCCATTCAAACTGGTTTTCTGTCAATAGATCAATACGCTTGGCAGGGGCAATTTGTAATTCATGAAGTTACTGTAAAGCGCATTAAAATATGGATCTAATACGCGTCACTGCAGTGCATGTTGAGATTACGCATTTTTACACAAATACCCCGATTGCGTATTTGTTTCTGTATCGAGGAATATGCATTATGGTTCATTGGGTTTGGTAGCTTTCCGCAGTTGTGTTTTATAGCGCAGTACCTCCTTTAGGATTGAATATCCTGGAACTAACAAGTACAATAACATTTTTGTGCATTGTCCGTCCGGAGTAGCACATCCACTCGTAGCTAATAATTGAGGTACTCATCAAATGATAGCTTTTCCGCATAATATTGTGTACCGTGCAATTTCGAGTACTACACTCCCTCATATTACATAGTGATTGTGGAGGTTGTTTCCTGTAATCGATCCAATCGTATAAAAGGGAAGCGTTTCGCAATACCCATTATGCGTATCTAAGAAACTAACGCGTTATCCCTCCGTTAGAACAAATCGCATTTATATGACAGGGAATTGTGTGCATGTCATATGCCACTGACCAGTTACTGAGGTATGAACATTCCTTAAAGGTGTTATATTCCGAAAGTACGAGGCGTATCCGTAAAATAAGGTTTCCAATTTTATTTAATACAGAAAACGTGTTTGTCAATCAATGTTACATTGCTGAAAAGGCGGAACTTACAGCTATTTTTCAAAGTAATCACCATTGCGATCGATGCACTTTTGAATGCGCTGTGGCAGTTTTTGCATACCCTTGTCATAGCACCCTCCCGCTAAGTTGCGCAGGTAGCGCTCAACCTCGTTTTTCAAATCATCGTCGGTCTGGAAATATGTTCCACCCAGGTGTGACTTCAACTCAGGAAACAGATGATAATCACTAACCGCTAAGTCTGGACTGTAGGTGGGATGGGTGAGGATGTCCCATCCGAAATGGGTCAGGAGATCAACACTTCAGCACGTTGCCGTTTATGGTCTTCGGTGAGCATTTTGGGGACCCACCTCGCACACACCTTGCGATAATACAAATGTTCGGTCATAATCTTGTAAATCGTAATCTTGCTGACTTCAGGGATAAGTTCGCACAGCTCGCGAACTGTTACACGCCGATCTTTAAGCATTTCTTGCTCCACTTTTGCAATTGTTTCCGCTGAAACCGAAAGCCGACCGCTGTTCGTCATGGACGTCTGTACATCCGTCTTTGAACTCTCTGACCTACTTTCGCATGTTTTTTCGTCCATACACTGTGTTCCATAGACTTCGCATAACTGACGATGATTTTCGGTGGGGGTAGTGCCCTTGACGCTCAAAAAAGGAATCACTGCACTTGGTGGTGGAAATGATAGGAAGCTCCATCGCAAACGGCTGCCCAGCCAAGACTAATGGTTGCAACGGGTTCGTTGTGTTGGGGATTTGAAGGGGTGAAACCAAGTTACACGCCAGTGTTGCCGGACCTCACATAATATCGCTCCTCACGGCCCCAGCACCTTGAAGATCTTATTTTATTAACACTCCTCTATTTTATCTTTTATTATACTAGCTTCACACATAGGCGAAGGAATGAGCTGACCATTGAATCTGTTCATATCTCAAAATCGACATAACACACAGGGTTATGAGACAGAATTGGCCTTCTTTGTATGTGGCTGTATCAGCAGTCCCATGGTTTCTATCCCCAGTGTTCTACTTAAATCAGGAATTGCAGAACCTTCGTAGCGACTATTAAGTTCTATATCTTGAAAAACACATCCAAATTATTAATTAATGGCACTAATAACACTACTTTTAACATTCCAGACATTTATGTTAATGCCCACCTCTGTAGCATGGGGTGATGTCTCGATCAGGGAGAGGTGTTTGGATAAGGATTTTCCTCAAATATCAGCGTTGGGTAACTCAGGTCGCTAGCTGGTTACTTTGGTAGCAGAGTAGGTACAACCTAACTCTGGTCAAATTCTTAGTTGGGGAGCAAATAGCGTTTACGGCATAATGGAATATGGGGTCTAAATCAAATGTGATATAAGACTAAATAGTTAACAGATTCCTTCAGTGAAGCGCTAATAAACATTACCAATAAAAGGCGATGTATTGCCGTGATACGAGTCGAACAGGCTAGTTCATGTTTTAAAATTTGTGCCTCGAGAGAGGCACTTAAGGCGTTCTAGTACAATCATAGTTGTCGACTAACCTGTTAGAGGATATATTTGATTGTCTATCTATCTTCTCCCCTGTCATTGGAATACTGGATCCGAATTCCATAAGTTTTGCTTTTCTACACTAAAATCACACAGGCATATAACAGGAACAAAAGGGGATACCAATAGGGATTAATCGTCCTCGTGAAATTTATCTTTCCTGGAATGACTCGCCTGGCCTGGTGCACAGATGGCAGAGTACGAAGTTCCTAAAACTTTGGAAATGTTAAATATGTATTATATAGACCGCAGAAATTCACCCTGATTATAAAACTTAGTGCTGCTACTTTGAATCTCTCCCTGCCAGAGCTGATAAATACCTACGAAACACTAAAGAGACGAGGGAGCCATCCTCCGTAATTAAATTTTTTTTAATCTTCGTAAATTTTCATCAGAATAATTTATAACTTCTCAGTGACGCTAAAAATATACACAATACACAAATATGTGGACCACGCCACAGCTTTAGACCACTTGGCTCTTACCAAGGTTCGTTCCCAGGAGACCGCAAAGTGAGATTTGGGTGGACAACCTGACGCTGGGACGGGTTTTTCTCCGAGTCCTCCGGTTTCCTCCGTCAGCATTCTACCAATTGCTCCATCGTCATCTTTCCTATCATTCATCTCGCCCTCATATATATACCGAGCGAATTAAGAATTATTTTTAATTATTGGGATTTATCATATCATTTCTTTGGAAGCTGTGCACATCTGTTGAATGACTGCTATATTTTGGACAGGATAAGTACTTTGGACTGCCAAACAGCCTTCCCGGCTAAACAAAATTCGGATGATTCCGAAATGTGCAAGTTAAGACAATTTCTTGAGACAGAGAGCTAAAGTCGACATGAGTAAGATGAAGTGACCCAGCTGACGCGGGGACTGCTGAGTAAACAGGTAGCTACCATTTTTGGCAGACCGGCTCCTTATATACTTTTGAAGGTAGCGTGGAGTGGGCTTAGTCTTAGTTGGGGCTTTTAGTCCCAGTGAGCTGTTGGGGCTTTGCTGGAAGACTCCACGCCAGAAGATTGTTCCGGGAACATGCGGTAGGTCAACCATTAAGTCTAGTTTCTCCGGAAACGCTAGTCCTAAATTCAGGCTCATCATGTCGCCGATTAGTGGTGGCTACTCTACACTTTGTATCCTCAGCTATATACAAACACATCTCCAAGGTAAACCCGACTGAGTCTTACTATTGTAATTTAATATTGTACTAATGTAGTTATCAACACCACTCTACCCCGAAGTCTCTTCAAGACGTCGGGAGTGACTTGTAGACAATCCTTATGTTATAGTAAATTGGCATTTTGTAGAACCTTGTGTTGGCTCTATCTTTAACCTGACTACAAATTCCCTCTAATATTTAGTTCTACCTTGTGATCCTCTATCTCTTCAGTTACGCTCCCCGTTGACATTTAGGGATGTAAGGAACATGTGAATACAGAGTCTCTACTCCCATTAGTCCTGGACCCGTAGGACCAAGGACCCGTGACTCCATCTACCCGGGAACGATGGATAACTCCGGGGCTCTTTCCATAGGGCAATATCTTGAGTCTAAAAAGCCCCCCCCCCACGCTGAGCACAACGTCAAGACGGGATGGAAGTGGATACGCCACTAACGCGTCAACCCCGCAGGGAAGACTACCGATAACCTCGGTGGGGCCGAATGGTGATCTAGCACACCTTCTACTAACTCTGCAGGCTAGTGCCCGGGACTATTCAGGCAACCCTCTACCCCTTCCGGGCGGCCGTAGCCTGGCCGGAAGTACCCATTTACCCGTGGGTGTCGGGAACACACTGACCCTCGAGTCCAACCCAATCCGAACAACTCCCCTACGGGAGGGGCTTGGTATGTTCGGCCCGAGGTTCCTCTAGTAACGTCAGAGGTACCACGAGTGCTAAGGGTCCGCAGCGCCCGCACTTTGGCAGCTGAAGGGGACGGATCTCCTCCCCTACGGGAGGTTGTAAGGAACACCCCGTTTTTCTCCGTCCTTACAACGCTAGATGCAACAATTATATATATATATAATCCACTTCCTTCATCTTCACACCAGGCATTCGGCTGATCACTTATACTGGTTCTCTATCGGATCCAACATTTCGGTTCCTCAGGCCCGACCTTAAAAGGGATAGAGGAACAAGTATCCGCTAACAACACGATAGTGGTATACCTAGGAAAGTTAAGGGAGAAGAAGATACACATATCTTACAGATAACTTTAAGAAAAGTGTACTCAATTTGCTAATATGTCAGTTTTTTAACATAATTAAGAACAATAAAATAATATTACCCAGCCCCTTACAGATGTATACCCCCAATACACATTCCTAATAGCTATAACAATTATTGTAGGACTGATAATGAAAATTACCTCGCAAGAAATAGATAATAACGAGTAGCTGCAGCTGAGAAAATTCATACAACAGTTCATGTGGTTTGCAATGCGATAAAATGTTTAGTCGCTTCATGAACTATTCCTGTATTATCATCTACTGCATGTACCTCATGTTTTAATGTTACTAGTTCTTTCATAGCCACTAGAGATACACTATCAGAGATTTCAGCACAACGTCTATGGTATTAGGCATCTCTGTGTGTAATGTATCTCTGTTGGTTAGTATCTCAGTGGGTGTACAAGAAATTATTTTATATATGAAACTTTTTAAAGGACTTTATTTAAATAACTGAAATTGAAGGACTACTGTTTGAGTTTCATTTAGTTCAGAGCTATGTGTAAAGCTTCAATGGATTGTAGAGTCTATTTCCATAAAATTAAATGTGGAAGTTTTATTTACTACGAAATTATGTTACAAGATATTTAAATCGAAATCGTTATATTTGGAAAAGCAAAATTTTGAGATATATTTTCATGTAAAGGATAGCTTGGTGCTGTTAGAGTTTGTAAAAGTCAGTTACTATTGCTTGTCTTTCATTTCTGAGTACCTTTCAAGTCTCCGCCTTATTGTGACGTTGGTTTCAAACTTTTTCAACGATAGATTAAGAAGTGTGTTAATCTTGAAACTGAGCAAATATGGCATTGTCATCCAGCTATGAACTGTATCGTTTCATGTCTCAAGCTCCTTTTGAAGTTAGTTTAAAATCGATTCAATTGCAATATTTCCCCCGGGTAGAAAAAGATGTTTAGTTAGTAAAAAGTTTTAAAAAAGAAGCAACGGGACTGAATAAGCTGAATAAGCAAACATCCGACAGAAACGGCTAAACCTTATAAGTAAACACACACGCACAAGCAGACACACACACAAAGTTACACCTAATGGGAATAATAGCTATTCAATCAAAGTACACGGTTGACAAGCCTTGACTTTCAAACTGAGGGAAGCTCCAAATAATAATTTTCATTAAAATATGGAAAAATGCCTCAAAGAACTAGGGCTATTCTTCAGTACTCTTTCTACCGTACAGTCACATGTAGGCCTTTGTTGCATTGCAACACTGCTCCTCCTACAAACAGACATATACCTATCTCCCCTCTCCACTCAGATGCTCCAATATTTCCTACAGCTAGCCCACAACACGTGAACTGTTACCCGAAAATGGAGAAAGTATACAATTCACACAATTTTGCTAATATACATGTTTAGGCTTCCACGGCCGACGTTAATCCAATAGAATGTTGTTTCCGGAGTTGAAAGCCGTGGTCTAGACGATGAAAAGATATCTGATGTTTCACCCGCAACTCCGTCGGGCATCTTCAGATGTCATTCTAGTTGTGAATAGACAAGACTTAGAATCTCTGAAGCTGCCCGACGGAGTTACGGGCGAAACAACAGATATGTTTTCATCGTCTAGACCACGGCCTCCAAACCCGGAAACAACATTCTATTGGATTTTGCTAATAACTCAAAACTTCACAAGAATTTCCTAAAATAATATTGTTAACACTATTGAAGCATACAGTTGTACTTAGAAGAGCTACATAAAAAAAAAAATCTGCACAAGCTACGGAAACTTCACGTTACAAAATGTGTCAGTGCTTCCTGACAACGAAGAGTCGCGATTGCTTCCTACGGTATTCAAGGCTACGAATGCCTACGTACAATATTGAACGAGCTCGCGGAACTGGTCAATCGAATCTAAACAGCTGTCAAATGTGTCTGCAGCACCGCGGATATAAACGATAAATTTTGAAAATCTATCTAGAACATAAAAATATTGTTTGGCGTGAATTTTTTGTTTTTATTCTTTTTCCTCAAATTCATGGGGAAGTGGCGCTTCGCTACAGAAATAAGCTACTTCCTGCACTACACACATACATCACAAAATTCTTCTTCATCGTATTCTTCTTCTTCTTCAACTGTCCTGGTTTACCACTGTCATGGTGTTCGGGGATTCTTGTTCCTATATCCTTAAGCCTAAGGAACCGAAGCTATGGATCCGATAGAGAACCAGAAAAAGTGATCAGTCTAATGCCTAGTTTAAAATCACAACATTAATTAGTTATGAATTGAAACTAATATAGTACAGTCTATTTTATTAAAAACTCGACATATGTTTAGAGAATTATGCGAAAGTGATTGATAAGGATAGAGAGGCGGCTATGGCCGTAAAGTAATTGCAACCTTCGATGATGTGCAACTGTTTGCATCAAATGCACATAAAATGCATAGCAACAGAATTCGAACTTCTTTCCTCAGAAATAATGATTGGCAAACATTCATGACCAAAATATAGGGGTTTTCATAGTAAATTCCCCAGTTCAGTGTAATATTCAGCAAAATAGGATTTTAAATTTTATAATTTCTTTTAATATTACATTTGTGCTCTCTGCTAGACAATTTCTCCTGTACAATACATCGACATAGATTGCAATTATAATAAGTTTTCATCCTATCGGTGGAACTGAGTTTCAGATCTGTGAGAGGTTGCACCATTTTAGAAAGGCTTACGAATACATGGAGGAGGGGGTAGACGACTTACAAACGGATGAATAAACTGTCAAGCCGGAACTGACTTAAGGCTTCAATGATGGTACTAAATAATTTATTTAGTACTACAATATAGGGTTCATTTGTTCCCTGCTGCTGTATACCAGATCCCTTTGTGAAAGTCTCACAAAAGTTCAACATAATATAATTAGTAATATTAATATTCCACTTGTAAACCTCTCATCTACTGGCCTGTGAAGTATATAAAAGTCTCAGTTCCTGAGTTACATACCTTAGAGGCTTATCTAACAATTCCTCTGTGAACAATAACACTATAGTAACACAACTTCACAATTACTTATTCACAATCCTTTGGACCGGTTTCGAAGTAACTTTTACTTCATTTTCAACCTATCAGCCAGCCATGTTGACACTTGCACACTGCCTGGCAGACCATGACCACTTTCGGAATTTGAAAAATAGCTCGCTACGTTGCTGCCATCTACCGGGAACAACACAACTTATTGATGACATCTACTTGTGAGATATCAAAATTCATCACGCGATCTTTGTTTTTCAAAATAAATATTTTCTCCCAAACCTCTTCAATTGTTTCAATAATTTAACTTTCGGGTTTATTTCATGTTTAGGTGACCAAAAATTATCAGCCACTGCGGACTTATCCGTCTGTTTATATTTAATGTTTCTGAAATGTTCCTTCGCTGTGGTTTCTAAATTACTTCTAGTTCTACCAATGAAAATCTCAACGCATTCTAAACAGTTAACTTGATAAATACCAGATTTCTTGTTGTCTGAAGTGTTGTATTTTTTTTAGAAAATTGTAGTAATTTTTATTCTGTATTTATTTTGAGGTGCCAACATTATACCAACTTCTTTGAAAGGTTTTTGGAATTCTTTATTTGCCCATGGATGATAATACAAATTTTTGAAAATATAATCATTTTTTACCTTTTTAAGGGTGGAAACCACATTTTCATTTTTTATATTTAAAATTTTCTAGTCTTTTGTGTTTAAAATGTTTATTAAAGCCAGTAATATTCTATATTAACTTCTTCCTTGTTAATATGCATGTTTATCGACCGGTAAATTAAACTATTAAAACAGCAAATTTCTGTGACAAAGGGTTGAAACAGTGTGAGTTGATTTCCTATAAATTCCGAAGTTTTGTTTATGCTTATTTTTTATTATCTTTAGATCCAGGAAAGGGAGGTAACCATTCTTTTCAATTTCTAACGTGAATTTTATAGCTTTAGCCTTCAAATTTAGACGTTTTAAAGCATCATCTACGTATCTTTCAAGAACTACAGAAAAAAAATGTCATCCACGTGTCTATTCCGTGTTTTAAAAATTGAAGGAAAAGCTTTATCGATTTGCATTTCTAAAAGCTCACGAAAAGGTAAGCAAGATACAATCCTGTGAATCGTTGCTAACGTTCTTTAAAAGCAACGTTTTGTCTACACTAGGGCCAGTTTCATCAGCAGTATTTGTCTAGGTTTATATGAGTCCGGATGCGCTCGTTTATTACTGAAGTATTGGCAAACGTTTCACCGTGAGGCTGCAAACCCAGGCAAAAGGTCGTAGCTTTGTTTTTGCCTTTTATTCAAGCCAGTGACTTCTCATAATAACAAGAGAGAATAGCTCTGCTGCTTCCGGTTGCTTGTGTATGTTCAAAATCAGAACGGCGTTTCATTGAAGCATAGGTAAATGTGTTCTGCGTTTGAAGCTCTGCAGTTCGATAAGTCATATGAATAAATTGGTACCATTTAGTCCGAAATTTCTTTACGGAATTATTAGTGCGTCGCATTTATAATTTCATATATAAACGTTAGGTGGATAAATAAATATTTTGCATAGTATAATCAAAGTATAATGTAATAAGTCTGGTTAGTAAGCCAATGCAAGCTTTGTTACGAGGCGTTAATAATTTTTGGGGGTAACTAGCGGAATTAGTTAGGCAGTTTCGTCTGAATTTCTATATACTGACCGTCTACAATAAGTCCATCTATAATTTTACTGATTATTAATTTGCCCGTATTCGGTAGGTCCGGTTTCAATTCTCGTGGTCGGCTTACCTGATATGGGCCTTTAGGGTATCTTCCCGGGTCTCCAGGGGAATGTTGGGTAGGTTAATTACATCCTCCGAATTTCCTGATCATCCCATTCATCTCCATTATCATTTCACATGCATCATCTGGTGGTCTCTTTCAGGGTAGTGCATGGCAGTTTGACAGGCTCTTGGTAAACATCTCCTCCTTCGGGGATGACAGTTTCCGCTCTGCGAGCCGACCTGTGGGCCATTTGCGGCCCATGGAAGATGGGGTGCCGGTTGTGCAGGCCTGCCGGGGAGTTTCCAACTGGTAAAATATCAGAAAACCAGCCCTCTGCATTGTCGTGACTCCTTTGGTCGGCCTCTGTCTCCTGTCACCTCATCTTTCCTCTCGATGGTGCGCACTTGGGCCCTAGGTACATGTGTGGTCAGGATCTAACTGGAAACCGAGGTCCCCGCCTTAAAACCGGGGAGCGGACCGCGACTCCGCGGGGTTTTCCAGTAGGACGGTACCAAGGTTACAAAATCGACCTCCCCCATTAGAGGGTGGAAGTGGATACACCACTTACTCGCGCCAACCCATCCGGGAAGATTGCTGATAACCTCCGACCGCCAATGATATAGCTCACCATGCTACTAGCTCTCTAGACTGGTACCGGAGACCTTGAGGCGTCTCACGACCGTGTCTGCTAGCGAACCAAACAGACGTTGCCAACACCCGTGGGTTTCGGGAACCACTGCTCCGCCGTAACCTACCCAGGCGAACAACTGCCTTTCGGGAGGGGCTCGGAAGGTTCGACCCGACGTACTTCTGATAAAGTCAGTAGCACCACAAGTGCTAAGGGTCCGTAACCCTCGCACCACGGCAGCTGAAGGGGACGGGTCACCTCTCGTACGGAGACGGCTCTAGGTACAATAGATCAAGACTGTTCGCAGTGCCCAATCCCCTCCGCACCTTAATGGAATCCAATCCAATCCTTGCTGTACTTCAGGTAGCTGGAAAGAGCCAGGCTCTTGCTAAAACGCATTTGGAAAATTCAGGAAATTACAAGTCAAATTAAATCCTCGGAATTTTAATAGTGTTTAGGATATGAGCTAGCAGCTTTGGCATGTGGCAACAGTGGGTAGGAATGGGAAAGCTAGCCGTGAAAGGCGAAACTTAAAAAAAATAATAATAAAAAAATACAAAAAACGTCATGCTAAAATTTGCTTTTATTCCCGCTTCTTACAGACAGCGCTGAAGTTACGTAACTTAGGTTAACGACCCACAACAATAAATATCTCGCCTATTGTTACGAAGACAGTCACTTTTAAATTGTATAACCTGAATCCATCACAAGTTAGCAGATACCTTTAGAGTGACAGGATTCAGAAGCTGCTTAATTTTTCAACGTCAACAACGGGCAACTTACTTCTGTCTCAAAACATGGCGATCGCGTTGTCGACATATGTGAGGGCAGAGAAAGAGAGACATGATTTAATGGAACGCCCTTAAGTAATTCTTTAGGGGAGAAAAATTCATGGGTGTTTATACGTAGATGGGTTTCCCGGCGAATGACTGATTCACTTATGTGGACAACGCAACCATCTTGTTTAGCACACAAAGGAATTTTTTTAGTTATAAGGGCTCTTTAGATGTTCTGGTTCTCGTATACTGGACATAAAGGACGTCTTAATTTTGCTTAGAGGCCTATTTATCAGGCACCGAGCGGGATAACACAGGCGGTTTCTTCTGTGTTCCGCATTAGGGAGGCCCGGGTTCGATTCCCGTGGCCGACCTACCTGATCCATGATTTTTGGGGGCCTTTCCGAGTCGCTAGGTGAACCCTGAGTAGGTTAATCACATCCCCCAAATTTCTTGTCTTTCCATTTCATCTCCTTTATCATTTCACAAGATCTCTCATCTTTCAGGGTAATAACTAGGCGGGAGTCTCGGCGGTGCATGACAGGATGATATGCTCTAAGGAAAACTGCTTCTTCCGATAGGTCGGTTGCTGGTCTTCGAACCTGCGGCTGGGACCACTTCCGGACCAGCTGCCGGGAGCCGCCCGCCTCGGTAGCGTGTTGGTAGCATGTCTGCCTCACGTTCAAGAGGTCCCGAGTCCGAATCTCGGTCAGGGTGAGTTACCTGGATAAGGTTTTTCCGGGGTTTTCTCTTATCGTGTAAGACGAATGTCGGATAACTCTAAGCTCCATCGACCCTGGCCTCATTTGAGCATCATTTCATCCATTCCATTCATCGTCCGATATGACTTAACGTTGGAGGACGTAAATTACAAAATAAAAAAATAATAAAAAAAGCTGCCGGGACCAATTGCGAACCGCCTGATGGACCGCTTTCCTTAGTGCGGGCATGTCCATTGTGTTGGCTTGCCAGGGCAGGTCTCCATCTAAATAAAATGAAGGCACCCTGTGCTCTGCACTGTCCTGACTCTTTGGAAGGGCCGCCCTCTTCTCCTCTCGCCTCACCCTTCCTCCTGGGGGTGCCCTACATGGGGACATAGGAACAATGTATGACGACTGGACTCCGTGCCTAATCCCTTCCTTAGTAAATCCTAACCCTAATCTTTATCAGGCTTGAGGTAACTTTTGCATGCCGTAAATGTGCACCACAGGGCCACCGCTAACTTTATTTCCCTTCAGAAAAAAAGGAATTTTAAGGATTTTATGTCCGAAAAACTTCATCGCCCTAAGATCTCAGGAAATCAAAAGCTAGGAATTCCTAAATCATGGAGGTTAGCTCCTTTGAGAGATTACACAAAGCATATGATTGTTTTCTTATACTAAAAAATTACATCACATATAGAATGTTACACAGCATAAATGATAACATTATCTAACTTGTGGCAAGGAAGATGAATGAATTCCTGTATTTCCTTAATTTCCTGCCCGCCTCGGTAGCGTAGATGGTAGCATGTCTGCCTCACGTTCAAGAGGTCCAAAGTTCCATTCTCTGTCAGGGTGAGTTACCTGGATAAGGTTTTTTCCAGGGTTTTCCCTTATCCTGACAGACGAATGTCAGGTAACTCTAAGCTCCATGGACCCTGGACACATTTGAGCATCATTTCACCCATTTCATTCATCGTCCGATGTTACTTAAATTAAAAAAATTAAGAAAAAGGGTTCCTGATTAGAGAGATTCCGGGATGAGTGATCAGCCCACCGCCGGAAGAAAAAGCACGAGAGATGAAGTGATAGGAAATATGATGGAGCAATCAGTGGAATTCTGGTGCGGGAAAGTGGAGGATCCGGAGAAAACCCGCCCCAGTGCCATATCTCACTTTGCGGTTGTCTGGGTGGTCTAACCATTCATCCATGACGCGGCCGGTAATAACTTAATAGTTCAGATGCATTTTATTTTATCATAAAACATCTCGAGAATGTAGCAACTGATTTCTAAATATAGAGACACATGAGCTATGTAAAGGACAATGAAAAATATATCAGTACACTGTGCTGCGCAATAGAGTAACACACGAGAGGTGTGATGTAGACTTGAGGTATCCAGGTGTTTCTGGACTCTTATTCCTTATAAAATATGTTATTCTTTATAAAATATTGGCAGAAACTCCATATCATGAATATTCCACACCATAAATCCAATCTAGGTTTAGCGCGCCTCGGTAGCGTGGTGGTAGCGTGTGTGCGTCAAGCTTAAAGAGGTCCCAAGTTCGACTTTTTTTTTTTTTGTAACTTACGCCCTACAACGTTAAGTCATATCGGACGATGAATGGAATGTGTAATATGATGCTCAAATGAGCCCAGGGCCCATAGAGTAACCCGGCATTCGTCCTTCAGGATAAGGGAAAAATCCCGGAAGAAACCTTATCCAGGTAACTCACCCCAACCGAGATTCGAACTCAGGACCACCTGAACGTAAGGCAGACACGCTACCGAGGCGAGCCCAAGTTAAATCTTGGTCAGCGTAAGTTACCTGGATAAGGCTTTTTCCGGGGGCTTCCCTTATCCTGGAAGACGAATTTCAGGTAACTCTAAGCTCTATGGACCCCGGAATCATTTGGGCATGATTTCATCCATTCCATTCGTCGTCCGATATGACTTAACGTTGTAGTTCGTAGATTACAACAACAAAGAAGTTCTAGATTTAGATTGAGGTCCAAACTTCATATACTGGGCTATGAACACAGGTTAAGCCTAGGTAATGGGAAATTGGAGAAAATGGATACGACACAACTGCCCGTAAATAAATCTAACCAGTATGGTTTGACGTCAGGTAGTGTAAACCCACAACTAGAAGGCAAGCTAGATGAGTGTGTAATAATTACTTTTGCAGTCCCCACGGTGTTTATGCTCACCTTCCCACTATGGCAAAGATACTAGATTCGTTTAAAATACTCAAGTGTTTTCACATTATTCAACCATGCCTCTTACTTATCGCTGCAGCTACTGCAACAAATATTAGATCCGGCGGCATGGACGATTCATATGCACTCTCATACACTCATTTCCTTTTAGAGTAGCTACAAAATAAGAATGAACATGGGTTGAGACAATACGTTCATCCTACTGTCTTGGTGTTACCAGTTCCACGGCTAGCGGGCGACAGAGATGAAAGATAAATCAGAGAAAGATAATGAGATAAATGTGACAGAGATGAACTGTCTTAGTCTCACCGAATCACCTTAGAAAGTATCATACAGATGCTGAGATGTAAAGTTATACAATGCTGACAGAGAAGTTCGCTTAATATTTCAGCATGTGTGCGAGAACATATACAATGATTATCGCATAATCTTAATCTTAAAACCTTAAACTGGAGAACAGTTCGCTTACATAGCTATCGCTCGTATGCACATAAAACAAAATGATTCAAATTAGATGCATTCTATGAAATAAGGTGTTTGCTACAGTGCAACAAAATATTGAAATTTCAACGATTTGTAAATATAGTTTCTATTTTAATGACGCCATATTTGTATAATGTCTAATGGACTTTAAATGAATTTGTGTTTCATTAAAATACTTAATAAATACGGAAGATATAAATGTGTATTTATAAAGCATTTTACACTATAAATCTCATGTATTAATTTTATACATTATGCATAGAAATTTTAGTCTAGTAGCAACAATATCACTTCTCTCGAGCAGAAATTTGCGACCATCATTAGTTCTCCTATATTGAAGACATCAGGTTTCAGAATATAAAATTAGACCTGAAGCTTTCCTGGCGACGAATCCGCTCACTTTCTTCTCGGGCAGCCAGCCAGATGTAGAGATGATTAGATATCAACGTTTCGGGAGTGTGCATCTCTCCCATCATCAGGATATATATAAAATGTTATATCCACAAATGAAACACTGGATATAACACAACTATAAACAAAGACAAAACACTATCAAAATTCGTATTACTGAACAAAAGACTTTACAGTAAACTAAATGCCAGGTCAGGAGATGGCGTGAGTATAGAAAATTGTGTCAAATGAACGTAACTACTTAACTTGATTATCAAGCTGTATTGATATTTGATTCTTAATTCGACGGATTTCCATTTTAAGGCCGGTTTCCAAAAGGAGCTGAACTGAAATCCAGCATCACGATTAAGTGTGCTCCTTTTAGAGGAAATCGCCAAAGCCTTCTTAATTCTCCGCTCCCAGTATCTGTTGCATTTTGCCAAGATGGTCGTCTCCCGAAAATTGGCTCTATGGTCGTTATCAAAACAATGCTCTGCCAGCCCAGACTTCTCATGTTGCATTAAACGAATGCTCCGTTCATGTTCGATTATTCTAGTAGCGATGGACCTTCCGGTTTGTCCTATATACGGTGTTCCACATTCACAGGGAGTGCGGTACACTCCCGGAACTTGGAAGTCCCGTTTGTCTTTCACTGGTCTCAACAGATGTTTAATCTTCGGAGGTGGCTTGTGGATGGTCCTGATGTTCTATTTGGCGAAAATTCTGCTGATTCTGCCGGATAGATTGCCGGTAAACGGAATGCAGGCTGTAGCAGTAGTCTTATCTGACGCTTGCTGTATTACAGGTTTCCCTTTCCTAGCTTTAGCGACCGAGGCTGCTGATTGTGCCGGACAGGTTGCCGGTAAACGGAATGCAGGCTGTAGCGTTAGTCTTATCTGACGCTTGCTGTATTACAGGTTTCCCTTTCCTAGCTTTGGTGATCGAGGCTGCTGATTCTGCCGGATAGATTGCCGGTAAACGGAATGCAGGCTGTAGCGGTAGTCTTATCTGACGCTTGGTGTATTACAGGTTTCCCTTTCCTAGCTTTGGTGACCGAGGCTGCTGATTCTGCCAGATAGGTTGCCGGTAAACGGAATGCAGGCTGTAGCGTTAGTCTTATCTGACGCTTGCTGTGTTACAGGTTTCCCTTTCCTAGCTTTGGTGACCGAGGCTGCTGATTCTGCCAGATAGGTTGCTGGTAAACGGGATGCAAGCTGTAGCGGTGGTCTTATCTGACGCTTGCTGTATTACAGGTTTCCCTTTCCTAGCTTTGGTGACCGAGGCTGCTGATTCTGCCAGATAGGTTGCCGGTAAACGGAATGCAGGCTGTAGCGTTAGTCTTATCTGACGCTTGCTGTGTTACAGGTTTCCCTTTCCTAGCTTTGGTGACCGAGGCTGCTGATTCTGGCGGATAGGTTGCCGGTAAACGGAATGCAGGCTGTAGCGGTAGTCTTATCTGACGCTTGCTGCATTACAGGTTTCCCTTTCCTAGCTTTGGTGACCGAGGCTGCTGATTCTGCCAGATAGGTTGCCGGTAAACGGAATGCAGGTGACCGAGGCTGCTGATTCTGCCAGATAGGTTGCCGGTAAACGGAATGCAGGCTGTAGCGTTAGTTTTATGTGACGCTTGCTGATTTACAGGTTTCCCTTTCCTAGCTTTGGTGACCGAGGCTGCTGATTCTGCCGGACAGGTTGCCGGTAAACGGAATGCAGGCTGTAGCGGTAGTCTTATCTGACGCTTGCTGTATTACAGGTTTCCCTTTCCTAGCTTTGGTGATCGAGGCTTCAACGTCATATTCGGAGTAGTCGTTTTGACAGAAAGTGAGTCTCAGGTGCTGTAATTCTTGTTTTAAGTGACTGGGATCAGAGATAGACAAAGCTCTGAGGGCCAGTGTATTGGGAACTCCCAGTCGTTGGGACTCATGATGGAAACTATGAGCGATATACAGCATACCCCAGTGTAGCGTTGCTGCTTTTGTAACAAGAATGTCTAGGAATGGAAGAGTTCCATGCTTCTCCACTTCCATGGTTAGCTGTATGAGGTCGAAGGCTGTTGAGATGCGCAAGAAACCTAGGCAAAGTGTCTGATCCATGTGGCCAAATTACAAAGGTGTCGTCGACGTATCTATAGAAATGAGATGGTTTGTGTTATATGCAATATTTCATTTGTGGTTATAACATTTTATAAATATCCTGATGATGGGAGAGATGCACACTCCCGAAACGTTGATATCTAATCATCTTTTCACCTGGCTGGCTACCCGAGAAAAAAGTGAGAGATTTCAGAGTATTACGCACAGAAGATACAGAATCCGTATATTTTATTTCCTCCTCATTAAATTGGTAAGCCTTTTGGCAGTTGGATATTCTTCCTTGTCATTTAAATCAAATTGTTCTACGTGAAACAAACTTTTGAAAATTGTCTAAGTTGATAGCACGTTTTTAGCTGTCCGATGTTTCCCTGGAGATCTAAATATGAAAAGTTCCACTTTGGTAAACTTTTTGCCTCCTTTAACAATGCTCGTCACAGAATGAGCACTAATTAATTATGAGAACATTAATTCTCGACTCTGGGCGAAATTGGTGCTTTCGAAAATGTCTTTAATTGACAACTGTTTGAAAAAGGAATAAACAATAACAAGAATCTTTATAGCGTATTTATGTAAAATCTTAGGGGTTGTTTTGCAGTTACTACTGGGCGCACCGGTACTAGGATTGCTAAGCGGTATATTTACTAACTTTGTAAAGCACGCGTGAACTCTTGAAAGATCGCCACTTTACTGAATGAAAGGTAAAACATGCAACTACAGCATAGCACGTGTGTGCTTTTATTCACTGACAATAATTCTTTTCATTCTAGTCAGGCACCTTGTCTTTCCATATCTCCGAAAGTAGATGTGCTACAAATATGGGGTTGGGACAGTAACCCTCAGAAAAAAAAATAGCTCTGGAACATAGGAAAAACAAAATAATTCTTTAATTGGTATCTTTAGAGCGTGCAAAGAAATTAGCCGTACGGTTCATCACGCGAATGCGTGCGTAACTGTACAACGTTGCACGCACCACATTGGCTAGTAGCTATAGAACAGCCACGCCTAGCCCCGCTTTATGTTCATTCCTATTTTGTAGCTACCTTAAGGATCGGTTGCTTAAAAGTTAATCTCACTTCAAGCATAGGAAAATGATCTTCAGTCAAGATTAATTTAGAATTTTGGTTGTATAAACATTTATCTAAGTTCATGGCCTCTTCATCCAAGATCAAACCTAACTGGTGAATTTTCTCCAGTTAACTTGATTGAACTTAGATCAGCAGAACTGACTAATTTACGCAATAGTTTCTGAGAAGAAATAAGTAGTGCAGCTTTAAATAAATAGTAATAAAGCATTTTTTGTGGTTACTGGTTTAAATAATTAGCCTCTTTGTTTCACAAATGTATGTTAAAGAGGCATTGTTTTTGTACATAACCTATACATTTTTTATTATTTTCAGAATTCAGTTTACTCTGATATCTCTGGTGATTAGAATTTTCAATTTCAAAGGTCTCCTCGTGTTTTCCAACATAGAGGAAATCCCATTTCAGAACTAAATAACAGAACATTCAAAATGAGATTTCGACTATGAAAGCATGTAAACAAAGAACTGGATCATAGACTACATGCACAGATGAGAACACAAACCCTGAGGAATTATGCACTCAATCCAATATATATGATCCTGCTTACATTACGGTCCTATGCAACTGAAAGCTTCCAAATGGTGATTGGGGATATATTTAATATAAATAAAGGGACTGCGTTTAGAACAACACACAAAGTTGCAAGGAAGGTTGCAGCTTGAAGACCTCATTTCATCAGAATGCCTATGGAAAAGGGTGAAATAATAAGGGTTATGCGAGATTTAAAGTTAGGGGAACGTATCTTCTCTTTTACTGAACTTCCATTTATTTTATATACAAATATAATAATTTGTAACTTAAAATTTCATTTATCTTCCAGTTTTTGTTTATATTCTCCAGCTCACAGTATTGTAAACAGACCGAAATGAAAAAGATGTACATTGGGCATATGATGGAGATAAAGTAAGCGAAATGATTAACTTTTGATAAATACTGTTTCAATATGAAAGAAATTCTTATACTGTTTATTTCAAATAACATTATTTCTAGGACAAGTAACCATAAATGGAAATATTTATTTAGTTTCTGTTATGTCTAGATTGGCTACTCTGTGCACTTGAATTAAACAGATTTGAATAGTTGCGATAATTCTCGATTCCTTTCGATACAACTCTAAAGTTGCAACATGTTTGGCGATGCCTTTTTTTTTTTGTGTGTAATTTACGTCCTCCAACGTTAAGTCATATCGGACGAACAGATCAGTATTGAACGGCGTTCATCTGATCTAAGATCAGCATTTTAAAACCCACGCGGGTTCGTAAACTTAGTTAAATTTTGATCTTCGATTATAAATGAACTGCAGTTAGCGATTTTATTGCAACCGAGCCTACGTAGATCCACTAACAGATCAGATAAACAGTTCAAATCCCTCTCCCCTTCATTCCTCTCTGGCCTTCTTGTCCTGGGTCTAGAGTATCTAGCAGTTCAACTATAAAAAATACTTGAAAGATTAATTTTAGGCTCTGGATTCAAGGAAAAGGGTTCATGTGTGTTATAGTGGCAGAAGCAAGTTTGGGGGTCGAATATGAACATAAATGTTGTGTGTTACATCGGTACTGAACTGTAAAAAGGTTGAATTTATTGGTGGAATTTATATTGCTTATGAATGAGCTGTATGCATGTTGCATTTCTCAGCTATTCTTCCTTTATTTGTTCCAAAATGCAGAGCACAGATTGAACATGAAAACGGCGTTAGAAGATCCACATCATATACCTACACTGAAATAGTTCCTGCACTCCCTCATATGTATTCGTCGCCTTCTATTCTTCTCCTACTGTCATATATTCATCATCGCTACTTTCAAATATGGCGTTCTCGATAATCAAAGCCAATACTGGTTGCTCCCCTATTTTCATTTTCCTTCGCTGAACTTCGATTTCGATCCGTAAACGACAGAAAATTGCCGCTAGCGCTCAAGCGGCCTTGGGTGCTGAAAAAGACCTTCACTAAAATGGGACTGCATGTCAAGCTAATATCAACGAACCGCTTTCTCAGAACACATTTGAATCGAAACATGGCATTTACTATTTTATTGATTCTTTCTGAGTACACTAATTTGTTTTGTAAATGTTTCAGCGTCATTTAGTTAAACATTTGTGGCTAGAAAGCCTCCGAAGTTGTTGGCTATCCTGAACTTTTCATTTATGTTTCTGTATGATCTTTCTTTTGTATTGTTATCGCTTATATTTTGTTCTGTTTTTGAATAAATTAACTTAAAATAAAACAAATTTTATAATTACACAAATCTTATTTGAACACATCAATATAACCCAAATAACCGTAAGTGGTGACCTCGAGGGCAAATAACGTTAAACATGTACTCAAATGTCAACACTAATGAACCAAATTAAACATACCTTCCAAGTGGTACGACAGACGCTATTTCAAGAGTAGCAAACTGCCGGCGTTTGGGGAAAAAATGTCTAGTATGGTTTTTACAAGTAGAATAACAATTCTTATCTGCTGGAATTAGCACAGAAAAAATAAAATGTCATTATGTTCTTGGTTCATTAGACAGTGAAGTAGCTGATCTTATATCAGACTTCGTAACAAAACCAATGTCTGATATTCCCTACTCAGATCTTAAAAAACGTCTAATCAAAGAATTGGAAGAATAGGAAGAACGAAAGGCAAAGAAACTCCTTACAGAAGTAGAATTAGATGACAAAAAGCCTTCAGCGCTACTCCGAGAGTACGGAGTAGGATCTGATACGGTGTATAATCTAAGAAAAATATAGCTTAAACAGTTTTTTCATAATTACCTATTAGGGTATGTCTAATTGAGTATCATAACACCGAGCAAATTGGTGTAATCGATAGTTGGAATGATTGAGGCTTCTGTGTCCTGCGTTCCGGGAGTCGCGGATTGGATTACCGTGGTCGACCTTCCTGACCCATTGGTTTCTCCGGTTTCTACTAGGTCACTAGGTGAATGCTGGAAGGCATAATTATATCCCTCGAATTTCCTGTCAGTTCACTTCATCTCACTTCTCCCTTCATCCTGGTTGTTACTTCCAAGTTCTGAGGTAGGCGTACATGGAAGTGACTTTAACTTTCTGTAAATCTTCATTACCCGAACTCGGGATGTACGGTTCTCAGGCAATCCAGAAGATGTACAAGCCCGCAAGAGTAGGAGGATATCCGGCTGTACAGGGAGTTTTAACCTGTAGCTGCTAGGGGAGTCGTCTTCTGCCGTATTTCTCCTCAGGTTCGGCCAACCTTAGAATCATTTAATCTCACCCCTCCCTCCCGGGAGTGCCTCATTAAAATCAAGGACAAAATGTGTATTAGATCGAGGTGCTATATTCACCTCTCCGAACCTTATCACAGAGTCAATCTGTCAAGAGAGGCATTGTTGTCGTACTATCTCAAAATTTACTGCCTTCGTCCGAATTTCGGCACTCGTTTTTCCGTCCATTTAGGACGTATTTAATGTACTCCAATGTTATTTTAAAACACATTAGGACTTGCTCTCAGCACTATGATTTAAACGGTCCCTGGGATGTTAATCTTAGTTACGCAAAGAGAATGAAATTTCAATGTGAGTACTGTCGCGAACCCGTTATCTACGATAGCGCGGCTTGTGTACACAAAGCGCTTGCAAATAAAGATAGCGGAGGTAAAGGACCTGCCGGCGCAGATTAAGCTACGCTTCTGTAAGGTTCGAATTTCGTCATTCAATGTCTTGTTATTCCAGATACATCATTTTCAATATTATCTAGCTGGTACACTATTTCCTGGTTTTAAAACGGAAGAACAACTGAATAACACTGACTTGAAATCTCTAGGCCGATTTCGAAGCAATCATAAACACTTCATGTCACAGGTGACGTTCTCCAGATGTGCCATTCCACAGGCAAACGGGAACTTCACTATTACACATATATAAATATTTGTATAATACTTATTCCTTCACTGTAACTAGCTTCATTTTCTATGTAGTCAGGAACTGCACTGTTTACTCTCTCTTTAATTTAACAAACATTAGGTAGTTCAAAGTAATTCTTATAGCACACCATGTCAGCAGTTCACATTTTAGTTCTGAATAATTACAATTATAGGTATACACACATTACCTGTTAAAAGTTAATCATGGGAACCAAGCGGAATGGTTCAGGCGATTTCGTCTGTCGCCCGCATTTGAGAAGTCCGGGTTTAACTCCCATGGTGGACCCACCTGACCGATGGGTTTCACGAGGGTTTACCCGGGTCGTCAGGCGTATGCTGGGTAGGTTAGTTGCATACCCCGGATTTCCTGCCACTCCATTTCATCTAAATTATTATTGCGCATTTTTCTTGTGCTGGTCTCTTTCAGGGAAGATACGTGGTCGGGTGTTACGACACTGATATCTCTTGGTGAAACTTCCACCTCCAGCAGTACGGTCTGGTGGGGTCGTTTCTGTACCACATTAGGGTGCGATGCCGGTTACACTGTCCTACCGGGCAGTTTCCAAGTTGTGAAGTGTAGGGACCCTAACCACTGTTGTGTCTCTTTGGTACGGCCACCCTCTGTCTCCTATAGCCTCATGCTCCCTCTCTGGCGGCATAGGTACAATAGAACAAGTTTTGTGATGATTATTTATTTTTTATTTTTATTATTTTCCACTCTTCCACCCTTCCACTTTCCACTTTTCAATTTTTTATTTTCAATTTTTCATTTTCATTATCATCATTATCATTAGTATTGGTATTATCATTATCATTATTATTACTATTATCATTACTATTATTATTACTACTATTACTATTACTATTATTATCTTCATCAGTATTGGTATCATCATCATTATTATTATTGGTATCATCAGCATGATTATTATTGGTATTATCATCATCATTATGATTATTATTGGTATCATCATCATTATTATTGGTATCATCATCATCATCATCATCATTATTATTATTGGTATTATCATCATCATCATCATTTTGATTATTATTGTTATCATCATCATTTTGATTATTATTGTTATCATCATCATCATTATTATTGGTATTATCATCATCATCATCATCATCATTATTATTCGTATTACCAGCATCATCATTATTATTGGTATCATCATCATTATTATTGGTATTATGATCATCATCATTATTATTGGTATCATCATCATTATTATTGGTATCATCATCATTATTATTGGTATTATCAGCAGCATCATCATCATTATTATTCGTATTATTATTATCATCATTATGATTATTATTGGTATTATCAGCATCATCATCATTATGATTATTATTGGTATCATCATCATTATTATTGGTATTATCATCGTCATCATCATCATTATTGGTATTATCATCGTCATCATCATCATTATTATTATTATTATTATTATTATTATTATTATTATTATTATTATTATTATTATTATTATTATTATTATTATTATTATTATTATTATTATTATTATTATTATTATTATTATTATTATTATTATTATTATTATTATTATTATTATTATTATTATTATTATTATTATTATTATTATTATTATTATTATTATTATTATTATTATTATTATTATTATTATTATTATTATTATTATTATTATTATTATTATTATTATTATTATTATTATTATTATTATTATTATTATTATTATTATTATTATTATTATTATTATTATTATTATTATTATTATTATTATTATTATTATTATTATTATTATTATTATTATTATTATTATTATTATTATTATTATTATTATTATTATTATTATTATTATTATTATTATTATTATTATTATTATTATTATTATTATTATTATTATTATTATTTTTATTATTATTATTATTTTTACTTAGCACATTTACATATGAAACCTATATTAATAAATGTGTTTTCTGTTTATTTCCAGGTACGTACTACACATACAATTTATGGAACAGTAAGTAGTCTTTTATTTTATATAATCCTTTCAGTAAAACAATTGTGACTATCTCCCATCATGTTTCAATTTTTACAATTATCTCATCGAATAGCGAACCTCTTATCAATCACACAAGACACATTATCCACATATAGTTTTTAATTGAATTTTCCAAACGGAGACTAATCTGATAAACAAATAAGCACAGCTTAATTGCTACAATATATATATATATATATATATATATATATATATATATATATATATATATATATATATATATATATATATATATATATATATACAGTGTGGACCGCTTAACCTTAGACAGTACAATATCTCCGAAACTAAGCGCTGTAGAAAGGAATGTCTTGGATAAAAGTCACTTGGCATTATTGGGGAAAGCAAATGCTGTCAGTCGTCTTTTATTTGGAGCACGTTGTTGTGGTCATTTTAGGGTACTTTTTTTTTAATGGGAACCTATCTTTTTTATTTTATTTTCTCACTCCTCAAAAAGAAACTAAACAACGTTTATATAAAGCATTTGTAATTGTTCTTATACTAACCTAAATAAGGGCGAAAATGTTTAATGACCGCGTTCAAAAGCGCAATTGATTGGACCATCCATGGATGACCATTTGAGGGTCAATTTACTTATCGCAATTGGGAACCAACAGTGTTATTTGGTTTTCTTGTACCTCATTACAAGATACACAGTGTTTATAACCCTTTCTCTTATTAGTACATAGATCTTTCACTAGACAATTAAACACTGATGAGAGCTAGCTACACACAGTATGACCACGCACCTTAGGGTAATGAATGTTCACAATGGTGCCCTTTTACCTCAATGCATTTTCCAATTCTGTGAATAAACTGTTGACGTGTCCATAAAAGCATGTTTTCTTCAATACTAGCACTAGCACTTCATTATGCGCAACTTCATGTTGTCAGGTGAAGTTAGTGTTTCACAATATACATTTTCCTTGAGGTAACCCCATAAGAAGAAATTTGCTGATGTAACATAAGATCAGAAGATCGAGCTGGCCACTTAATGGGACCTGTGCGTCCAATCCAACGGTCACGGTAATTTATATTTATAACCTATCATTAGGTGCATAGTGTGCAGGGCATTAATCATGCTGATACCACATTGTGACCTGTGTGTAATGAGAGATCTAACAAACCAGCAACTCGCCAATTAAAAGGTTTCTGTACTTTGCACCTGTTAAGCTGCCCCAATAAAGTAGGGTACAATTGACTTGTCACCCAAAATAGCACCCTACACTTTAACAGACCAGGGTTTCTGTATGCCACTTCTGGTAGCCAATGTGGATTTTCCACTATCAAACAGTGTATATTGTGCCGATTTACTTCACCATGTTTAGTGAAAGTACACTTGTCACTAAACAACATGAACTCAAAAAAGTTATCAATCCACAGTCTGTCTTGTGCCCACCTACAGTATTTTAGTCTATTCAGTAAATCGTTCTTGACGTCATGACACGAGGCAGGGATGGAATTTATGCAGCATCAATACCCTGAGAACACTGCTTTTGGATATTTCCGTACTGGATGCTTATTCGCGAGAACTGACATGGTACTTCACTGTATCCATAGTACCACAACTTCCCTATCTTCATCCGTCGCTTTTCTTCTGCGCCTCAGTTTTTTGGAAATGAAATGTGTAGTGTTTAACGCCCGCTGTTACTACACACGGCACCGCAGGCGGTGACACTGATGATGCATGAGATGAAGATGGAGTACCGGTGGAATGAAATGGCGGGGGAAACCGGAGGTCCCGGAGAAAACCCGCCCAAGCGTCGTGTTGTCCACCACAAATCTCACTTTGCTGTCGCCTGGGATAGAACCCGGGCCGCCTTGGTGAAAGCCAAGCGGTCTAACCACTGAGCCACGGCGCGGCCTCCGTTCTTTGGCTGGACACTTCCTTCTGCAGAGAATTGCTTTATCACACGATAAATGAAGCTTCTTGAGGAGCTTTTCTCCATCAAAGAAGAAATCTCTCCGCGTACAGAAAAAGAGCCTGTTCTACCTCTCTCTTAAACTCCCCGTAAATGAGGACCATTTTCACCTTTTGTGGTTGAGAAAGTTGGTCCATTTTAACCCGCAGCCAACTGAGTATACTTCCAAGGGCTCAACAAATTTAATGCAAGTAATGTTAGTCTTCCGTGATCGCTAATCGTTGTACTGTCAGTGGAACCACATGAACTCGAATGCGGCTGCAAATACAAGGAAACTGCCCTAATGTGGAAAGTAGACAAAGCGGACACAGTGTCTCATTGCCTCCTATTATGCTACACTGTATTGAATGGGGCAAACGTTCTTGTTGTTATTTACGTTGCTGTAAGAACAATTGCAAATTGAATTATACAAAAGTTGTTTAGTTTTTTATGAGGAGTGAGAAAAAAAAATAAAATAGGTAGGTTCCCACTTAAAAGAAATTGAATTAACCCTAAAATGACCATCCCAACACCCTCCAAATAAAAGAGGACTAATGGAATTTACTTTCCCCCATAATATCAAGCGACTTTTATTCAAGATGTTTCTTTCTACAGCGCTTAGTTTCGGAGATATTGTACTGTCCCAAGTTAAATGGTCCACCCTGTATATATAGGACGTTAATGAACTACACCGAAACAATTTCAGCGATTAGTAGACGTGACTAATATAAGCAAGTCGAAATAGGCAATGCACAGTTACCGGCTAAACATAACACAGTTGTGTTAACCCTAATTGGGATCAGATACTGATACGTTACTGTTTAAACAAGGTGGATTGGATTAGAATGTCTTTAAAACTGCTTCCCGAGTATAAAAATATCGACTCTTAGAAACTTGTCATATGCGTTCTCAAGATTTAGACCTCAAAGATCTCTCAAATCTCGAACTGATCACCTGCCACTGCGACACTGACCAGCGATTTATGTCTACTCGCCTCATATAGCTACTTTAGTGAGGTAAGTGTTCTGGTGGCCCAACCCGTAAGCCGAAAATTGTACTAAAGGTCATTAGTTCGGTTCCTCTTGTGTAGTTATTTTTTTTTTCTTCCTGTTTTTATACGTAAATGCTAACAGGAAGAAATAGTGTGATATGTAACTAAGAACATGAAGCTGATTAATCAGTGCAATATCATTTCTATGAAAGGGTAGAGTCAGACTGAAAAATTCAATTCCATAGCCGGGATTTGAACCACGGATCTTCTGGTCTCCGTCCAGCCGCTCTAAACCATTGAGCTACTTTGGACGTGCCAACATGACATTAAATTCTCAACTGACTGGTGTTTCTCCCGGTAAACCACTAGGAGTTCTCATAAACACATGAGACAACTACCTTAATGGCGACTTACTATGCTGTAAGTACTTTAAGGTCCGGGCTTTATAGTTAATCACTATTAGGTGAATTAATGTAATTTAATTGTTCTGGACGGAGACTAGAAGATCCGCTGTTCAAATCCCGGCTATGGCATTGAATTTTTCAGTCTGACTCTACCCTTTCATAGTACGTCCTACACACGGCTAGTGTGAAAGAACAATTAATGTCCAACATTTCTATGATTTAAACCATGGTTATGCTGTCCGATGGAAGGTAGAGTTCAACTGTAGCTTGGCCAACACGCTCTGCCGATCTCAAACCAATTCTTTTTCTGTGCTGACCTCAAGTCTCTGGTGTATGCGACACCATTATCTGTCCGAATAATAGCACACACACACACACACACACACACACACACACACACACACACACACACACACACACACACACACACACGCACGCACGCACGCACGCGCACACGCACACGCACGCACTCGCACACGCACACGCACACGACCACGCGCACGCGCGCACACGCACACACACACACACACACAAAGAATTGTGTACAGAGTCTGACAGTCGTTCGTTCGCCGTTTGTATTCAATACGCAGGTCGCCATTTCCAGCAGTTCCTATAAATCTGACGTAAAGAGTTACATTTACCTTGTATTTTATGTAGATTCGTTCACCCTATAAACCACCTCCCATTTAAACGTACAGCACGCGAAAGTATTAAGCGGTATTTAGCCTTGGTTAGAAAGAACTGTAATTAACTGCACTGACAAGGTGAAGTTACTCCGTAAAATTCACAAATTTATACAAGAATTATCATTTTAGACTAAATATTTAAATATACAACCAAACAAACAAAAATTTAAAAAAAAAAGACAAAAATGAAAGAGACTCGACCTGGTTTACCTTTCACTTGAAGGCTAACGTCCTAGCCAGAGCAAGAACTTTAGACAGCGAACCTAAGCTTGCTACGCCAAGACCATAAAATTGGGTTTGTTTACAAAGAACTGAGGATGGGAGAAGAACGTCTGTAGAGCACGCGATACCTGATTCCGACCTTGGGTATGCAGTCAGTCGATGACAACAGAGGCTCTTGACTAAGCGCGTGTATATGAATAACAAGAGGAAGTCCCTAAACTCATTCATTCTCTCTTTTGTGAACAGATACACAGGTCTATTGAAATAGCACTGTTTAAATTTTAATTATAGTCACTAATTTTATTACAATGTACAATTACGTACATTCTTAAATTCTCAAATTTCAAACCTGATCTATTGTCTGACAAAATATTTTTCTATTCAGAGAATGTTCTCTCACTTCACAAAGTTTCAAATATGATGGATTGTTTATAAGAACACGTTGAAATTTTTGTTTAACACAATTACTATTAGTAATATCAGGGACTTTGTTTATTTTTTCACAAAGATTTTCCACCGCCCCTAAAGCAGCACACATTTCAATATTCGAAGTCTCACCCCAGACCCTCCCTCTGACTTTACATCGGGACAGCAGTAGGTCGCAAGGTTCCATAGGTCAGTGTCTCGCAACCTGAACCCGCCTCGTTCCAATGTTCTGGTGTCCAAAGTTCCTGCTCCGGTTATAACCACTGCGCCAGACAGAATGCTCCGATACGTCTCTTCGTTTTCGTGTGTTGTGCATTCAAGTGGTATCTTGATTAGCAATGACATAGTGGCACTTCAGAAATTTATAGCCGTAACTTCCACGTTTGAACCAATAGGTTTCCTATCTCAAATTATTTGTTTAAGAAATTCACTTTCTGAAAATATTTCGGTGTAGTTCATTCACGCTCTGTATATTATATATTATATACGAGTATAAAGCTTACAGTCCGTATTTGCAGTGAACTGCTTTAAACTCTAATGTATCACTTTTAGAATTTCTTCAAAGAATTAGAAAATTACTGATCGATATTGTTTCATAAGTAAGGTGTTTAATACCAGAATCATTAAACCTACAGTAGTATTTTTAGATTCAATGAAAAACTACTGCGCTGGCTCGTTCTTACTAATTGCTTGATATTTTACACTTTTTCAGACCAGAACAGTGTGTGCTTAAAACTCTATTTTCAGAAAATAGAAGATATATATTTCACTTATAAAACTATGGTCAGATATATGGTTGCGGAATACTGAGACATATCTAATTTTATAACGGTATTATTTAATGCACACTTACTGCGACTTGATTGGATTGCACGTTCTAGAGTCCTTAATTCTGCTGATTTATGAGAACAGCATTTTTCCAGATTTCACATGTCTTTGACTTATAATATCAGTTTCCTGTTTACTCATATCGACCACGTACAGGTGGTAGAACAACAACTCTGACCAAAGTAATCCGAGTCACGTAGACGCCGATTTGCAGTTAGGATGTTTGGAGGAATATGACCTTGCTTAGCTTTGCTTGAAACGTCTACATAGATTCTTTGGCGTGGGAATGCTGATTTGGCAGTATGTCGCCATATTGAAAGCAACAGTATTGAAAGACGGCGTATTTTGACATTCGTGAGATCAAGTGGTTTCACTCTAGTTTAATTCTTCCGGAGGTCAGGATGATCTTAGAGTGAGGCTCGTTATGCCGCCCTCCAGTGAAGGGCTACTCTACAAGCATCTTCTCACCTCACACGGCTACTCAGTCTCAAGGTAAGCCCGTATAGGTTTTTAATATAATGATGTAACTTAGCTCTATTTCACCCCAAGTCTCTTAAAGATTTTGGGAGTGACTTGTATTCAAACCCACTAATTAGGATGTAGCAAATTGCTACACTATAGATCTCGATGTAGGCTATTTATCTCCACTTATCTCTAATGTTGCTCCCACCTTGTTGTACCACTTAGCTCTACCATCTCTTCCTTATCCTTCCAGCTACGCCCCCCTATTTTTTAATTTACGTCCGCCCCAACGTAAAGTAATATCGGACGGTGAATGAGTTAGGTGAAATGATGCTCAAATGAGTCCAGGATCCATGGAGCTTGGAGTTTCCCGACATTCGTCTTGAAGGATAAGGGAAAACGCCGGAAAAAATCCTTATCTAGGTAACTCATCCTGACCTTTTTTTTTTTTTTTAGACAGGCCCCTCCCCGCCTGCCCGGTGGCGATCAACCGTCATTCTCCGGCAAGCATTCTACATCGCCTCCCGCATGCTGTTAATACTAACATGCAGGGGTGCGGAGTTACGTGAGAGATTAGTGGTGTTAGTTAGCAGATCCCGCAATAAGCACTCTGGGGAGTGTCGTGTATGATATGCCCAGCATGAGTCATGCTGGGCGGCGTGGTGTAAGAGGCCAGTGTGGCAAACATGGCTAGGTGCCCTGAGTGCCAGACTGGGGAGTCGCGTAGTGTAGTGTATGTTATTTGGGCATGCGTGAAGTGTCTATTGCGGTGCATGCGTCTATGCTTAGTGGAGGGTTAGTGTTAGGTTATGATCATGCGTGTTATTCCTGGTATGTTAGTAGTACTGAGGTGGTGTTAGTACACGGGATTAATAGTACAAGGCATGCATATAATATTAGTTGTGGTTTGGAATGCTGAGGGAATTCTGTGGGCAGATGTGATGGTAGTCTTGAGGGCTGTGTTGAGTTCTAGACAGGGATGAGCTGATTTAGAAAGTCTTGTATGTCTTGTTCGCTAACGTCATTGTCCGAGTATCGGTGAAAGAGGTATAGGGGTCCTTTATGTTTATTGGTGAGTGGGTCATAGCTACCAATGCTTTGGATGAGTGGGTTTGGATTTAGTTCTGCATTATTGTAGAGGTCAAAGGCGAGCTTGCGGATAAATTCGTTAATGGTATGTATTCTTAGTTCCTTATGTAGAGGTGCTGCTGGGGTTGTACGCGGGAGTTTGCATATCAGCCGAAGGATTTTATTCTGGAAAGTTTGTAGTCGTTTGATGTGCGTTTTGGCTGCATATCCCCAGACTGGGGCGGCGTAGGTGATTAGTGGTCTGAGGAGGGTTTTGTAGAGGACCAAGGCAGTTTCGATGGGGAGAAGGCTGGAGTGGTTTAATAGCGGATAGAGTTCCCTGAGTCGGCCGCATGCTTTGCCTCTGATTTTATTAATATGTGTGCGCCATGTGAGGCCTCTATCCATGGTGACACCTAGGTATTTTACTGTGGGCGACCAGGTTATATGAGTGCCGAAGAGTTGTAGGGGAGGGAGGTTTTGGGTTCGATGGGTTGTGCGTTTGGTGAAGAGAATCGCTTGACATTTATTGGGATTTGGTTTTATTCGCCAGTCAGTGAGCCAAGATTCTAGTTGCGTAATGTAGTTTTGAAGACGGCGGTGAATTAGACGTGGTTGCCAGGATTGGGCCATGATGGCTGTGTCATCAGCATAGACGAATGTTTTAACCAAGTTAGGCATGGGAATATCGTTAATATATATGTTGAAAAGGAGTGGTCCCAGGATGCTACCCTGGGGAACGCCGGCGCGGATTTGTCTTAGGCTTGAAAGGGAGCCGTTTACCATCGATCTGAAGGATCGTCCTGAGAGATAGTTGGAAGTGAGCTTAACTGCTGAGTCTGGGAAGTTATAAGAGATCATTTTGCGTAGGAGTCCTTTGTGCCAAACTTTGTCAAAGGCCCGTTCGAAATCGAGGAGTAGTGCGCCAGTTGATTTATTGATGTTATAGCCATGGGTGATGTGTTCTGTGGCTCTAAGTATTTGAAGTGTTGAGGAGTGGTGTGTTCGGAAGCCGAATTGTTCGTTGCAAAGGAGCGAAGTGCTTTTAATATACGCGTTTAGTCGCTTGAGTATCACTTTCTCAAGGAGTTTGTTTAGTGAGCTGAGGAGACTAATTGGTCTATAGTTCATCGGGTCGTGAGGAGGTTTGTGTTGTTTAGGGAAGTGTAGTACATGAGCAGTTTTCCAGGCTGTGGGGAAAATGCCATGCTCAAGAGAGTAATTAAAAATGGTGGCAAGGAATTTAAGTGACTTTAGTGGCAAGTTTTTGACGGCTATATTGGGTATCTGGTCAGGGCCTGGTGCCTTGCGGATGGGAAGGTGGCGGATTAGCCAAGCAATCTCGGAGTGGGAAGTCTTTCGCATTTTGTTATGGGTAGGTCGGTTGTGAACATCGCGTGTTATTTGATGTGTTTCAGTTATAAAGATGTCGGATGATGGCTGGTCGTTTGGGGATAGAGTTAACTCAAGGGCGTCGGCGAGTGTCTCTGCTTTCGCTTGGTCGGTTTCGGCTATGGTGTTGTTTGTTCGCAGTGGTGGTATTTCTATAGGTTTTTTGGTCAGGTAACGGGTTATCCGCCAGATGTCGCCTCTGTTGGTGTCTAGGTCAGCGAGTTTGGTGTTCCATTGGTCATTGGTAATTTGGGTGATCTGTTGTCGTAATTGGGCATTGAGTTCCAGGAGTCGTCTCTGGTGAGCTGGGTGTCTGGTTTGCTGCCATTGTCGTCTGATTCGGTTGCGTTCGGCTGTGAGATCTTTAATGTCGGGTGGTTGGTGCCTGGGTCCTGGGTTGGGTGCAATGAAGGGTGTAGAGCATGAGATGGCTTGTGAAATGGTGCTTTGAATGTGCTCTACGGCGTTGTTGAGGTCATCTATGGAGTGAAGGGTCGTCTCAGTAAGGTGTTGGTCAATGAAGTCCCTATAGTTATCCCAGTTGCTTTTGTTGAAGTTATATCGGGGAGGGGGCTGCACATGGGATGTAGAGGCGTCGATAGTGGCTAGGACCGGGAGGTGATCGGATGATAGTTCGTTAATGACGGTGAGCTGAATAGGGTGTGTAATGTTTTGTGAGATGGCTATATCTAGGATGTCAGGTGTCTGCCGGTGTTGCCAGGGGATGTGCGTGGGTTGAGTGGGTGCATGAATGATGTAATTAGATTGTAGTTCGTGGGTGGCAAGTATTTGTCCCGGAGCGTTTGAATGAAGACAGTTCCAATTTCCATGTTTGGAATTGAGGTCACCTATAATGAATACCCGATGGGATATGTTTAGGAGTGTGTCTAGATCATCCGTGGAGATGTCTACAGGGGGATTGTAGGCTGAGATGATGGTGGTATCCGCATTGGCGACTTTGATGGTTATTGCTACGGCTTCGAGTCTCCGTAGCGGTGGAATGTAGGTTTGGTGATGGGCTAGGTGATTCCTGATCAGAAGAGCCACGCCCCCTCCCCTGCGGTTTCTGTCAGCGCGGTATACCTTATAGCCCGGGATGTGGAGTCTGTCTTGGGTGTCTAGATGCGTTTCTGTAAGGGCAACTATGGGATAGGAGTTATTGTGAAGGAAGTGTCTGAGTTCAGTTTTTCGTTGACGGATTCCATTAGTATTCCAAGTGAGAATCATAGTCCGTTGTTCAGCCATGGTTGTCTTGGAAGAGGGTGAAGAAACATTCAAAGAATTCAAAGTTTGTGGCAATGACACCAATGATATCGCGGGAGCGGTCACTGAGGATTTGACCTATTATTTCAGCGTCATTCCTGAGGTCATCTAACGTCATTTGCTGGCTTTGGAGTTTGCGTGTTAGAGTTTCTCTGAGCTGCTGGGCGTTCAACGCACGTCTTGAGATTTGTCGTGACGAGTGTTGAGGCTGGGAAGGGATTCTTCTACTGGGGCCCTGTGCAGAGGCAGACTGTGGTTGTTGGTGGTGTTGAGGTTGGATCAATGTCCGATTGGGAGGGTTGTTGGGTATTCTGCGCCCACGAGGGCCAACTAGGTGCCACTCGTTTGTGGGTGTATTCAAGTTGGCGTGTACAGGGTGAAAGTTTGAGGTCGGTGGCACTGGGGCAGATTGCCCCCAGGGGTGCGCCGACCGTGGATTTTGTGTAGATGGGTGCTGTCGACCGTGTTCGGCATGGAGGTGCCCGCGTCCTTGGCGCAATGCCAAAGCCCTCTGGTATTCAGTGCACCCACGATAGCGGGAGCCATGTCCTTTCTGACGGCACAATGCGCAGCAGCGGTCGTCGCCCGTTACTGCGCAGGTCCGAAAGGAATGTGGACCCGCGCACTTGGAGCAAACTTCGCCCGATGCCCGACAGTCTTGTTCATGGTGCGTGAGCATCTGGCATCGATTGCACTGTTTGGGAATGTTGGGGCGCTTATAATCCTCCATCCTAACCGGGTAATATGAAAGGTGTCTGAACCTAAGCAAGGAGTCATATTCCTCATGTGTTTTCACTTCAATCATGTACATGGGTAAGGGTGTTCTTGCCCTGTTCCATCTATGGAGTTGTACTACCCGGAGCGGGTGTATCCCCTGGGACAGGAGTTCTTCTCTCAGGGTAGCCTCAATGTGATTTGAGCTAATGCCTTTGGCTACTACCCTGAAGGATCTGAGGGAGCGAGAAGGGACTATGTGAAAGTCAATGTTGTTCTCTTGGAGGAAGTGGACCATTTGGTTGTAGAGATACTCGCTTGTTACTAATACTTGGATGTCGTGCGAGAAGCGGGCTTTTACAAGTTTGATGTCCTTAGAGGGGAACTTTGGCAGCACTTGGTTTAGTTTAGTGCCGTGGTCTTTGTGCACGTAAATGGGAGAGTAGTATTCTTGGGGCATGGGTTGAGTTGCAGCATTACATGGAGGGGCTGTGGGTCCGCTGTTGTTTCCCATTGCCATGTGAGGGTCCCTTGTGTTGTGGGGAACAAGAGGTGCCTGAGCGCTAGTTGAAGCGGCCACCGCACCTAGTGGTGGGAAGTGGGAGGGGCTACTGAGAGGCGGCATGCTATTGGACGTGCTGGGCCTGATCTGCAGTGCCTCAGTGACAGCTGCTCTCTTAGCTGGAGGGTCTGAACTAATCGTGTCTTGTGTGGCCAAGGCTTCAATGCTCGCTCCTGGGGAGACGAGTTGATCCGCACCTGCGTGGGTGGTTGGCGTTGCTTGGCATGCGTCTGGGAAAGTAGTAGTGGAAGTCATTGATGCTTGTGGCGCAGGCTCTTGTGCAGCTCTAGCAGGCCTGTCAGTAGTGCTGTGAAGGCCCGTTGCATTTTTGCCGGGTGAGACCTCTTTGTCTGCCCGGGCTTCCTAGGCCGGCCCGAGGGGTGAACTCGGGTTAGAGCTGGGAAGCGGCGAGAGAACACAGGGAGGTGTGGGTGGTGATTCAATTATGTCTGGGTCTTGTTCAACGTTGGTCAGGTCTAGGGTCACAGCGACCACTGGTTGTCCCCGAACTGTAAGGTCACAGGGGGATTGAACATTAGTCTCGGAATGGGCGATTTGAAGCCTTTGCCGTGTTTTTACCATGGTGACCACTTTTTATTATTATATATATATTTTTTTTTATTATTATTTTTAATTATTATTGTTGTTGAAATCGGGCTGATGAGGGGGGTTGCAACCACCTGTCTTCACAAAGACCAGGTGGTGCCTAAAGCTGCTGCTGACCTTTAGAAAGGCAGATGGCAGGTGGTGGCTTGCCGCTCTTTAGGAAAATGAGGGGATTGATATTTGCTTAAATAATTAGGAAGAGAAGAGTGCATAACAACCTAGTACTAAGGGCCTATTGGGTGGGGGCTTAAGCCTAGATAGAAGAGGTGAAAGAGAGTGATAGGAAAGAGGTAGCTTAGCAAGCGCCAGAAAGAATAGCACGGGAGGCAGAGCACCAGAACCCGAAGGCGCCGTGGTTCCAGCAGTTAAGCTGTTGGCTTAGGTGGTGCCACCCTACTTGTTCAGCTACAATTAAACCTAGTATATACTCACTGCACCGCCGCGGGGGCCAGGTTACCGGAGGGATCCCAAGCAGGTACGCAGCTGCCGCGGGGCACGCAAGCAGAGTGGCCGGCACGGAGGGCTGGCAGGCTGGTGGCTGGCTGGCACGGACGAGAGCAGCGTGTTAGCGCAGCCTCGCCGGTCAGTTTGCTGGTTTCTAGACGGTCTCGCGGGCTCGCAACTCCCTTCTTCTCGCTAGGACTCCAGTCCTAGCTGGTCGGGCTCTTCAGGTGTTGAATCCTGACCGAGAGCTACGCCCCTATTACAGAGTATATTGCAAACCTGGTGGAAATCCATTTTGGCATACAACTCACTCATTTTGGAGCAATATGCTAAACATATTGCACTAATTTTAATAAAAATTGTTATATTTACTTTTCAGTGTCATATTCTTAAAGGATAGACCAAGTTGTCCATCAGTTTTTTGATTTAGAGTTTTGCCGTTCTTAGCAGACGAAACACACAGATGCTTTTTTTTTTTTTTTTTTTTTTTTTTTTAAATCCTTTAATGAATTCAAAGGATTTATCTTAAAACATTTCCAGCGAAATGTCGGCTTCAAACTTTTTAATGGAATGCAATTCATTATCTGCCCACCGTGTATCTGTATAAGTGTATTATAGGGCAGAAAGAGGAATTATTGAATCTGTGTATGAAGCAACAGCAAAGTATTAAGAACACAAACAGGTGGTGGTCGGAATTGGAAAGAATGTTATCGAAGTTAGACATGGGAGACTTATGGAGAGCAGAGGAGTCAAATCATAGCGGCTTTTGGAAGTAAGTGAGAACCATAGTGCAAGATATTGATAGGCAGGAGATTTGGGAAATTATAGCAGAAAAGAAATCTTTGAAATTTTATAAGAAATTAAAGACAGAATGGGGTAGGGAAAAATATATAGAACAATGTGACAAAACTGGAAGAGAAGGCATAGCATGGATGAGAGTAGGAATATTATATCTAAAAGGGTTGAGAGGTAATGAGTCGGGCATATGTGAATCATTATCTGATAGAATGTAAGGAGTTAACAAATTGCAGGAGCAAAATATGGGATAAAAACTGGGAAAGCATGAGAAAAGAGGTAGTGGTGTTACGTATATCTATTAACGGGGACGAGTAAAAAGAAAAATAGATGTATAGGAGAATTGTTATATAAGTTAAGAGAAAAGTGGAATAGGGTAAAAGAAGCGAAAGTCAGGAAGAAATGACAACAAGTTGCTGAGGAAAACCAAAGGCTTATGGCCAGGGGACCTGAGTCAGCGAGTAAATCTTAAGGTCAGCAATCTCATGTATTTGTACAGGATATATAATACTGCATGTTAGATGTTAAAGTCACTGTAGTCAAACTGTAATGCAAACTGTACAAATAAATACCGTATATGATATCATGTATCTGGTATGGTGTAAATGAATGAATGAATGAATGTGTAGTGTTTAACGCCCGCTTTTACTACATACGACACCGCATGCGGTGACACTGATGATACATGAGATGAAGATGGAGCATCAGTGGAATGAGATGGCGGCGGAAACCGGAGGTCCCGGAGAAAACCCGCCCCAGCGCCGTGTTGTCCACCACTAATCTCACTTTGCGGTCGCCTGGGATCGAACCTGGGCCACCTTGGTGAGAGCCAAGCAGTCTAACCACTGAGCCACGGCGCGGCCAATGGTATGGTGTACGCAGTCATTAGTGCAAATAAAGGAAAAATTAATTTGTCATCCTTAACTTGGGGTCTGAGGTATACTAATACATGCTGCCGTCCATCCATCCATCAGCAACGCTTTCCAGTCCAAACGCAAATAGGGAGGAGAGTTGTACTCAAGGGAGTAAATGATGTACAATGTACCCTTATATTTTGAATTAATGGTGAAATTAGTTACTACATAACAGGTCAATACTGTAACCAAACAGTTTATTCGTAGTTAATTTCTCTCCATCTTAATCAGCTACACGTTCGGGCGCCATATGCAGCGATATTTCTTCATTGTAAGCACAATTCATTCCCTTCTCGTGTAAGTTTGTGTTGGTATAAGTTTCTTCAGGTCACCAATTGTATCGTCTGGATTTTAAAGCGGGCTTTCTTTCGGCGTCACAAATATGTGCAATGTGTATAAAGAGTTAATAATAATTACTCAGATATATCAGATAAGCTAATGCAATTGACCATCGCTGTATGTTGGAAATAAGATACTCATAGACTCTCAAACAAAATGTAATGCTCTTGCCTCTTTTTATGAAAATATATTTACCACAAATAACATCGTTGATGATGAAGCTGCTTCTCATATTGAACATGAGCTGTATGTACACAAAAACAAACCTAAAGTACCAAATAGAATTTTACACACATCACCGAAAGAGCTATCCCGCTTCATCATAAATCTTACTATTAAAAATCACCAGGACATGAACTTATACCAAACATAGTACTAAAGAAACTAACAATGAAAACACTTGTTTACCTGACAGAAGTCTTTAACTCCTCTCTAAGAATTGGTTACTTCCCTCGTTCATGGAAAATAGCAGAAATAATGATATTCCACAAATCAAAGATACCGAAACATCTTCCATCAAGTTATCGGCCAATCAGTCTGCTTCCAACTTTATCCAAACTTTTTGAGAAAGTAATCCTAAAACGCTTAGCAGAATTTGTCTATAAAAACAACATTATACCATCGTATCAATTTGGCTTTCGTCCTTTGCATTCTACAACTCATCAACTACTAAGAGTTACTGAAAGCATCATGAAAGGATTTGAAAAGAAAAGGTATACCCCTGCAATTTTTCTAGATATAGCTCAAGCTTTCGATACTGTATAGCACAATGGTTTACTGGTAAAACGACATAGAATTGGACTCTCAGATTATCTGATCATAATAATTGAAAGTCTTATCTCACAGCGCTAATTCTTAGTGCGAATAGACAGTTACAAATCCGATCTTCAGCCAATAGCAACAGGAGTTCCACAAGGATCAATTCTGGCACCACTATTATTCAATATATTCATGCAGGACCTTCTAAATGCAATCCCATATCCACAGCTATGTATGCAATCGTTATTTTCTATTCACATCCAGACTTAAGTACTGCAATCAACAGGCTACAAATATCATTAAATATGTTGTATAGGTGGTTCAAAATGTGGCAAATAGTATTAAATACTAGCCCGCCTCGGTAGCGTAGATGGTAGCGAGTCTGTCTCACGTTCAAGAGGTCCCAAGTTCGAATCTCGGTCAGCGTGAGTTACCTGGATAAGGTTTTTCCGGGGTTTTTCCTTATCCTTCAAGACGAATGTCGGGTAACTCTAATCTCCATGGACCCTGGACGCATTTGAGCACCATTCCATCCAATTCATTCACCGTCCGATATAACTTAACGTTGGGGCGGACGTTAATTACAAAAAAGTATTAAATACCAATAAAACGGAAACGAAAATAATCTCCTTAAGATCTTATCAAAATCCACCCCTACTGGATCTGCAGGGAAAACATCTAACATGGAAGCCTCCAGAAACACCTGTCAAATATTTAGGCGTAATGCTTGACACTAAATTAACCTGGGATTCTCATATATCTTACATTTCCACAATAGCCATTTCTAGAATTAAAAAGCTGTATCCATTGATACAGAAGAAATCACAGCTTGTTCTGGAGTGTTCAATATTGATCCACAAGTCTCTTATACGCCCCATAATTTCTTACGCTGCTCCTCTATGGTGTGCAGCCAGCAAAACCCACATTCATCGACTTCAGGTTATACAAAACAAATTTCTCCGCAGTATTACAAAGACTCCATGGTTCATTAGAAATGATAAACTCCATCAGGAACTTGGTATTCTTTCCATACATCTGTACTTCAAATTGATATGAAAGACATTCTTCGTTAGATTATCCGAAGTACCAGACACTGTAACCTATGACATTGGACGCCGAAACTTCGAAAGGACCAGATTCAACAGAAAACTGCATCAAAACATCCTACTCACTGATTCAGAAGGTAGCGACTTTTCTCATTAATTCCAAGTATATCCTCTATTTTTCTCATAACACCACTGAACGTAATCTAGTCTCGCATATCTAACCTCTCTTTTCAATTGTTACCCATGTTATTTAATGGTATTGTATGTGTTAGTTAACATGTTATATACTTTGTCTTTTATTAACTTTCATTTCAATGTGTTCTTAATTGTTCTCTGTTTATATTATATATTTATCACCTATTGTATATGTTAGAGGACAGTAATTCCTCAGTTATTAATTTGTTTTCAATACTTATGTACTCTATCAATGACTTGTATAGCAATACTGCTGATCAGCCAAATAATAAATTTAAAAAACAAGAATTTTCTTTCCTAGTCAATCAATGCAGGTTACCTCCAACATATCGATAAATCCTTACTTCCTTAATAAATAGTTTCCGTTAATTACATAAAATTCCTCACACCTGCACGTCCACTCATCACTATCAGGATTACAGATTAACTCTTTTTTAAGATTATTGATATTCTGTTACTATGGAAATCTTTTACATTCACCGCGAAATTTTTCCATCCTCATGAAACAAGATTACAGGACATATATTATTGATTTTCTTCCCCTAGCAACCGCTCAACTTTTTTATAGATTGACCCACTAATATTCAGATCAGAAAACTCATTTTCTGTTCAAACAAAAACTACCGTTACAATATTAACTAAAACCTTACCTACGAGGATGGTTTGACAAATCTGTTAAATTTCCATGAAGGGACGGACATTTTTATAGCAACTTTGTAGGTGGTAAGCTTGATTACTCAAAATATTTTACAGAACATTTGAATGTGCTACAATATACAGTTTATTATTGATAGCCATCTGAACTGGACAGTGTGGTAGCTGCGATTTAAAATAAAATAAAAAAAAACAGAGTTTCGTGTTGTTATTAAAAATTTTCATTTCAAGGGCTGGACTGCCACACAAGTGAAAACTGAATTGAATGAAGTTCACGCGGACTCTGCACCAACATTAGATCATTTACTTCTGCTTCAATAAATGTAAACGTGATCGTAGAAGCACTGTAGATGAATCTTGCTCTGGTCACCCAATTGAGGTCACCACAAAGGACACTATTGATAAAACTATAATCTCGTTATGTAAGACCGCCGAATAAAAATTCTTGAGTTTGCTGAGGCTGTAGGCATCTCAACTGAGCTTGCACAATGTCCTGCATGAAAAATTTGCAATGAAATAGCTGTGTGTGAGATGGGTCTGTGATTGGTCATAGTCCACCGAAAGTGCAACCGGAAGACCACTTCTACCGAGTGTCCGGCGATGTTTAATCGCATTTCGCAAGATTTTTGGGCCCATTTGTGACCGTGGGTGAAACTTGGATCTATCATTACACATCAGAGTCAAAACAGCAGTGAAAACAATGGACAAAGTCTGGTGACAGCGCACCTAAGGAGGCAAGGTGCCATTGTCAGCTGGTAAGATGATAGCCACAGTTATTTGGGATTCTCAAGCAATAATCCTCATAGGCTGTTTGAGAAACGGAGAAGCCTAACTGGAGCCTATTATGCTTCTTTGTTAGACTCTTTGCAACATGAGTTTACTGAAAAGAGACCGTAATTGAAACGCAAAAATGTGCTTGATAATTTACTATCGCACGCACACATTAGCAATTGCAATGGCTTTGAATTAATTCCGCATCAACCTTATACACCATACTTAGCCCCAAGTGACTTCTCCCTATTCGCAAACTTGAAAATTTCGCCTGGGGAAAGATACTTTCATTAAATAAAGAAGTCACAGTCAAAAAGGATTTTGCAGACCTTGACGGAACCTATTTACAACGGGATCCAAAACTGGACCAAGTGTATCAATGGAGGCTATTTCGAAAAATAAGGTGAGATGCTTACTAAAACAATATTATTATTGTGTTTTTAGCAGAATTATCAAACGACCCTCATATATACGAGGGGGGACCCAAAAGAAACCGGATTGTTGTCATAAAAACATTATTGATGAACCTTTTTACAAAATTACTTCAGTCACCTTCAAAATACTCTCCATTGCATGCGATGCACTTGTCCAGTCTCGGTTCCCACTGTTGGAAGCATGTTTGGAACTCTTCAAGTTTGATATTGCCCTTTGGGAAACTGCTTTTACCACCTCCACATCGTCGTAACGCTCCCCTTTCAGCGTTTTTTTCATTCGTGGAAATAGGAAAAAGCCGCACGGGGCTAGGTCTAGCGAATACGGAGCGTGGGGAACGACAAACCACCTCTGATATGCCAACTAGTGGGTCACTCGTAAGGTCGTGTGTGCTGGAGCGTTGTCCTGATGCAGAAACCAGTCACTTGATCGCCCAAGTTCCGGGCGTTTCCTCCTCACATCCTCTCGCAGACGCCTTAAAACATCCAAGTAAAAGTGCTCGTTAACAGCCTGGCCAGGGAGTACGAATTCCCGATGTACAATTCCACGAACATCAAAAAGCCAATGATCATTGTCTTCACATTTGACCTCACTTGCCTTGCTTTTCTGGTCTGGGAGAGTTGGGAGTCCTCCACTGGCTTGACGCTTGCCTGGTTTCTAGTCATACTTTTAACACCAAATCTCATCCCCTGTCACGACTTTGGTCAAGAAGTTTGGATCACGTGCAATCTCTGTTTTCAAGTCCTGACACACATTCATGCGGATGGTTTTGTGCTCCTGTGTGAGAAGGTGCGGAACAAATTTAGCAGCAACACGTCTCATGTGCAAATCCTCCCTCAAAATCCGCTGGCACGAGCTCCAACTGATTCCTGTCGCTGCTGAAATTTGGTCGATCGTTTGGCGACGATCCTTGTTGATCTTTTAGCGGACCTTATCAATGTTCTCCTCATTTCGCGATATTGAAGGATGTCCAGAACGAGCTTGGTCTTCAACACACATCTCACCACGTTTAAAGCGCCCAAACCACTCGAAAACCTGTGTGCGGCTCATAGCGTCCTCCTGGAAAGCTTCCTGAAGCATTTGGCGTGTCTCCGTTGCAGTTTTTTTTAAGCAGGAAACAAAATTTAGCACACACTCTTTGTTCTTTTAAGGTTGCCATAACGACTTCGCTGAGGAAACCTGCGAACAGTCAGAGAAACAATACCACACTTGCACGTTCAGCTCTACACTGACGTCGTCTGCACAGCTGTTTCATGAAGGTTTCTTCTAACACCATCTAGCGTGAAAACGCTGCAATACGTCTGGAGTGGCAGCGCCCTCGGAGTCCGGTTTCTTTTGTGTCCCCCCTCGTATACTAATATAAATGTAAGAAAGTGTCTAAATAAGGATTTTAAGAGAGTGACAAGGTAACAATGAAAAGTTAAAATAGATACCCAAGAACTACAACAATACTAAAATATAAACTAATTAGAATGCAGTTTTACTACATGGAATACATTAAATGCACTTATACACGCGCTATTACTACTCATGTTCCAACAGTTCAACGATTACATTGGATATGATAGTTCATAGAGCGCGCAACAACACATCCTTTGTTTGGTTTAATGGTAGACTTTTGTGAGTGAAAGACAATTGTCCATATATTAGCACAGTGGTTGGTCTTCGAAGAAGTTTCATATGTCCATCAAGAACAACACAGATGTCTGGATAAAACCCACATTAAAGTAGCTACAAACACTAGACGTTTAAAGGGTTCTTCAAGGTTCCTCTTGGAATTCCGGATAACTGTCCAGAAAATCTTGAATGCAGCGGTTGGAATCGTCCTCCCCTGTGCTTAGCATTTTGCTTCGACAATAGCATTTCAAAACGTAGGCATATCGTTGTATTGTGAGGTTCATATTGTTCTCTAACAGTGACAGTGTACTGGATTGTACTCCATTGATCAGAAAACGTTGCAAATTGTTCAGACATGTTCAAAGGGCCCACGAAAGCTATAGTTTTATAAATTCGGCAACCAGTCACTAGGGAGCACCTCATCTGGAAAATATCCAACAAGCTCACCTGTCAGAGCCACCGATTAAATTAACAATATTAATGGAAGGATAGAACCAGATTGAAACAAATATATAAACATACTGATATAACATACATCGTTAGAAGGTTCCAATTAGGTGTTTATTTCTAAGTAAAATACACTGCCGTAAAAGAGTGAAGACATAGATCGGAAAGCGAAGGCAATTTAAAAATTATAGACATGCAGACCCTATATTAGAAAATGGAAAGAAGTGAAACATAATTACACGAGGGCTGTTCCATAAAGAATGATCATAATTTGTTTTGACAACTCATAATTTTGATAATCCTTCTCAAAATAGTCTCATCTGAATGCGATGCCCTTGTTCCAGCGTTTCTGCCAGTCTTCAAAGACATGATGGAAACCATTTTTTGAGAGATCCTTCAAAATCGCCTCCGCAGCCTTCACCACTGCTTCTGATGAGCGTTTCTTCAACTTAGGGAACATAAAATGGTCACATGGGGCTAAATCCGCACTACAGGAAGGGTGAGGGATGCACTTCACGTTGCTTTTTGCAAGATATTTAGCAACAACATTGGCAATATGCAGCCGCGCATTATCGTGGTGCAGCATGCAGCCTGCTTCACGGAAATGTTGTCTTTTGCTCCTGATATGGACTTGCTATGTTTTCAGGACATCACTGTAGTATTGTCCAGTTACTGATGTGTGTGCAGGTACAAAATGCTGATAAACCATTCCATGAATATCAAAGAATAAGACGACCATAACTTTCCCAGCAGAAGCAAACATGTTTGCTTTTTTAGGGGTTGCTGATGAAAGAGATTTCCACACTGAGCTTTGTTGTTTGCTCTCAGGATCAAAATGATGTAGCCAAGTTTCATCAGCAGTGATTACGTTTGAAAGAAACTCCGGATCTTCCTCTAACATCAACTTTAACTGCATGTTACCTCCATTGCTGCGGTAGATGATACTGAACTCTCCAGGTTCTCACAGGCGGGAACCAGGAGTACCAACAATGAAACTACTACGGCGTGTTTGTTTCACATTAAGCTAACAGAATATAAGGAGACTGACTTTTAGTGCGAAAAATTATGACCATAAAAAATTATGATCATTCTTTATTGAACAGCCCTCGTAATTACAGAGATATTAGTGCCATTGTCTCTATACCTAGAATCCTAGAGACTTTAATAGGCATTATGTTAAGAAATTAGAGTGGGCAGTTAAGCGAAACATGTCAGTAGATCAAGTCTGTCGTATGAATAGGTCCTGTTTATACCATATGTTTACTGAAGAAACGATTTGATAAAGGTTTATGGAGACGGAAATATTCCGTTTCCGTCCAGCTGCTCTTAACCATTCAGCTACCATGAATTTTCCGGTATTTGTCTGATGTGTTTATGGGGACTCCTAGTGGTTTACCAGGGAAAATACACGAGTTAGTTGAATTCAATGTCATGCGGGCATGTTGTTCATTGTAGCTCAATGGTTAAGAGTGACTGGACGGAGACCGAAAGATTCGTGGTTTAAATGACGTCTATGGCATTGCATTTTTCAGTTTGACTCTGCGTTTCCATACTTTGGCCTACACACAGCTAATGTGAAAGAACAATTAGTTTCCATCAGAGGTTTGTCTTACGATTACAAGGGCAGGCAAAAAATGGAGAGAGGTTTGAACTGTTTATCTGCTCTGGTACTCGATTTGTTTACTATGAAATGAGTGTATGAGAGTACATATGAAACACCTATGCTGCCAGATCTAATGCTCGTTTCAGTAACTGCAGTGATACGTATGGTGAGTTATGTGACAACACTGTGTATTTTACATGAACCTAGCACCCTTATCATATCCGGAAGGCGAGCATACACAGCAAAAGTGATTACATTACACAATCCTCTGCGTTGCCTTCTTGTGTTGGACAGATAGTATGCGTGGGACTGAACAGCACAACTTTTTACATGCAACATTTTTCTAAAAAGTTGAATTTGTTCAGAAATAAATTTAAGGATTTTGGTTAAAGTACTTTTGTGACAAATGAAATGTGTATTCTGAAGTTTCAAGGAAATTTCCTTTTCATGGAAGCTTTATTCAGTATGGATGGCACTTCCGTAACTGATAAACCGTAACAGAAAGTCTTACTACAAAAAATATTCAGATATCTTGTAGATCTCTTTAAAACTCAACATTTTTGTCAAATACCTTCTTGTGGCGTCAGCTATTTTGGTACACTCTTCGTTATTTATTTGAATTTTTACATAATTTTGTTATTCTCAAATGTCAAGCTCATTTTTATGTCATAGTCATGCAAAGAGAACGAAATTTCCACGTATTGCTTAGTCACCAGTCTTAATGAATTTGACTGCCGCTTAATGTCTACTGAATTAATTTTCTCTTTTATATCAAGAAGATAAGTAATGAAATCATTTCTACAAACATATATCTCATTTAACACGAAGTAGATAGGGAAATAGTTTTTGTCAGAAAAGTCTTACAAAAGTAGAGAATGTCACGTTAGTGCTACATTTCGCCTTTTAAGATATATCTGCACTACACTTTAGAAGGATGGAATCAGTGCATTGAAGGTATGGGAGTACCATTTACACAAGCTACAATACACTCAAGTTTGTTTAACATAGGCAAGTACTAAATACCGCGTATGGCAAAGTTGACAAAGTTGAAGGAAGCTTTCGATACAATATTTTCGGTTCAGTATTATGAAACTGAACCTGAGATGGTGGGAGATAGACGGTGAGATATTAACATACCTCAGGGAACAATTCAATCTTTATGCGAATTCAAATATTTTGGAGAATGGAAGCCTCGAAGATGGGATATAACAGACCAAGAAAGAAATAAAGTTCTGTAATGATGGAATAAGAAGAGCTGTCAGAGAATCTATACTGAAAAGGAAGAAGAACGAGGAGGTAAGAAAATTAATGGACAGGGTGGCGGAAAAGCGCGTGCAAATAAGTGTAGGTACGTGAGAAGAAAGATGGCCAAGAATTATTCCGGAGCGGAAATCGGGAGGAAGGAGGAGTCGTGCACGACCAAGGAAAGCTTAGGAAAGTATATGAGGGATCGACGTATGCAGATGCTGATTGGAAAGATGGAGAAAGACGCTAGGAGGAAATTAAGGGCGGCACTAAAAGGTGGCGAATCCCACAAAAATAAAAAATATTATCTGTGACCCTTAACTTCTATTTTTTGTGAAATGATAAATGGTTTAAATGTAGAACATTTGACGCCAAGTACGTAAAAGCTATATGCACGTACATATAATCATAATCTTAAGTGATTTTAGTTCTCTGCTTAGCAATCCCTGAACATATCTTTATATGTTTAAGTTTATTGATGGAAATTAATAATTTTCTCAAACTAACCGTATACAGGCTATGGTTTAGGATTGGTAGAGTCCATCTGAAAAATTCAATGCTACGGCCGGGATTTGAACCAAGGATCTCCTGGTTTCCGTCCAGTCGCTCTTTCCCATTGAGCTACCATGGCCAATTTTCGTCATCACATTAAATTCTCCAGTCATCTCATATATTTCCCCGGTAAACCACTAGAGGATTACCACCTTGGCCTATATATGGCTAGTATGAATATATGATTAATTTCCATCAATTAACCAAAATCATAAGAGTTAAAATGGTGAAGCCTGGGATTTAAGTACTTACAGTAGTAAGTTGCCACAAACGGTATATCTCGGATACGAGAGCTCCTAGTGGTTTACCGGGGAAATATGAGTCAATTGGAGAATTTAATGGGTATGTTTGCTCAATGGGTAACAGTGACTGGACGGAAACCAGTAAATCCATGGTTCAAATCCCGGCAGTGGCATTGAATTTTCCATGTGGACCCATATCTGTATACGTTTTTCTGCTGTAATAAACTTTCAGAACCTGCAGGAAGCTGCTATGTGTGATATATTAGAGTTTTACTGTTCATGATTACACTAATACAGCGGGAAGTACCTATATATACACTTCTAAATAATTGACCTCCACCTATATGTAGGCTAAATGCATTCTATTATAGATATTTCTCGCTTTCTCGTTCCTCAAATGTTTACAAAAGGAACTTTTCAGGTTTGCGATAGATTACACATCATCTACATTTATATACTTTTAATTTTCGCATCACCAAATTTTTAAATCCCTTCAGATATTCGTGGTAGTTCAACTTGTGCCAGGACCTCCCGCAACTCTCCTTGACTTTGAGAAAGTGCCTTGGTACACTTTAGACTTAGAAAGAGAGCAAGAAGAAGAAGAAGAAGAAGAAGAAGAAGAAGAAGAAGAAGAAGAAGAAGATGATGATGATGATGATGATGATGATGATGATGATGATGATGATGATGATGATGATGATGATGATGATGATGATGATGATGATGATGATGATGATGATGATGATGATGATGATGATGATGATGATGATGATGATGATGATGATGAATTACACGTAGAGTGCCGCCACTGCTTCCATCAAGTGACCAGATTTCTGGAGTAATCTCCCTCCCACTTCCACGCTGAGATATTGGTGACAACAGAGACATACTGCTTTCTCTTACTAAAGCTGCCCTCTTAGTTTGTTGTTGAATGCTTCATGCTAGGTTATTTTGTTGTAATTAAAGAAGAACGATGAATTTATATGAAACCTTTAAGCATTATCTTACACTTTATTGGGATTGCAAGAAGAATCATCTGAAATAAAAATATATAGTACTAAGTTAAAGGAAACAGATCACTGCTTGCGCTATCTAGACTATAAATTAAAGAACGCCATTTTAAATCGATTTACACGGGGGAAAAAGAGCTGATTAAAGCATGGGAAACTTTCACAAATTAGAAATTGTGAATTATTGAGTTTCAGCCTTACTTGTAGAAACACAAGAAACTTAAGCAGCTTGCAACTGTGTTGTTAACATTTAAGGAAAATGTGTTGAACATAATATGCTTTCACCCAGAAATTAACAAATGTACAGATAAAAAGGAATAATATAGCGAAGTTATAGTTAACCAATTACTGTTATTATAGAATAACACTATTTGTTAATACGTAGTCAAATTTTCCACAGTAAACATTCATATTGTGTTCATATTGGCCCTTCTGCTACCAACCGATTTTGATAAAATTTACATAAAATTGGCATAATTGAAAGCAACGTTATTACATAATATAAATATTTATGTACCATAGCCATTTTGATATGCAACTCATCATGTCTTTCTGATCTCGTTATTTAGTGATATTGTGACCTTGTGGGTTCGTAAAATTAAAAGTCCAGTGTGCAGAAATTCCGGATTGCTCTTTATTTCCGTAGAAAGACATGTGTACAACTCTGATATCAGCAGAATTCCGTAACACAGACGTACACAATCTTCAAGTCCGTCTCCCGTACGTCCACCCTGCACAACTGAAACTCACTGACTGCTTCTGTCCCCCTCTACACCCTCCGAACTCTTATTTATACACGAGCAGCTGTTTTCGAAGTTTCTCGAAACCTGACGAAGCCACACGTAGCCACACGAAAGGCACCGATCTACCGTGAAGAGGTGAGAACATCAGGTAACTGTCTCTGTCTCTTTCTCCATCTATTTCTCTCTCTCTCTGGGCGTGGCTTGGGCGCTATCTATCTCTTTCACTCCGCGCTTCCCTCCCTCTCGGCGTTCGCTTACGAGCGGCCTCGTGACAATATGCTTAACATTGGAACGCTTGTTGGCGTTATTACAATTACGCAAAACTGTTATGTATAAATTTTCTGGTATAGCATTTTGATTCATATACTGTTCAGAACCATTAGGTTTGTTCGTCTGTCGTTCTAAGCAACCACAAGCGATGGACTCTTGAATTGGTACTCAAGGTGTATTAAATTAATACGCCTACCTTGGTACTCTTCCGTTCTATCACTTACAACTGAAAAAACATATCCCTCATTATTAAACACATACACAAATCCTGTTTTAAATATATTGGAGGGTAGAGAGAGACAATTATGCTCCGCAGGGACGCTTTTAAGCTGCATGAGCGAGTGTGTTTCTGGAGCGACATAAAATGAGATTGTTTCGACAGTGAATACTGCTGTGCCAGAAATTAGAGAATTCCTCTGCTCCATTCACCATCATCGGAAAAAAATGCTGAGTCATGCACATTTCAATGCATCGCCACATCGCGAAGAAAGTTCAATGACAGAGAAAAAAGAACTAGTTCCATTAGTGAAGTGACCGTGTAAACTAAGTGAACTCACGGTGAAAAATTTAACTACATTAAGCTATTAAGTGACGGGAGATCTTGATATGACAGTTCAAAACTGGGCATAGTCATAATATTTTAGAAATATTGAGATGCATAACACTGGTCAACAGCCAAAATGTATTCGAGATAAAATTACTCATAACTTACTAATTTTGGTTCAATAAATACGAAAATTTCCTTTATTTTTGTATATTGGCTCTCATTTTTACAATACACAGTTCAGTCTTTTGCGTTAGGCTTCGATTTAATGGTAGGAATTAGTTCGAGTAGATATTTTTGAAATAGTCTGTAAAGGAAGTGTAAGGGTTGACTTATGACTAGCAGGTAGAGTCCACTCTCAGCTTGGCATTCCTTTAACAACTGAGTTCAGTGTTTAGTTACTAAGTGCGTGATAAATAACAGACATTTCCAGAAAGTTACAAAATGTTGCATAAGTGTGTCAATAACGCAAATAACTTTTTCTATGTATGTAGGGAAATTAAATTTAAACATCAAAAAGTACCGTCAACTCCCGTGGTCAAAAAGGCATAGAATCTGTATTTTGGCTGCAAAGTAGGTGATCAGGACAAACTGTTTGTTTCATGTAAATGACTTCTACTTCTACATATGTTTCCTTCCATTATTGATATGAGTAATAAGAAGAAATACGCCTTATCTTACTCATATATCCCCTCAGCCATCCGCCTTGTGCCACATAGCCACAACTTAACGATATCTGTTCCTCCAGCCTCAAAACCCCTGGATTCTGACAACACGCCATCACCCTCCTCTGAAGAAGCAGTACCGTCAAGATACACACTATGTTCTGTAACCCATAAAGTGGCTCAAAATTAACTATAAATGACTTTGTGAGAGACTTAGATCTCCCTAAGAATAAGGTCGAGTTGTGGGCATCACGTCTTACAGAGGGGAACGTCTTGAAGAAATTGTGAAAATAACCAGTTTTTCAGTTCGTCAGCATTCACTACAACATTTTTTTTCTACGCAAGAAAAAGTATTTTGTAATGATGTGGATGGACTTATGGTCGCCTTGAACATGCAACATAATCCAGAAGAGTGGCGCCTTTTAATAGACACATCTAAACCCGGCCTTAATGTTGGTTTATTCCACAATGGCAATAAATGACCAAGTATTCCTATTGGCCTTGCGGTTCATATGAGAGACATATGATAATATTTAACTACTAATCAACTGTATAAATTATATGGAAAGCAGTGCACATGTGTAGATTTGAAAGTGGTGGCTATTGTCTTAGATTATACGAAATATTGCTACATTTTATGTGAGTGGGATAGTCGTGCAAAGGATCAACACTATGCAACAAAGAAATGGCCTCTCACACAAAACTTAGACCCAAGTACCACAAAACGTTGTTTGCAGACGACTGGTTGACGAGAGAAAAATAATATTGCCTGCATTGTACATTAAACTGGGACTAGTGAAAACCGTTGTAAAAGGTATGAATCGAAATGCAGAAGCGTTTAGATACCTTTTTCATAATTCTCCACGTTTAAAGGCTAATGGCCGATGGATATTTTCATTGACTTCTAACTGGTAATGAGAAAGCTGCATGAAAATCATTCTCCTCAGATATGCTTAACTTCCTTGATAACAAAAGAGTGCCTAGTTATAAACAATTAGCGGACGATATGTTGATGGCTTATAACAGAATGGGGTGCAGCATGTCTCTGAAGATGCACTTCCTTCACTAACACCGGAAAATGATGAGCATGGCGAAAGTTTCTATCAGGTTATCGCTAACCTTGAACGTCGTTATAGTATATCTATGCTTGCTGATTATTGCTGGTCTCTAATAAGCTCCTGAGTTAAAATATGGCAGACACGCCTGAAGGTGACACTTTTAAGATATGTGATTAAAGGTGTCTTGCATGAACAACATTGGAATTTATACTGCATATATCTTCTAAACGAGAGCTAAGAAAAGTTTTTTACTGCCATTTTGGAATTTAGGAGGTAAAATAACATAAGATTTCATTAATTTTGTTTCGAATACAAAAAACTTTTAACCCTTAGTTGGTAACATGTGAAAAATTGGCGCTTGCGGAGTCTGTAACGCTAACATCAAAGTTTGCACAGAAGTACAGCACAATGAGTACAGAAGATAACTTTATGGAAATATTACTACTGATATTTTTCTTCAGTTTAAAAATATTTTGCTATAAAATGTGCAAAAATACAACATTAAATATTGGTCTTTCACATGAAATATTTTCTGAAGTTCATTATACTTACGAAAAAGTCACAAAATTGTATATTACTGTTTCAAATAAAATAGCCCCTAAAGCTGACATTTATTTTGAAAGAGATCTTGACCTCAGTGCAAATAAGGTAAACCATTACATACTTTCTACACACGTTTTACATATTTTCATGGGCACTGTCAGCAATTGGGTTTATCACACTTCACGCACTTGTATGCCGTCATTCTATTCAGCGTGATGGGACAGTAACGACTTTTTTATCTTTCCTAGCTTGTTGTTTCTTACTAATTTTGCTGGAGAATCATCTCTGCTCTTCACTCAGAATGTCCGAAATGATTTTTGTGAGATCATCTGGAGCCTTCTTTGCATATGCCCTCTGCTTAGATTTATTTCTATGCTCTTGATGAACTCAAATCTTTACATCTTAGATTTGTGGAGATATATAGCATAGGCATTAGAGCAGCTCAATGTTATTAGAAAGTAAAATATTACCAGTGGCCATCTCGTTGATCTTCGGATTGCTCAGTAGTTGCTACACTGCAAGTCTGGAGCATTTACTCCAGACTTTGTGGCATTATATGAAACAGTTCACCTTGCCATGATAAATTCAATGCTTGAAGTATCAAGAACTAAGTTCACCAAATAAAGGATGGGTAAGTAATTTACGAAATAATTTGGAAGATAATGGTATGGGTGATATTTGGAGAAAGAGAGAAAGCAATTATAAAGTTTTTGGAAAGGGGCTAGAATAAGATTTGAAGACATGGAGATCCAGAAACTGTTTGGTCAATTAGAAGAGAAGAGATCACTTGTTTTCTATATTCTATTGAAAGATAGCTGGGGGAGGGAGAGGTATATAGATAGTACGAACCGTGTAGAAAGAAAGGGGTTAGCATGGTTAAGAGCAGGGATATGGAGATTAAGAGGTCAAAGAAATGGTACCCGCAAGACGAGTGCCCATTGTTTGGGGACAAAGAGGATATAGAACATATACTCTTTGATTGTAAGGAAACGGAGATGTGGAGGAAAGGATGTCAAATACCAAAAATGAATAGGAGAATCGGCTTAATCATATTTAAAAAAAAACTATAAAAACATAGGACAGTTTTTAAGTAAGGTAAAAAACAAGTGGATGTGGACTGTAAAAAGAGGGAAGAAATAATAGGTGACTATTCTGTAATATCACATATTGTAACGTCTGTAAATATATTTAATGAAATATATTTAACGAAATGTCCTGTGTAGCAGTGACCTGGGCCAAAACAGAGAGCAGCCCAGAAATTGTAAAAGCTTAGTACCTCAATAAATGTTATATTATTATATCATGATAAATTCTGTCAATTTCGGTGTCATCACTTTCCCTATTCTGAATACAATCAACGCCACCCTTTTCACTCTGATATGCTGAAAACCTATTTCCAAATCTCTAATGGTCTGAATCTAATACGTCATCCTCTTCAGGAACATAAGAATCCTCTGAATGAGAGTCATCATCGTCCTCATTGAGCTGCTCTAAAGCCAACTGCATTATTTTTCTGCTTCTTTGTGATACGTGAGCTATCCCTCCACTAATTAAATATTTCAAAGGTAAGATATGTAACAGAAGAAAACTTATTTGTTTAAAGGAATATCCGCCTGTGAGACGATGACGCGTGTGCGCGAGTAAAACAATAATACCCACGCAATAGAAAGTTCAGCTTAGAAATGAAGTATAACTGGAATATCAGATCAAATCAGCAATGCACGTGTGCCAAATATATGTTCAGAAATTTTACATCCACCTCACAGACGGATGCTACCTACTAAGGGTGAAAATTTTGTTGACCAACGTAATAGGTAAAAATAAAGAAGAAAATGAAAGTGGCATGTACTACTTTACAGTAGAGACTTTCATGCTACGTGCTTGCGATCGATGAAACAGCATTCGTTGGAACTTTGTAGTGAAATTATTACAATGAGTACATCTGAGTTTGTTGCATCACTCTGCGGACCAGAAGTTGGAAACCTCTTCCAAATATTACATTTCCAAAATCTTTCTACAACACCCGCTCATATAACAGGACACATAAACGGACTACAAAAAGTATAATAAGGTTCAGACATAGTTCACCATGTAACCTAACATATATTTATTTATCTGTTTAAAAGCTTTCCAGAGTTTATAAAGAACGGGCAATGTAGAGAGATGAGGCCACGTCCGTGCTCAGCACGTGACCTCGCATAGGGACGGTGTTTCCAAGTTTGTCATATGACGTGAATTACAGTAGCGCGACCTCGTCCGTATACCCAGTACGGCGCTGTGGCTTATTAAGCACATTAAGGGACCCTGAAAAAAGGAAAACAAGACACGGATTTCTCGTTTACTCTTACATTTTTTTATTCTTTTGCTTTTTAGAGGCTTCATCCCTTTTAAAATGTGCATTTGCAAAACATTTAGTTAACATGCAGTATGAAGAACTTGACATGCTTTAGTAATGTTTATTTTTAATTGTTACAACAAACAACGGAGTTTGGTTCACTGAGGATGAATGCAAAATGCGTTCGAAATCGATTTCAAAAAGATGAAAGACGATTTTACATCAACTTCTTAAAATAAGTGGATTATAATTAACAAATATTTTTATTTGTGTAAGAAAAGCTTTAGTTTGGAACTTGAGGATGAAAGGGGTAAGTAGAAAATTTATAAAACAAGTAGATAAAATCTATGAAGGGGTGAGGTTTTGCATAAGGTGGGAAAAAATGTAATTACAGAGATGACAGAACAAAAAATAGGTCTAAGACAAGGATGCAAAATGAGTCGAATTTTATTTAGCTAATTTATAGATGAGATAATAGATAATGTTAAAGAAGGAAATCAGCACTGTACGGTAACAGAAAACAATGAAATTCCTAGACTGCTATATGCGGATGGTAGGATCTATAACGGTAGTAGGATTGCAGTAGGCAATAAATGAAATCCAGAAATTCTGTGAAGAGTGGGGAATAAAAATAAACATAAATAAGTCGAAAGTTATGGTCTACAAGAAGGGAGTTAAACTAAAAAGATGAAAAGTGGGTACTATGGCAAAAGGGTCACTGAATTTGAATACTTAGGAGTAAGGTTGAACAACAATGAAAAGTGGGGAGCACACAGCAGAAAAATTGAAGCAAAAGGAAGGGTGGCAATGAATGGGACAAGAATATGCAAATATAAGACAGAAATGGCAACCAAGTTGTTATAAAGAATGTACGAACTAGTTGAATCCAAAACGTTGTATGCAGTGGAGATCTGGTGATGGGGGCACGGAGGCAAACAAAACGGTGGACCAAAACTACAGAAGGTTTTGTAAAGAACCACTAGGATTACCAAGATCAGCATCTAGGGAAGTAGCTTTAGTAGAATTAGGAAAGACAAGGAGAAATGGAATAATAATGGAAAGAATAATAAAATTTTGGTATAAGTGTTTGGCCAAAGAAGAAGGGGAAATTATGAAATTATGCATAAGACATCAAAAAAGATTAGAGAACTCAAATAGTTGGTGGTCTGAGATAGGAGGAATTATGGAAAAAATAGGAATGGGAGATATATGGACTTTTGGGGAAAGGAATACAGGCGATGTGGGTAAATAAGTAAAATGCAGAATAGAAGATATAGAAATACAGAAATATGGGGAAGTCTAGAAAATATGAAATCATTACAATTTTACAAGCAAATAAAAAGAAATTGGGGACGAGAAGCATGTGTAGATTACTGCAATAGGCAAGAGAGAGAAGGGTTATCATGGATGAGAACAGGAATAATATTTCTAAGAGGGATAAGAGTTGGGGAAAAGGGAATTTGTGAATTGTGTGGGGGAATAGAAAGCATAGAACACTACGTAACAGAATGCGAGGAGGTTGCAATGTGGAGAAAAAAGGTTTGGGAAGAAAATGGGAGAAAGTAGAGAAGAGCTATCATTTCAAAGACATACACATATGTCGTCCAAAACTATTGTTGGTGACGCGTTCGTACTGCCAAATGGCCGTCTCTGGACGTTGTTGCCATAGAATTACTTCAGTAAATTAAATGCTTACTAACAAAGAATCATATCACTTACTTGTATGTGAGGACGCGGGTAAATTTGCGCTGAGCCCATAGCTGCAGTAACGCTCATAACGTCATGTCTTTGGCGGTAATACATTCCTAAACCAATTCACTAGCCCCTGTGGGTTGATGAATACCTCATGTGTCAGTCGAGAGTAACTCCTTGCTGTCATCGCTTCTGCAACAGAGACACACAAAGTATTATTAGAGATTTCATGTTATGTCCAATGAGAACACTGATAATTGCTAAACACACTTTATCATTCAAGAGCTTAACAAAGCACAAATGTAATAGTTCAGTGACTGTCGAATGCACTAGGAACAAAACTTAATTCCTGAAGCAGTCCCTGTCTGGTAGATACACTGACATGACATAAATTAATATCATAAAGACATAAATGTAATTATAGGGATAAACATAAATAAATAACATATATGTTAGAGAATACTTGCGACTGCATATTGAAAATATTTGCGTGGTGGTAGCGTGTCTGCCTCACGTTCAAGAGGTCCCGAGTCCGAATCTCGGTCAGGGCGAGTTACCTGGGTAGCGTTTTTTACGTTTTCCCTTATCCTGAAAGACGAATGTCGGGTAACTCCAAGCTCTACGGACCCTGGGTTCATTTAAGCATCATTTCACCCATTCCATTCATTTCATTCCGATATTACAACGTTGGAGGACGTAAATTACAACAACAAAAAATAATAATGAATAAATAAATAAAATAAAAAGTAAAATAAAATAAAGTAAAAATAAAATAAAAAGTATCTCTCCTCCACAGGAGAGGAAGTCTCCGAGGGGTGAGACGCAGGGGGTTGGCCGAAGGTCCCCACACCCTCCCTGGACAGGTTTATGGCACCCCATGTCAGTTCAGTTATAGACCATTCAAATACATTCTGACGGCTTCTACTTTTGTGAATGAATCTTCTCGGTTTTACTCTACAGAGTGAATAGGGCGCATGTTTTTAAACGGTCTGCTCCCTGTGTAGCAGGCGTTCTCTGCCACACAAATTCGCTGTCCTTGTCCCACAGCACATTCCTTACAGGGACAATCTTTGCGTTGCTATACTCGCATCCGAGACACACTGTGGCGACTTACTATCATAAGTACTTGAGTCTTAATAATGATTAATTTCCATCAACTAACTAAAATAATAAGAGTTAAATGATGAAACCTGGGACTCAAGTACGTTTATCTGAAAACTGGCGAATTAACAAGGCGAGTCAGAGAAGGTCATGCAAACTTGTAAACAACCAGCTTTGCTCTTTTGTCTGCCATGCCTTGAAGGCACAGTTGGCTCCAAATAATCGAGAAACACATCCTTTCATATTCAGACGTGACCAATACAACAGATTACGAGATTTTAGGAGACGCTTAGAGGACATGACTACGCATAAATTAACGTGAGCGAGTCTTTAGCGAAAGTGGCGCAGTCATCATAGGTGATAGCTACAAATCTAACCAAGTTCTGCAGTGGGAATAATTTGGGGCCTATCAGAAAGAAATTACTAGTCACGTGACTTGTCCACCTTCCAAACATTCAGTAGGAGTGGGGGAAATTTGAAGTATGGCAGAAGTATGTTCCAGCATGCTCGCGAGGCAATGACGTGTGACACTAATACTTTATAATCGTCTGTTAACAATTCGCGTGTGAAGTTCCACGCCAAGGAATATCGAGTACTCCTCAAAAGCTCTGTCATTCACTTCGCGGTCAGTACGCGAGACGCGACGCAAGACGCAACATCCCAGTAGGTGGCGAGCAGACAAGAGATTAAGGGTTGTAATAAACTAATCTACATCTAGGATTCGAGGCGTTTGCCTTCACAGACCTACGAGTCAGGGTGTACCCAACCCTGAATTTCTGGGTAAGAGACTCGTGCCGAGCTACACGGGAGGAAACCTCGACCTATGTACAAAATCCCTCGATTCTTAATTCTTCATCTATTGACAATTTAACCATATGTTGTCTTGAATGCGCGAGGGATAGTACAACGAGGTTCCCACCGGGCAGAACCGCCTCAGCCCTGAAGCACTCCCGACGCTCATCTGAGGTCTCAGTATAAGTCACTCTGCACTCAAATTGAACTCTGAGTACCCACCGTACTTTGCGCTATCCCTTATTAGTAGGCTATGATTATGTTAGCTCAGGCCTTTATCTACTAGAATCGGTCCGGGCAAACCCTTTGGTGCTAGGAAGCACAATTGTTATTGTCCTGCGGTCATTAGGCGCACCTATGGCCAGGTACTCGGCCTGATATGCTGTAGGTAGCTTGATTCCGAGGTGAAAATATTCTAAAATACGAGTATATCATACTTGCTATCATTTAGGCCGCACCGTGGCTGAGTGGTTATACCGCTGGACTCTCAGCAAGGCGGACCAGGTTCCATCGCAGGCGACGGCAAAGTGAGATCTCCAATGGATAACTTGGCGCTGGGGGTTTTCACTGGGATCTCCGGTTTCTCCCGCCATGTAATTCCACCAGTGCTCCATCTTCATCTCATGCATCACCAACTGCGGTGTGCACGTAGTAAAAAAGGGCGTTAAACACTACACATTTCACTTCATGGCAATAATAATGCTCACTTTCTTTAGTAAATACTTAGCAACAAGTTGAGAAATTATTGTGTTATATAAAAAATGCCATACCATACTGCGAATTATCAAAAAAAGTTACGTAGGAAAAGTTTGAGTGTGCTTGTAACGCATAATTTAGAAGCAAAAATTTCAATTAAATGCCAAGCTTTTCTATTTAAGCATCTCTCAACGATGAGCACGAAGATTTCTAGAAAATTACATGCTCTCAAAATGCAATTCACACATTCCCATTTGGATATTTTCCCGGAAAATTCAGGTGAAATAAATTATGAACAAGGTGAACATTTCACCAAGACATGTTGCAAATGGAACAACGTTATAAAGGCAGATGGGACGGATCAATGATGAGCGACTACTGCTGGTTTCTAATAAGAGAGGATAAGATAACACATAAAAGGAAAAGTTTGAAGCGATCATCCCCTTCAATCACATAAATGTGAGTAGCCATTTTATTTTAATTAACACATTTTCCACTAAAACAAATAACCATATTAACAGAATTTGAGTGCTTTTCATTTTCCGGGGTTTTCCCTTATCCTGAAAGACGAATGTCGGGTAACTCTAAGCTCTAGGGTCCCTGGACTCATTTGAGCATAATTTCACCCAATCCATTCTTCGTCCGATATGACTTAACGTTGGAGGACGTAAATCACAAAAAGAAAAAAAGAAAACAAAAGAGCTTTTCATGATTTCTTTTTTTAGAATACACCTTCTTGGATCTGCCGAGTTAATTTTGTTTTACAATTTATCATAATAAGAATTGCAAATGATGTAAGGGTGACACAGAAAAACTGATTGAAGTTTTGAATTCAGTGCATCGAATTCATTAAGATTCAGCTTCTTTCATTTCTGCCAATTTTTGTAGACTAGTGTAGTTATAATCAATAGGGGTTTGAAATACAATAATTAAGTGTTCATTTATTGTAGGTAACTTATATCACTTTACCTTCGGAATCACTAAGCAAACTATCCTGTGGTAGATAGTCAACATGAAAAATTCAATGCCACGGCCGGGATTTGAACCACGGATCTTCTGGTTTCCGTCCAGTCGCTCTAACCCATTAAGCTATCATGCCGTCCTGACATTAAATTTTCCAATTGACTCATATTTTCCCGGTAGACCACTAGGGGCTCCCGCATCTGAGATACTCCTTTTGTGGCGACTTACTATCGTAAGTACTTGAGTCCCAGGCTTCATCATATAACTCTTATTATTTAAGTTAGTTGATAGAAATTAATCATTATTAATTAAACATTATTAATTAATCATTATTATGGCCGTGCCGTGGCTCAGTGGTTAGACCACTTGGCTTTCACCAATGCGGTCCGGGTTCGATCCTAGGCGACCGCAAAGTGAGATTTGTGGTGGACAACACGGCACTGGGGTGGGTTTTCTCCGGGACCTCCGGTTTCCCCCGCCATCTCATTCCACCGGTGCTCCATCTACATCTCATGTATCATCAGTGTTACTGCCTGCGGTGCCGTATGTAGTAAAAGCGGGCGTTAAACACTACACATTTCATTTTCACATTTTCAATCATTATTAAGACTCAAGTACTTACGATAGTAAGTCGGTGTGTCTCGGATGCGAGAGCGCCTAGTGGTCTACCGGGGAAATATATGAGTCAAATGATGGAGAATTTAATGTCAGGACGGCACGTTGGCCATGGTAGCTCAATGGTTTAGAGCGAAAGATCCGTGGTTCAAATCCCGGCCGTGGCATTGAATTTTTCATGTTGACTCTATCTATCAAATATTTTAGCCTATATTCGGCTAGTATGAAGAAATGTTTAATTTCCATCAATTAACTATCCTGCGGTGTTTCCTCTTCAGTCATTTTCTGCGATGGCTTCTTTATGCCGGGTCTGAAGTAGAATGATTGTGATAAGTGTTTTATGTATTACTTGATTCGGAGAATGCCTTGTTCGTGACGCAGCTGATTGTTTCCCACGAGCTATGAAGCAATTCTGAGGAATCTGTTTGAATAACTTCATTTCTGTGGGTGTGTACTTTATTGGCTGTGATCATATAGGAAGTACACAAATAAAAAATTTCAAACTAAACATTTATATAAAAAGAAACATATTTCCAATCTAAGTGAACGGTAATTATTTATTAATGAATATAGCTGTGTGGCGTAACAGTAGCAGCAAGTGCCATGCCATCTTTGATATGGGCGTTCCATTTGTGTCAAACAGTGCCTCAAAAGATTTAACTTGTGTTTGTGTGGATAGTCAGTGAAAATAGAATGATCTGAATGAGAATATTTTAGCCATTGTGTCACCAATGTTAAACGAAATGCGTACGAGTTGCGAATCATCAAGGCAAGAGAGAGAGAGAGAGAGAGAGAGAGAGAGAGAGAGAGAGAGAGAGAGAGGCGCTTCTTTAAGATTGTCTCGTTTAGAATGAAATATATAGAAGGACAGCTGGATTATACATCAGGAAATATGTTGAAACAAGTAAATATGTTCAATAATACACGTGTATGATATCGGTCGTATTGAACTATGACCTTTAATGCGAAGCAGAAATTGACAATCGGATAAAAAGTTGATAATTAATCTTAATGACATAGTGTAAATATGCATTTGTGTGTTGCAGCCCACATACATTGTGCTAAAATTAAACAAAATTGTAATTACTTCATAGTAGAATGGTCATGATAAAATATTACCAGGCATTTTCTTAGCTCGTCTGATAGGATTCTTTTGCAGTAATCGATAGTAGTCCAAAACATAAATAGTGGAGCGTCTCGTAGCAACAAGTTGCCCAATAATAAACACGCTGTGTACCTGTCAAAATTCCATTCTGCTTCAGATAATAATTGTTACGAACTTCCATTTTCCCAATCGTGCTATTAACAATGTAAATATGCACACAAGGGAAAACAGTTGATCGTTGCAACCAAACGTCCATTATAATATAGCCAATGTGGTGGCTTTGCGAAGGCAGATATAAAATGGCGGTAGTTGGCTCATCATAGTCGACTGCAAAAATATCGATTCTCCACGACACAATACATCACTCCAGGTCCCTCGAGAGCATGAAGCTCAGCTACAGGTGAGGACATTCATTCCACTACATTAGGAACAGGCTACAACTCCACCTCCAACTAACTGATTTACCTCACGTTTGCCATTATATTTATTAGAACACTTGTGTTTCCATTCAATGTGTTTAAATAAAGCCAAACTATTCTTCTAAATTTATTTGTAGGATACAAGTACATTTAGAAATTCAATAATAGTTTTTTTATTGTCTTTCGTAGACAACCTAGCCTTTGCCCCTTAAGTGCATTATGTAGAAAATATATTTTTGAAACAAATATATGTAAAATGGGGCAATGGAAATGAGCGGTCAGAGGATTGTTTGGCACTTGAGTAGCACTAGTTTTATAAAATCCAAGAATGTTTCGCTCACAGGGTTAGGTGTAACGAAACTAACGAGAAACATTAGGTGGTGTTATAAAATTGGCCAGCGTTAAATATCATCCAGTAAGTGTGATTGAAAATTAACAAGCGGAGCTCAGTGTGGAGCATGTAATGAAGCCTGCTTAGAGGTGATAAAAGCACAACATCAGATACACAAGAGGGTAGGGGAAGGGAAGTTCCAAACATTAAATAATGAAAAAGCTTATCAAGCATATTAAGTTATTTTAATTAAGCCAATAGGCCAGGTGATATAATTTTCATTACAAAGCCTGCGAAAATTTAATGGGAATCGATATTTTTTAATTGAGGCAGTTTTCAAAATTATTAAACGCAGTGTTAAAGGCATCGTTCAGTATTTGTTAATGTACAGCAGTAGACAAGCCTAAAGTAAATTACATTGGCTGTTCATTTTACATATTGAAACTTCAGCTTCTCCCCACATCCCTCTTCGTGTACCTACTCAGGAAGATTGACTGCTTTTTTCACGGTCCGCTTTTTCGTGTGACATTTTGAAGCAAATTTTAACTTTACGTATTAAACAACAATATACTTGGGAGATGTTAAAGCTAAACTAAATAGCAAACATTGCCTACAAATCAGTTGCGTATGTGCTATTAAAACGTAGAATTTCCTCTTTCATTTGATATGCAGTGTAGCGTTAGTCGTTATATTTATATTTTTCGCGTATTTGTACTTGATTTAGCAACTACATATTTATAAATAAGGTATTGCATGCCATCCGAAATCTGTACACGGAGAATTAAGGAAAATACACGTTTTGAGATCTCCTGAGTCCAAACCGTTAAGAAACAGTTTTGTGTGTCTGAACAACAAACCTAAAAAATGGATAGTCAGTTAACTATCAAATATGGTATAGTGCGATCCATATAAACCTGAACCATTTCAAAAAGCCATACCTTTTGAAGTGTCCTCCACCAGCATCTATACATGTTTGTGCTCGTCTCACCTTGTTCTCTGAAGTTTTGCAGAGAGTATCCTCGCCAATGTTACTTATTTCGGTGCGAATGGATTCCTTGAGAAAATCAATTGTCCGTGACTTATTCTTGTACACTCTATTATTTTAAATACCTCTACAAGAAAAATATGCGGTGAGGTTAGGTCAGGGGATCTGGGGGGCTGGGTGGCACTGACCTCTTGGGATTATTCGATTATCAAAGAAACTGGCTACAAATTACATGGTGCCATTGGATGTATGACACGTTCCTGGAAATAACCTTCTCTAAATTTGAGATCATCCAGCTGCTCCACAATTGTCTTGAAGATACCCATATAAACTTCGATGTGTGCAGTCATATCAAAGAAAATGGGACCAACGATCCATAGATGTTGGTGGAGGACACTTCCAACATTTTCTCTGAGATGTAAATAGTGTAATGTAATCTCCTAATTGTGTATTATATCTCCCAAAGTTGCACGTGTGTCCTTTATTTTTACAAAAATTATGGCTTATTGAAATGGTTCAGATTTATATGGATTGCACTGCATTTAAGTTCAGCGACAAGATGTATAAGAAAATCTCTAATTAAGAAACCACATTTTTGAGATACTTTGATTAGGACTTTAAAATTTTTTTGGGGCTAATATCCCAATCAGTTTTCATTCGAGATGACATTTAGATAACTAGTACACAGTACAGTCTTACTTTATAAATATTTGGATTTCCTTAGAGTATGCAAGTTGTGTCACTTTTTATGGAAGGAACCGCTTCAGGGTTATTCCTTCTCATAAACTTGGTTTTTCAAATAGTAATTCTATTCCCTTTGCATCTATAAAACTGTAATAAAATAACTTTCAAAAACGTTTACGTCGAATGATATGAAATGCATACAAGAATAGGGGTGTTTAGAAATTTTTCTTGAGGATGGATACCAGGAAAACAGGTCTGAATGACTTAATAATGATAATGTGTCATCTTTTTGTAAGTTTTCTGAATGTACACTTTTTATGCAAGGAGTTGGGTACTGGAAAGATAGAGTCAGACAGAAAAATTCAATGCCATAGCCGGGATTTGAACCACGGATCTTCTGGTTGCCGTCCAGCCGCTCTAACCATTGAGCTACTATGGCCAACGTGCCGACATGACGTTAAATTCTCCAACTGACTCTTATTTTCCCGGTAAACCACTAGGAGTTCTCATAAACACATGAGACAACTGCCTTAATGTCGACTTACAACATGTGAATACTTTAAGGCCCGGACTTTATAGTTCGGACCACTATTAGGTACAATTAATGGAAATTAATTGTTCTTTCACACTAGCCGAGTGTAGGCTAAATGTGCGTATGAGAACTCCTAGTGGTTTACCGGGAAAAACACGAGTCAGTAGGAGAATTTAATGTCATGTTGGCACGTTGGCCATAGTAGCTCAATGGTTAGAGCGGCTGGACGGTAACCAGAAGATCCGTGGTTCAAATCCCGGCTATGGAATTGAATTTTTCAGTCTGACTATCTTTCCGTACTTTAGCCTACACACGGCCAGTGTGAAAGAACAATTAATTTCCACGAGTTGGGTACTGTTAACGAATTATTCTAATCTGCATACGAGTTTTTTCTCTTTGAAATTAGAACTCTGGAAGAGATTACCGAGACACATGCTTTGTCTAAAAAGTATTAAAGTGCTCCTCTAATAATCATTCATTTAAGATGCCTTTTCTCTGCATTGGAGAATCCTGGTTCTTTTCTAGCTTTTAAACATTGTAGATACTGCACTGATCGCTTCGTTTGAAACCTAGCACAAAGTATGTTGTATATCTTCTAGAATAATAGCAGTGTTCTTTTTTAATTTATTTAACAGTATGCTCCAACACATAGTGACACAACATGCTTTGTTTAACGATGCCTCAATTCGATACCGGTATGGTGAACTTTTATGTTTGAGGTGCAAGCAATTCTTGTTACAGTGTTTGTAAAAGTTCTCCCACTGTGTCATCGAGCCGAGACATCGTTAACATTATTCAATGTTGACAATATATTAATTTTTGTTTCAAGTTAGGTCTATTATTAACTGAACTCTTTGATGCTGATGAGTTTAAATTCATTATTTACAAATTTTATAACATTCCAACATTCCAGAGTCTATTTGTAATCCTGTTTTTAATATTTACAATTTTTTCATATTTACAATTTTCAAAGTCTATTGCATTAGCAAATCTGCAGAACTCTTTGATATGTTTTCCTGCTAGTACATCTCTTTGTAGTCGGCCATCTCACCCCCCGTTTCTAACAATTTCTTCATCTTTTATAATAAAAGCACTGTTACTAAACCGGTCGTATGCCTGGGGCATTAGCTAAAACCATTAATTGAATGTCAGAAGCATGTCGCACTATTCCCAGAATTTGTATTACCTGAAAGTTTATTTAGTTTTTAAAACAAACCGTTGTAAAAGGCATTCAGAGGTAAGTTAAAAACATAAACACTTGGCATTTTCCCTACAGGTTCTGCAACTCTACTGGGTCATTATTTTTCCATTCCATGTACACGGAGATTTATTTCAAACGTTCTTCTCCGAAGCACACTACGCTTACTCCAAAATTTTCTAGAGGTCAAAGGTGAGGTCAAGCTGCATAATACTTAAGTAGGGGATTAAATCTAATGCTGTCTCGCTGAATGTCAAAAGTTCACGTCTTTCTTTGAAGGAGTGAATGTCGCTTTACTGTGTCAACTGCTCTTAAACATGGTAGTCCTTTGATCTCCATCATACTACAGGGTATGTTCTCTGACTTTAATGTAAACTACAGGTGTTCAACCACTTGGGAGCTATAGTTCTACTGAACTGGTTTAATTCAGCGTCACACCATTAGAATACTGATCTCCCAAGTTACCTACTTCCAAAGTCAACCTCCTTCTACATTTTCCAGGCAAATAAACCAGTGTGTGGTGTAATAAAGATGAATTATTTCATAAAATATTTAAAATCAGCATTTTAATTCACTTATACTTTCTTTTCCACGTACTCTTTTACCAAAAGTAAATGGTCAACTTCAGTGATACTTGCAATAAGGGTCTCCTAATTCATAGGCTTTCTTGCATACATTGAACGAGAATGAAATGCAGGGCTATTCTAAAAGAAAAAAAACAGATTTCAAACCGTTATTTCTTTTAAACTACAAAAGATAGAACATGATTCCAACGCACTACTTCACTCGTATCCGCTTGCATGTATACCTATACATTGAGCTCGCACCTATGGTAGACTTAATGTGTCTGACGAGCTGTAAGAACAATGGAAACCATATGACTACCGAGAAAACGTCTTTTGATTGTTCCTCAAATAACATAAAATTCAGCTAGTATATTCTAACGTAAGTATAATTATAATTCAGTATAATTTAAGGCTGTGTGATCGGGATGGCAACTATACTGTGTCTGACCATGGACGATATAACTTCTAATATAATTCCAAATAAAATATATAAAAACTGAGCGTTATATTTTATCAAATTTTAGTTGCTATTTTTTGCACCTTTGCTGCCTGTTATCTTTCAAAACCAACGTGATCCAAACTTCATAGTCGGGGATCGCTTTTATCGGTATTATGGGCATAAACAGAGAAAGTTTCAGATTTTATAAAATAAAGAAGGTCTGATCTTTGTTGGCTCTTGGCAGGATTGTGAGGTCCTTACAGTTGGAATGTGTATAGCAAGTAGGAGGGATGTGTTCACACATGCAGTGGCTGTGCACAGTTTTAGATTATCCACATTTAAGCAAAATCTTCCAATGGGAAATTGGCTCCCCACATATCCACAAGTTTATACTTCCCCGATGCAACTCCGCAATATTATACAACACAGGGAGTGAATGAAAGTAAATGGGTTGTAATTTACGTCCTCCAACGTTGTCATATCGGACGATGAATGGAATGAATGAAATGATGCTCAAATGAGTTCGGGGTCCATGGAGCTTAGCGTTACCCGACATTCGTCTTACAGGATAAGGGAAAACACCGGAAAACGTTATCCAGGTAAGTCACCCTGACCGAGATTCGAACTCGGGACCTCTTGAACGTCAGGCAGACATGCTACCACCACGCTACCAAGGCGGGCATTTGAGCCCTTTCGGTCCCTTGTACGTAGGCCGCATGTTGGGCCCGTTGTGCCCTCTTACTGGAGTGCTTATTCAAGTCCCGTGGCATCCAAAAAGAACAGGATGAGTCTTGGATGAGCACTCCTTATATCATCTGGTCTCAGTTTGTCTGAGCCCAGAATAAAGTGCCTAAGTGCAGCAAGTGCCTCATATTCACACAAAATATGTATAGAAGACTCATCCTCTCCACCGCACTTCCTGCATGTAGAATCTGCACTAAGCTTCATCATATGCAGGTGTCTCTTTAGGGTGTTGTGTCCTGTCAACGGGCCAACAACACTTCTAAGTTGTACCCGATTGAAGGTTAGCAGAATCCTGCTGTTGTTCTTGCTAGGTCTCTCCATCATAGATCGAACCTGCCTATCTGTGGTAACACAGAGAATGTATTTTCTAACTTTATTTTGTAAATTTTAAGCTAGTTTCTTGAAAATTGGTACATTTAATATGAGTAAACGAAGAAATGACTGGATAAAGCTCAAAACGTTAGCTAGTACAATTAAGAAATCTGAATTAGCGAAAGAGAGGCATCTTTTAAAAAACTGCATTATGCATTCACAGTTTCTAGAGAACTATGAGAATTACATTTGCTATACTTAAGTAAAATTAAAATAACTTGGGGTATTTAACTGAAGTTGCAGAGAAATAATCTTTAGTCATTTTATAATTGTTATGTTAAAATTCTATTTTTTCGTGTAAATTAATCTTTTGAGATTTATGGAAATTAATTGTTCTTTCACACCAGCCGTGAGTAGAACGCACTATAAAAGGATAGAGCCAGAATGAAAAATTCAATGCCATAGCCGAGATTTGAACCACGGATGTTTTTGTTTCCGTCCAGCCGCTCTAAACCATTGAGCTACTATGGCCAACGTGCCGACATGACTCGTACTTTCCCGGTAAACCACTAGGAGTTCTCGTAAACACATGAGGCAACTACCTTAATGGCGACTTACTATGCTGTAAGTACTTTAAGGCCCAGGCTTTATAGTACTTTAAGGCCCGGGCTTCATAGATATAATGAAGCTACAATAAAATCCATCTACGAAACATAAGATAGAGCATTTGAGTTTATGTATGTAAAGTTATATACAAATCGAGTAAAACTAAAATTTTAGAAATACATTTAATACACAATAATGCAAAACCCAGCGGGAAACATTCAGAAATGGAAAGTGGGCGGATTAGTGCAATTAAAAGGGAACGCAGAGATAACTTAAACATGTCGCTGAGCTTTTAAAAATGGCTGATTGAAAAATATTTCATCGAAATAATTGGCAGCTGTCAATATTTTTATGATATAATTGAAAAACAGAAAATGCCATTTTCATTTACAAATTCCAGTTCCTGGGTTACTAATACAGTCCATTGTTTGGTCAAATAAAAGCAGAACGTTCCACAGGTATCTCTCCCTGTTGAGAATGTAGGTAAATGCCCCTTGAAGCTGTACGGATGGCATGTATAGAACGAGTTACACATATTTCGTCCTTGTATATGCCTTAACTGTTGTTTTACATAATTCTTTGTTGGACCCTGCCGCAACTGTATACGGTGTCAGAGATTTACACATAGTTTACTCTCAAACTGAAACAGAGCTTTATTTAATAATACTTCTGTACAGCTTCCATTTTTTATATAAGGTGTCTCTATGTAATTTATCGTAGTCTGTACTGTCTCTAATTACAACATTATGTCATTTTTGTAGTGGCTTTGTAACTGAACACTTTGGATTGGTTCATTTTATCAAAAGTTTTAATCCGTTTAATAGCTATATACATAGCTCTACACGAAATCGGATGTCGCTAAATGAATTACTTTTTCTTCTACGGTCAGTAAATAGGGAAGTATTGTATTTCAATCAAAAGTTCGATTAGGAGGTTTTACCGGACATTTCTACATGTTTTAGGCCTACATGAATAAGGATAGAAACAATAAAAAGGAGTTTCAGAAAAGCGTCTTCATATGCGACCCAAATAACTTCATATTTAATTGGAGCACCTTTTAAAACTGAAGCCCTATCGCTACCCACGTGTACAAACTTTGAAGCCAAATGATCCCGGTAAACGGGGGAATTTTTGTAACTGGTATTTCCAATCCGTAGAAAAGTGTTTCAATGACCCACAGCTTTCACTTTTCTCTGATGAGTCTTGGTTTTATTTAATTGGACATTCGAGTACTCAAAACAGTGAATACTGGGCTTCAGAAAAGCCCGTGCTACTTGATGAAACGCCTCATTTTGCTCAGAAAATTGGAGTGTAGTGTGGATAAGTGCTAGAAGAGTAATAGAGTCCATATTCTTTTATAAGACAATAAATGCAAAGCGATATAGGGGGCTAATGCTAAAGCCATTTTTCAATCGCTTGACGGAAGAGAAATCTTATGGCTGGCTCCATCAAGATTCTGGAACAGCACATACGGCTTTGGCAGCAACAGAGGTGTTTGATAACAGAATACTTAGTGTTTATTTGTGGCCACCTCGTTCACCTGAACTAACGAGTTTCACCTTTTATGAGGTTTCTTAAAAGACAAATGTATCGTTCCAATTCTCATACACTACAGGAACTTAGGGATATCACTGTGCAAGAAATAACAGGAATACGCAGGATATGCTGCCTGTCAGAGAGCAGAAGATTAACATTTCCAGAATTTATTAATTATTGGTTAAGGATTATATTATGTGTTTCAAATGGGAATTTGTTTGTCATTGAGCACCACTAGGTGAGCAACCAATCGGAGTCCTCCCGTGTTGTCATATTGCATTCCCTCTATGTGGTGTGTGACGAGCGGCAGACTGATTATTATGTATGTTATTAGTATTAGTAGTATTGATTAAACTCTAATAAATACTATTCGCGCTAAGACAAAAATTCAGAATTGGCAGAAACTGAGCCATGAGGAAGGAGAGAGTAATGCATTTAACATAACCGTAAAACCCCAATATTTTTAGCTCATGTAGTTTTACTAATACAAATTAATAAAGTAGATACTATTATATCATAACAACGCATTGCGACGTAAGCACTGTAACTAATATCATTATTGGTTGGATTAAGATTAACATTTTACTACGGAGGGGATTAGGCACGTAGACCAGTCTTGGTCCATTGTATCTATACCCAAATTGGGGCACTCCCTGGAGGAAGGATGAGGCCAGAGGAGACAGAGGGTGGCCGACCCAAGGGCAGGGCAGGGTCCCTACAGTTTGCTTAGGGACTTCCCCCGGCAGGCCAGGAAAGCTGACACGCTCCTCTACTGCGAGACGGCAACGAGCCCAGTAGCTGAGCCCCAGAGGTCCCTGGCTGGCGGTCCCGAAATGCTCCCAGCAGAGGTACGGAGACCGGCAACCGACCTACCGGAGGAGGAAGTACTGATTGCCTAGGACAAGAAAGCAAACTAGAGGAATGTGCAACGTAATCCTTTTACTGTCTCCTCGGGGTGTATGTTCGCCTTCCGAGTATGACAAGGATGGAAGGCTCGTTTAAAATACACAAGTGTTGTCACATAGCTCTTCTACACATGGTACATATCGTCGTAACAAGCATTAGATCTGGCAACATGGGTGACTCATATGCACTCTCATACATTCATTTCCTAGTAAACAGATCCGCTACCGGAGCAGGCAAACAGTTCAAGCTCCCCTGCCCTTCATACTCCTGGAAGCCTTCTTGTCGTGGGCATACAGTAGTTTACCTCAGAGCATATCATCCCGCCATACACCGCCGAGACTCCCGCCGACACTTCTTACCCTGAAAGAGACCACCAGATGAGAGATGATGTGAAATGATAATGGAGATGAAATGGAGAGACAGGAAATTCGGGGAATGTAATTAAGCTACCCAGTATTCGCCTAGCGACCCGGTAAAACCCCCAAAAAACCCATAGGTTGGCCATGGGATTCGAACCCGGCCTTCCCGAATGCGGACTATAGAAAAAACCATCTGATTCATTCCTCAGTCTTCCTTAAGAGTATTTTAGAGCGGAGTAGCTTATGTTCGTTAAACCATCTTTGTATATCTCTGAAAACGTCAGTGAATAAGTTTGTAAGTGAAGGAAATAGATTTGAAGTGTCAATGCAGATTGAAGGACAGGGCCATCTGTCTCACCTGCTGAACACCGTACGTGACTTGTGATCGCCATACGACTTTTAAGTAAATCAACTTTTATTAGCGAACTGTGCAACATTTTATTGAGCGAATTAGCAAGAGCATTTTGCTTTCTTATTGGGTTAATTTTTCTTCCTTCGGCACAATTTCAAAGCTTAAGTTAAAGATGTAAACAAAATTTTCTCATGGCTAGCTTTGCATCTATTTTTCGAAAATTCCTAGCCTTTATTGTAACAAGTCCGTCTTTCTGTTCCCCTCATCAGAAACGTTGCAGATGTAAGGATAGAGTTCATTTGTCCACATGTCCACTCATACAATTGCACTGCTGATGAAGATAAACAACGTTACAACTTAGCCTATGGGTTTTAGTTCAATCTTGTGATTAGAGAGTCGAATGAAGTATTATTCCGTTCCGGACTGAAGTTATTATTTGGTTTAATAAAAGCTTGGGTATATCTGGTCAGTTGTTGCTCAGATTTCTGAATGCATGCTTCACTATCACTTCATTTGACAGATTAACATCCTGTAAAGAGCACAATTAGCCCACAGCTGTTTCTATCAATACTAACGCTTGACGGATCTGAGAGTGTAGACGACAGTGGACAGAAGAAGATGTTACAACAGATCACAGGGCAGCGTCCCTACATTATTCCAGCTTCAAATTCTCCGTTATCATTATTACGACTGGCTCCCTACACATTACATGGGACTACTCGGACTTAGAGACTTTATCTGGTTGTTTACAGAGAATGTCGTTTTTCCCTGCCATGCAACGTCGAGACTGTCCCTGGCATATAAAATGGTGAAACAGTCAACCAAGGTAAAAACTGAAAAGAAGCTGAGAAGCAAGTTGAAATGAACGGACAGGAAATTTGAGGAATGTAATTAGCTTCCCCAGATTTGTGTTGGTAACCGGAGAAATCACTGGAAAAAAACCTTGGGTCAGAAATGTCGATAACAGGTTAGAACCCTCGACCTATCGAATGTGAATTACGTGCATCGCTCTGTTGATACAGAGTAAGAAATATACCATTTTGCTTCATTTATATGTTTCAATGTGCTACCCGCTATTATTGAACTATATTTTAACTTTTGCCTTCGCATTATCAACTATACAAAATTGAATTCTGTTCTTTTTATTTAGGAAAATGTATTTACAATCAATGACGGCCATATATGTATAAGTATATAAACAAATATAAATGATACAGGTATGTATATCTACCAGTTGGCCTACCAGTACCGCAGTTGTATATATAAAAGCTGGGCTACCAGTGAAGGTGACTCGGATATCCAATCAGTAGTCAGTAATTTCCGAAAGGGCTGCGCCATGCTAAATTGAGATAATACTTGTTCATCAGCGATGCAGCTTCACATACTCACTGCTGCCGTTCCAATGAGGTTTGAGTTCATAGGGTGTGTTTGCTATAGCATCATTACACTTGCTGTCAACAGATCGATAATGAGTGCAGTTTCAGTAACCACAAACTCACAGACATCATCTTAATTTGGAGAAAAGCTTGGAATGCATCAAAAGTCCGCACATGGTGTAACATAATCATGTGCCTTTTCTAAAGTATTTCGTGAATAGAACCGCAATTATTGCAAATAGATCATTTAAGATATAACTCAATACATATTGACTCATCTGACCAATCATTCACATAATAATTATTATAATATTAATTATTATAATATTGATTATTATAATGATGATGATGATAATAATAATAAAATTGCAATTAATGTTACATGCGCTAACCTCTGTCACTTAACACAAAGGGACACAAGGTTATCCCAAATTTAACTGAATTCAAACGTTCCTGAAAGAGGGTGAAATTTGGACCCAAGTATGGTATACTAACACCTCAACTCTATGGAGATGATTTTGTCAGCAAGAGAATAGTGAATGGTCATGTTTGCTAAGATTGTCCAGACCGCCTCGGTAGTGTAGATGGTAGCGTATCTGCCTCACGTTAAAAAGGTCCCGAGTTCGAATCTCGGGCAGAGTTACCTGGATAAGTTTTGCCGGGGTTTTGCCTTATCGTTCAAGATGAATGTCGGGTAACGAGATTGTCTGCTCTAAGTTCCTTATATGTTTTCCCGGGGGGGAATGAAGGGAATGCGTACGCAAGAGAGTCAGAAGATCTGGGGAATTACATTAAAGAATTCTTGAGATTTGACTGGGCGAGGATATTCAGCGCTGTATGAGCAATTAGATCTGCTTTTGAACATCTTTTAGTGGTTCCGAAGTACAAAGTTCTGGAACATCCAAAGAACGTAGAAATAGATTTCTCAAGGTGTATTCTTTATTGCTTACTGAAGTTCTCTTTCATGCCTACTTCCCTCATTTGATGATGAAACCAAAATTGTTGTCACTAGACGAGGATATTTGTAAGTTGTAATGTGCATTTTTCTGAAGGTTTACAATTTCTTCACCGTATCGCGAGAAGGACTTGAAACTAATGATGACTGTACAGCAAGCAATATTATTTTGAATAATGTTTAATTAAACCCTGAATTATATTCCACCTAATACCACAACTCCATCAAATGAACTACTGGACTGCAAAATTGAAATACAAAACGTACGTACATGAATGTTAACCATCCTCATTTGTGCTGCACGGTCTTTGGGGGTTTATGTGGTTTTAGTTTCCCCATTTTAGTTTTCGTTAATACCGATTTTTATTAGAGAACATTATAATTGAAGATATAAAATAATGCACGTCTAAAAGACGATATTAAGAAAAAATTTTCGTTCTTTTAAGCGTAAAATTGTACTAAAAAGATTAAGGACTTTGTCGCGGTATCTCGAATGACCTTCGTTCCGTCGGGCTTCGAAGCGAAGATCCGTTGCCTTCGTCGTACTCATGATGTTGTGGCTGAGAAGGCGTTATTATCTCAGGGTCCGCATTGACGATTATCTGTATCACTGCTAAACTATGGAGTAGTCGATGTAGCTGGAACGGAAATTTGGGTTTTTCTCAGGGTTCTTGAACAAGAAATTCTTTTAAAATGTTTGTGTCGGCGTCGAGTTACTCGGATATCTGCCTGTTTTCAGTAAATTAGGCGCCAACCGTGGAATGTACTCAATATAAATGCTTGAAGGTTTAAAATTCTTAATATTAGAATACTCTAAACATCAACGGATGCACCTCGCGCTTCTCTGGATGCAAATTTCTTAACGTCGCTTGAAGCTGCTACGACATAACACTTCTCTTTGCCTTAGACTTCATCACACTACCCCAATTTCCAGCAGACCAGCAGAAGATGCGAGTCGTCCTGGGCGGGGTGTTTGCTGCGCAGCACATAGCCGCTTAGTGCGGCTTTATCTGGGCAGTATAAAAGAAATGTCGTTTGTCGCAGGCGGTTGTCTTGGGCAGTGTTATATCTAGCCTTAAATGGGCGCTAGTGTCCCGTGGGGGGGGGGGGTGCGCCCAGTGCTGACTGCGCTCTTCTGCCTGCCTGGGAGGCATCCGCTTGACAGGCTAGGGGGAAAGGAAATAATGTTTAGATATGGGACTTACCAAGCCCATTTCTGGCCTTGGAGGTATACAGTCAGGGGAAAGTGGCCCTGTTCAGTTAAGGTTACCCAATGTATCTTTGGGTAACCGGTAACTCGGTCTGCGGCGAGGAGCCCTATGGTCGTAACGGCCAAGTGTATTCACCAGGTTATTGGGATGGGAGTCTAGCTTATTGTAGATGGTACGGGTTCTCTCCCGCACCACGTCCACAATATATGGGACTCCGGGTAGGCGAGAAGGATATGGGACAGGAATCTACGTCCAGTGCCGTAGATAATTCGCAGCACCCTGTTCTGGACGCGCTGTAGTCTGCGGATAGTGGTCAGAGCCGCTGATGACAGACTTCGCAGCCGTACAGAATCAGGGGCGGGGTAATCGCCCGATACAGGTGTAGTTTGAGGTGTGTCGGCATAGGGGATTTCAAGATAGGGTACAACTACCTAAGTGCTGCATGCCCTTGTCCAGCTTTGATCCGGACGTGAGGGGCGTAGGCGAGGCCGCGATCGAGGAGGACGTCCATGCATTTGGCAGAGGGAACCCAGGAGATTTGCCTCTGTCTCAACCTTACAAAAGGGAAGGCCAATAACTTATGGCTACGCTAAGGGGTAAGCAACGCGGAAGTTCTCCCGTTAAGTATCCCGAAAACTAGCAGACATTCCGGAGAAATTACGCCTATATACTTTATTGTCTACACGATTTTATACATATGATACCTTCTTACAAATACTATTATAAAAATCATGAATATTTGCTATTGAGTTAACTTAATAGCTCCCAAATCAGTAACAACTACTGGTTTATTTTATATTATAACAATAGGCCGGCGGAAATATTGCTACACATTCTATATGTGAAAAGTACTTGTTCTTTATACTAGTCGTGTGTAGTTTTACTGACCCAATAATTGTCAAAATCATAAACGCCTGGATTTAAAGTACTTACAGCATATGAGAACTCCTAGTGGTTTACAGGAGAAAATTCCAAGTAGCGGGCTGGTAAGCTACCATGCTAGCTACAGAAGTCTAAAACGCTAGCTACAGTCAGAGCAGCCGGAAGGAGACCGGAATTACCGTGGTTCTAATCATGGATATGGCATTGAATTTAATCTGACACTACCTATCCATTTGCATATCTGAGTTTGTTACCGGTGTCTGCCAATTGAAGCCACTGTTATAAATGGTTTAAGATGGACATTCTTCCTGCAGACAGGCCGCGCCGTGACTCAGTGGTTAGACTGCTTGCCTCTCACCAAGGCGGCCCGGGTTCGATCCCAGGCGACCGCAAAGTGAGAATTGTGGTGGACAACACGGCGCTGGGGCGGGTTTTCTCCGGGATCTCCGGTTTGCCCCGCCATCTCATTCCACCGGTGCTACATCTTCATCTCATGTAGGTATCATCAGTGTCATCGCCTGCGGTGCCGTTTGTAGTAAAAGCGGACGTTAAACTACACATATTTCATTTCCTGCAGACAACAATAATACAACGCCATTGCCAACTACATTATGTAATTTCTGTAGCTCTTTTCTGGAAATCCCAAACAAATAGGGTACAGAGAGTCCAATCTTCTCGTCTGTATGCGTGGTGTAAATTCTTAGACGCTGACCTACTGACCTGAAGATGGCAAGTTAAAAACCGGCTCAGTCCAATGTTATTTTTTAATGTATTTAAGCGCGATATACCCACTTCAGTAGCTTTACTGGCATGTAAAAGCACTACAAATTTGGTCACACCAGTGGTAATTGACAGCTCGTTAACAAACTAAATAGAATTTCTGCCTCAGCTTGTGTCTTCTGATACGGTATCGGCTATTGTCGTCACGGTACATGTTGTAGCGTCCCCGTAGGGGAGGAGACACACCGCCAGATTTACACCGTACCGTGTTTGGTCGTGGCAGGAAGGGCGACACCTGCTGCTGCGACCGAGAGCGTGAGGCCGACCTGGACAAATCAATTCTTAAAACCTAACTCCATCAGGCCTCTCACTTCTGTCCCTCCCCCCTCTGCTTGACGGATCGCCAGCGACGTCTTAAGCGAGGTGGATAGGACGATGTCCGCCTTCTGGAGGAACACCCCGGCACCAGAACCATCAGCAGAGACCAACTGCGCCGTCAAATACGACATGCAAGCTTGCGCAATAACACATATACCGCACGGGTAAATCCGCACAGCGGATAGATACCGCGGCGTGTTACCCTCCGCCCGGGAGAACCCGGGCAATCTGCTCTTGGCTCTTGGCTCTTGGGGAGGGGATCCGTCCCTTCAGCTGCTGTGGTGCGAGCGCTGCGGATCCTTAGCACTCGTGGTACCTCTGAAGTTACTAGAGGAATCTCGGGCCGAACATTCGAGGCTCTCCCTGAATGGGAGTTGTTCGAATTGGGTTGGAATCGAGGGGTCAGTGTCTTCCCGTTACCCGCGGGAGATCAGGTAGCTCCGGACAGACTTCGGCCGCCCGGAGGGGGCAGAGGATTGACTAAAAGGTCCCGGGTAGTTGCCTGTAGAGCTAGTATACTCCTCCACAAGAGAGAAAGTCTCCGAGGGAGGAGACACAGGGGGATGGCTGAAGGTCCCCACACCCTCTCTGGACAGGTTTATGACACCCCATGTCAGTACAGTTACAGAACATTCAAAAACATTCTGACGGCTTCTACTTTTGTGAATGAATCTTCTCGGCTTTAATGTACAGAGTGAATAGGGCGCATGTTTTTTTAACGGTCTCCTCCTTGTATAGCAAGCGTTCTTTGCCACACACATTTGCTGCCCTTGTCCCATAGCTCATTCCTTACAGGGATTTTCTTTGCGTTGCTGTACTATAGGTGTGTTAGATCACCAGGTGGCCCTACCGAGGTTATTCCGTATTCTTCCTTGCGGAGTCGACGCACGTAAGTGGCGTATCCTCTTCCACCCGTCTTGATGTTGTTGTCGATGGGGTGGGGGGACTTCTTAGACTCAAAGTATCGCCCCAAGGAAAGAATCCCGGAGCTTTCCATCGCTCCCGGGCTGATAGAGGCCGAGTCTTCTGAATGTCGGGTGTACCTCGCGACAACATATATATTGTAGCGTATGTTGCTGAGTCAGTTTTTGCACGAGTCATTGGATACGGCACGTTAATGAGAACAGGAAATGGAGCTATTACTTGATATCGCAGCGTTCGGTGGCATTGATGATGAGTTATTGGATGATATGATAATTCATAATATTAACAGACAAAGAAGTATCCCCCAAGAAGGCGTGGCAATTCGGAGACTAGATTTAAATCAATTTACAAATGAAGAACGCCGACTATATTTTCGTTTTGATAAAATGACTCTACGACGGCTAGTAGAGACTTTGCATATACCGCCTAGAATTGTAACAAGAACGGTATTCTGCTAGATGTAACTTTGAATAAACAACTTGCATCGTTCGTATGGATATATATATATATATATATATAAACCAAATTTATTGAACCCCATTTTACACAGTGATATATTAGGGTTAGAGTTGATACATAAAAATATACAATTTTAACATAAATATTTTAAATACTAGAAGGAAGAAATTATGTTTTAATCTGATGCATATTAATTTAAACTATTTCAGACGTTTAAACACTGAGTTTATAAACATCATGAAGTACTTATACTGTTGTGGCTTCATTAGCAAAGATGTGAGCGGAGCAGAAAGTTCAGTTCCTAGGAGAGTCTAGCTTGAATATTAATTCTTGTCTTTCTCTCCAGAAAATGGGACAACAGAAAAGGAGATGAAACACAGTTTGAAATTCTTCGCCACACATGCACTCGGGGTTGGATGTTAAGTGAAAGCGTGATTAGTATTCACCAAATTTACCATGTCCTCTTAAAAATTTGGTACAAGAGTTTATCATTTTCCTCTGTCATATACACTAGGGAAAAATAATGTTTTTGTTAAACTTTCATTTGGAGTTGTTAGCCATTGTTGGTTCCATTCTTCAAGAATATGTTTATGTATTATTCTCCTTATATTAGAAATAGGACATAAAGAGTATGTCACAGGAAGATTGGATTCTGCAGCCTTCTTAGCCAAGCAATCAGCACTCTCGTTACCTAAAATTCCTCTGTGTGCTTTAACCCATCCCATGCAAATATGTTCTGGATGGTTTTGAAGCAAGGTTCTGATTTCATGTGCTAATGAATTTAAATTGTATTTATGATTAATAGCGAGTAGAGCTGAGTGAGAATCACTAAGAATACGGGCACTGTTCCCATTAACAATACACCATTTTATAGCTTCTTTAATTGCTAAGAGCTCCGACTGAAATACAGAACATTCAGGTGACAATTTAAACATGGAGTGAGTTAGTTCCGTTTGGTTTTCATAAACAACAAAAGCACGTCCTACTGCAGATATATTATCTTCAAATTGGTAACGCGAACCGTCTGTATATATGTAATAATAATGAAAATTACCTATTTCCTTTAAACAGGTTACAAAACTTGATGGGTGTCCTATTGTGGTAGGATGCTGCAGGATTTGTAGTTCTAAGTGAGGCAGATAAGACGCACATTCACGTTCATGTCTTAAATTCGTAATAGTTGCTGTTGATAAACCAGTGAGAGCCAAAGGTTCGATATTAGCTATAATCTGAGCTGCATCAGTGGAGATTGTACGATATCCTCGAATTATGCAATGGATATATGGATATATATTAGGTTATGTTGTACTGACAGAACATTTAACAGTTCAGGAGTAGAAGGTTTGTGCATATATCTTCGGCACCTAGCATATCCCAACAGGCTGTCTGATGTGGAAGTAGTTTTTGGCATATATTGTTCATATTTATCAGCAATAGCCAATGCATCGATGAATATGATATATAGAAATAGAGGTTACTTATTAACAAATATGGCTAAACTAACATGACTTGACAGAAATAAATTGCAATGTTATGCACACGGTGTATCATTAAAGGGAGCACCTATAAGAAATTTTTGGGCGTTTTAGGTAGATGGTACAGATGAGAAGGGGGTACATGTGCTTCTTTATTGTACGGAAGGAAATATTTTTCCAGTTGCAGCTACCATATTTGCAACTTTTTCTTTCCACACAGTTGGATCTTCACATCGGTTGTTTGAAATTACCTCCCGCATCAATATTAGATCATCATTAATAGTAAAGCGTAATCTTTTTTGAGTCATTTTGTAAGAGCAATGCTAATCGTGAAGCCTCACGTTAAATGGTGAACTATAAGTGTCCGGTTATACAGTAAACGTGCGCATGTGCAGAACGTCGCTCACGTGACACTGATGTTTACGGTAACTGCCAAGAATATGGGCAAGAACTTTCTATTATTTATTTTTGCGATGCTCCAAAAGGCGGCCAATTAATTGACTTATCAGTTTTTGGATCATCGCCATACGTTCCTGATGTTTATTTAAATAGTTATTTTGTGAATCCGTGTATCCGCTGCGCCACAACGTTTAAAAAATGAGAAGGCTGAAATGTGCTTATATCGTTTGACTCCTGGCTTTTACTTAATTGCTGAACAAGCTAAAGAAAACCTTTCATTCCAACATATTTTCATATTCATGGCTATTTTGTTTGTAACTGGGTGGAATCTGTCGCCAAGTGGCTGTGAGTGTATACCACAGGCAACTTTGAAACTAGCTTGAGATTAGGCAGTGCAACAAACACTAGAGAGTAATGTGCAAATAGCTTACTGCTGTTGAGAAGGTGTTTTTGGCAGACACGCTTCATCAAAAGGAAGTGTAACGCTTGGCTTGTTGTCAGTGAGGTGTCCTGGATTTCGGTTAAATCAGCAAAGAGCAATTACCTTTGAAAACGATTACTTTAATGACTCAGAACGTTTTGATATTCCTCTTGAGTGCAACACATGCTCGTATTTTGGTCGACAGAGGTACGTCTTGCACTTCAAGATATTAAAAGTACAAGCTAAGTACAACCTGATTCATAACTACAACTTTTCAACTTTGGTTGCACTTTTCCATTATCCTTGCGTTCTTTTAGATGCATTTAACAATTGTCGTTGAATACACGTCAACAAGAGATAACTAAACATCTTAAGATATACCACAAAAATAAAAAATAAAACAAATAAAAACATCGAGAAGACGCAATTCCAAAGCATTGGTGAATAACTAGAAATACCACTGAAATACACGTGAGATATGAATTAGAAATTTTTGAGTTAATAGGTGATATGGCATTTATAGGACTACTGCATAATTTTTAGCAAGCGTTAACTTTTTGGATACATAGAGTTAAACTGAAAAATTCAATGTCATGGCCGGGATTTGAACCACGGAACTCCTGGTTTCCCTCCAGTCGCTCTTACCCATTGAGCAACCATGGCTAACATGCCGTCGTTACATTATTTTTTTTTTTCAATTTTGCTGTCTCATATACTTTCCCAGTAAACCACTAGGCGCTCCCGTATTCGAGATACACCGTTTGTGGCGACTTACTATTGTAAGTGCTTGAGTCCGCCTCGGTAGCGTAGATGGTAGCATGTCTGTCTCACGTTCAAGAGGTCCCGAGTTCAAATATCGGTCTGGGTGAGTTACCTGGATAAGGATTTTTCAGGGAATTTCCTTTATCCTAAAAAACGAATGTCGGGTAACTCTAAGCTCCATGGATCCTAGGCCCATTTGAGCATCATTTCACCATCGTCTGATATGACTTAAAAAGTTAAAGGACGTAAATTACATAAATTACATAAAAAGGTACTTGAGTCGCAGGCTTCATTCTTTAACTCTTATTATTTTAAGTTAGTTGGTTGAAATTAATCATTACTTCACCTAACCCTGTATGCGCTAAGATTTTGGATAGACTTACAATGGTAAGTCGCCACAAACGGGGTGTATCTCGGATACGAGAGCCCCTAGTGGTTTACCGGGAAAGTAAACCAGTCAATTGGAGAATTTAATGTCACGACGGCATGTTGGCCATGGTAGCCCAATGGGTAAGAGCGAGTGGCCGGACACCAGGGATACATGGATCAAATCCCGGCCATGCAGTGAAGTTTTCAGTTTGACTATCTAAAAACTTAGCTTATACACGGCTAGTGTGATGAAATGATTAATTTCCACCAATTAAGTTAAAAAGCGTTAACTTATTATTTCAACGTTCATTATTGGCTGCACCAATTTAGTTACCATTGTTACCATTGAAAATAATGCCGGCCCTCGTAGCCACGGTCGTTAGAGCGCAGGTGTCTAGCGTTCCGCCGCGTAGAGAGTCGCGGGTTCGAGTCCCGCTTTGGGCATGGGTGTTCATGTGTGTAATGAATGTGTGAAACTACAGAAAACAGATAAGAAAATAAAGGAAAGTAATGGAAAATAACGATTAAATAAGAAAAAAGGAAAGGAAAAAATATATCTATATGCATAGATATATATTTTATTAAAAAATACTTGTGTTAGCAGAATTTATAGTAGTAGCATGAATTAGTTTCCTTAGCCTCGTAATGAGATTCAGGAACGTCGAAAACGTTATTCTATGTACATGGTACCCTATAAAAATATATACTCTTAAGATCAATGTCGTTAATTACCTGACGTTACACATGGTTTGGGACACCCCTTCAACATTTAGCCGCTTCCCTTTAATAAGTGCAGAAAACATATCATAATCGATATCTGAGAGAAGAGGAACGAATTTGCTTTGTTCCTTTGTTATTCTGAGAGGCCGTGAGACCGTGAATACTTAAATATGTTAGCAATATCGTAATTAGGATTATCTTTGATTGAGATTATGCAAACCCTGAAGTGTAGGATATGTTATTGTGTATGAAGGATCCGTAGGGATTTAACAAGAACCGTTTGGTAATCGACATATCTGTCAGCACGGGACATGCATTTCAATAGAGTAGTGCCTAAGGGAACATGCTAGCTTTATACAACGGCTGTGTAATTCAGGATGCACTCGATCTGTGATGACGTCAGTTAATGTGAAAGTTGTTACAGTTGCAGAAGCAGCTGGAATTTGTCTCTCCCAGATCATTCTGATGACCTTAAGAGTGATATATAAATGACAAGTTTAATATCCGTACAAGGTTCAAGTCATTAAATCAGCTGATTACCCTTTTGTAGTGCTTTTCATTTTCTTTTACTTTTTAACGTCCTCCAACGTACCGGAAGAGTATGAAGTGTGTGAAATGAGGCTCAAATGAGCCCAGGGATAGTAGGGCTTAGTTACCTGACATTCATTTTTGAGGATGAGGGAAAACCCCGGCAATATACCTCATCCCAACGATAAGTGACTTTGAGCGAGATCAAATTTAGAGAGGCAGGTACGCTACCCACACACTATAGAGGCGGGTACATTACTAGTGATTGTTGTTTAGTTGATATGATGTACAAATATGACAGTTATGTCTGGAGTTATTGCACGATTAATAGTTTCTAAAGAATGATAATGAGACAAAAAATCATGACAAAAAATAATTTTCATATGTCAAATCAATACCTCAGTTATTATCAAAGGCTCTTTAAGACTTGAAGTAAGATAAATTAGTATACGCTGATACAGGTAAGGTAATTATGGTTTCAATGAACTCATTCGGTCAGAAAAGCATTGGACTAACGTCCAGAATCCAGGAAACCAATTATTTCAGATTTAGGACTTGACAGAATCACATAATTTGTAATTTAATTCGTTCATCCCTTAAATAACTCCGTATAATGTAAACTGATACAAGATATGTCAAGTTAAATGTACAAATGTACAATTAAATCTTCAATGTTGCATATAAAGTTCTTTACACAATAGATATTCATTGAATTCTAAAAATTCGTCCACCGAGTAAAAGCAGTGTTCCTGTAGAAAGTATTTCACCTTATATTTAAACATATCTTTGTGCTGTTTTTATATAATCTGGAAGACTTTCATATACAGTGCGATCCATATAAACCTGAACTACTTCAATAGGCCATAATTTCCCCTTGGAAGTTCGTAGAATGTAGAAATTTGTTTTAATGATCTGAGTGACTCTAGGAGAATTGACAACACTGACAACTGTTGACAACTGACAGTCTTAAATGTGCAGTCATAACAGCAACATGCAGTACTCACTACCAGAGCGTGTTTACACTTTGAAAACATATTGGAAGACAAATTCCTTGGTAACTAACAACAAAACGGGCATTTCGAAGAGAATTTATCTACGTAATGTTCCGACAAAGACAACAATTTTATGGCTCGAAAGAAAGTTGGACACAACTGGTATACTCGTTAGTGAATGTGGAAAACATAGACCGCCATTGAATGCAGAGACTGCTACAGATGTTCGCAGAAGGCTATTGAATTTCGCAAACAAATCGTTGCGTCGATTGAGCCAGGTATCAGGGTATTCATATGGAACATGTCAAAGAGCTGCGAAGAAATCGAGATTACGACCTTACAGAGCGCATGTGTGTGTGTTTTTTTTAACGTCCTCCAACGTTAAGTCAAATCGGACTGTGAATGAATTGGATGAAATGGTGCTCAAATGAGCCCAGGGACCATGGAGCTTAGAGTTACCTGACATTCGTCTTGAAGGATAAGGGAAAACCCCGGAAGAAACCTTATCCAGGTAACTCACCCTGACCGAGATTCGAACTCGGGACCTCTTGAACGTGAGGCAGATATGCTACCATCTACGCTACCGAGGTGGTGCAACAACTGAAAGAAGCGGCATGGTTTCATCTGTCAAGCTACCTAAGCACACAAAACAGATATTCGGCTGCTGTAAACCTCCAAGTGATCCACGAAATCCCACTGCATGATGATAGTATGGTTAATGGAGTATGGTGCACGGTGTCACCTTCCAGGAATGTTGGTCCGGGATCATTGGTCCCATTTTCTTTGATACGACTGTAGACACTGAAGTTCATACTTCAATACATTTGTGGCGCAGCTGGATAATATCGAATTGAGAGAAGGTTATTTCCAGCAAGATGGAGCAACGTGCCATACATCTAATGACACCAAGGAACTTGTAACAAGTTTCTTTGATAATCGAATAATCTCAAAGGTCTGTGGCCCCCAGATCCTCTGACCTAACCTCAACGGATATCTAAAAAATAGAGTGTACAACAATAGGCCATGGACAATTGATGTTCTCAAGAAATCCATTCAAACCGAAATAAGTAACATTGGCGAGGATACCCTCCGTAAAACTTCAGAGAATATGACGAAACGAGTGCAAACATATATAGATGCTGGTGGAGGACACTTCTAACATTTTGTCTGAGATTTAAATAGTGTAATGTAATCTCCCAATTGTATATTATATTCTCCCAAAGTAGCACTGTCTCCTATTATTGGTTCAAAAGTTACGGGCTATTGAAATGGTTCAGGTTTATATGGATTGCACCGTATTTCTATACTAGAATGCTGAACTCTTAATTTATAACGAGTTGTTTTGTGGGAGGTTAAATGCATATTAGTTATATTTCTAGTGAAAATTGTATGAATATTATTGTTTGTATGAAATGATGATTCTAATATAAAATGCATTGCAGTGGAACTGTGCCTAACCTTTTAAATAACGGTTTACATGGACATAGGAACATTAGTATGGAAATAAAACCTTTAACAGGTCACACGGTAATGTTAGTGCTTCAAGGATAATGGAGAAGATTCGATTTTAGGAGCTTTGTAAATGGTTGAGTAGGAAACTTTGTGGGGTCGCAGGTAGAGTGCCATTTAATAAAACAGAAAGTATTTCTAATAGATATGTTTTTTCCTTAGAGTATTAAAATCTTATATAAGTTTTTACTGTTATTGATTATTATCAATAGATAGAAGATCTCAACGATTAAACACCGTCCTTGGGTTATATTAATTTTGAGATCACCACCAAGAAAGGTTCCGTTTAGGAATTTTGAAATTCAGAATGATATCAGAAGATAAAAGGTATATTTAATTCAATATGGTTAGGGCAAATTAAAGGGATATGAATAGGAAGCAGTTTACATCTTCAGCTTCAAACATTTGGCAATTTGCTCCAAACAGTTGAGTATTAGCCTCCATAAACTTTTCTTCAGGTGTTCTACAGATTCAAGGAAGAACAAGGTGAGAGTCGACGTAAAAACGGTCAACTGCACGTTTCATCGACTATATGGCGCAGCTGAGTAAGTAGAGAGCGTGCTGCCCTCCATCGATATAGAGATTTTAGTTGAAATACAGGTTTTGAAGTCCCATGAATCAAAAAACGAACATATTGTCGCGAAGCCGTTATCTACGATAGCGCGGCTAGCGTACACAGAGTCGGCAAATAACGATAGCGCCGATAAATAACAGACGGATAGTGTATCATGGAGGTAAAGGACTTGCCGGCACAGATTAAGTTACGCTTCTGGAAGGTTATAGAATTTTCGGTTTCTTTATTGTCCCAGAACTCTCTCGAAATTATGAATGACATATATAAGAGATTGTGACACGCCAGCGGACAGTTGTAAAACGAGAGTGAGTCGCAAGAGGTGGGAACAGCTGAAAGTGTTGTAACGAGAGCTGATGTAAACTGAACGCTGTTTGTTAATTTCATCGACCTTGGAAGATTGAGTTGTGTATGTGATGTAATGCTGTTACGTGTGAATTGAACAGTGTATTTCTATGGAAATAACATTTAAAATTTCGGCAAATTGAACTTTTAATTCTACGAACCCACAAAGTCACAATATATAAAACATCTAGCTGTGTGAACTCAAAACAAAGAATCTCTTAAATATCAAACTTGGTAATTCAGTTCGAAAATCCATCAGAATGAGACAGGAAGATTTTAAAGACCTGCGATTTGCTTAAAATATTTAAGACACTGTCGTGAGGCATTGTTGCGCCGGGAGACAGTTGAGCGCGGACAATAAAAGCTTGCCGAAGCAGAGAAAGAAACAGACAAATATGTGGAGGGTTGGACTTTCTCGTGCCATCATTATTGTTACTGAACGTTTCACCAATTTCTAGAATAATGAGTGGATGTATAAAAGAAGCCGCGGCTAATTTGTCAGGGGACAGTCGTAATTGGACTCGATAATCGCGTGCGTGCAGCTGTGATTTGAAAGTGAGCTGTTTTGTTTGTGATCGTGAGGCAGATGACCTTGAAGGTTGTATTTGTGTATTTTACGTAATCTGCTGCTGCCAAGGGATGTACAAACTTTCTACGGAAATAAACAGCAGTTTGAATTTCTGCAAATTCGGCTTTTAATTTTACGAAGCAACAAAGGCACAATACTTTATATTAAATTAAAACTCTGTCTGAGATTTGCTGGGAATAAGTTCATAAACCTTCTTCATCCTGGATGAATCTTGCTTAAGTAATATTCTGCTACAACAGAAAAGTTCTACAGCTTGTTAAAACACACAATTTATGTCAAATACGTAAACTATTTCAGCGGCATTTCTTAATATTTGACTGAATGTTTTAATACTTACACTTTCTTCAGTTCGAAGTCCGTAATAGTTTTTATGGCATTGACGTGCAAAAAGAACGGAATACCAAGAACATCAGAAGCAACCAGCTCTTAAATTTTGAGTAATGCTTATACTTACTGTACTTCATATTCCTGTTTTACATATTTCAAATAAATAGTTAATAAGATCAGTTTTACAATACCTATGTGATAACTTTTGTGTAATGTACTTCTCCAGTGCAGTACATTCTTCGGTTACCATCAAGCAGACCGAGGAATGGGCCTTAGAAACAATGATATGTACAAGAGTAGAGAAAGCCATGTGAGTGTAAAATATAAGATTTTTAATCATTTAATCATTTTAAATTATTTGGAAATTAATTGTCTCTTCACGCAAGCCGTGAGCAGGACAAAGTACGGAAAGGTAGCCAGACACAAAAATTCAATGCCATAGCCAGGATTTGAACCACTTATATTCCGTTTTCCTTCCAGCTGCTCTTAACCATTGAGTTGCAATGGGTAACATGCCAGTATGATATTAAATTCTCCAACTGACTCGTGTGTTTTCCCTTAAACCACTAGATGCTCTCATAAACACATGAGGCATATAAGAGGTTGGGTCAAAAAGTAATGCCTCCATTTTTTTTCTTTTGATTGCCAAGAAAATTGAATCCAATTTACATAGCTTGAAAACTACAACATCGACGATTAATTTTTCACTATTCAATATAATCTCCGCCCTTTTCCACAGTTTTGGTCCACCTTTTAACTAGGGCATGTATTCCAGTGTGGTAAAACACACGGTCTTGTTTCCTAAGCCATTGACGCACGGACGTTTTCACAGCCTCCTCATCTTCAAAATGAATCCCACGATGAGCTTCCTTTAGTGGTCCGCACAGATGGAAGTCTGATGGTGCCAGGTCAGGGCTGTATGGGAGTGAGGTAAGACTTGCCATCCCAATTTCTCAATTTTTGCAGTGGTGTAACGGCTGGTGTGTGGTCTTGCATTGTCATGCAAAAGAAGAACATCCGCCATAGTTTCTGTTGGGCGAACTCAGCGAAGACGTGCTTTCAGCCTTTGAGAGTTCCGGCGTATTGGACAGAATTTATTGTGCATCCCTGCTCAAAAAAAAAAAAAATCAATCATAAGCACACCCTCTGCATCCCAAAACACTATCGCCATGACTTTCCTTGTCGACCGCTGAGTTTTTAATTCTTTTTCTTCGGTGCCGTTGTGAGATGCCATTCCATTGACTGCCACTTTGATTCAGGTTCAAAAAATTAACCCACGTTTCGTCTCCAGTAACAATTTTTTCCAGAAACTCCTCTCCCTCCAAATTGAAGCGCTGCAAGTGTTCGAAGGCTTTTGCTTTCCTTGTTTCTTTGTTTTGGGCGGTTAACATTCTTGGTACCCAACGTGAACAAACTTTTGAGTAACCCAGTTGTAGAATAATCGTTATCACACTGCCTTTACTGAGGGAGGTAATACGACACAATTCACCTGTTGTTACCCGGCGATCACCACGAAGGATGTCATCGACTTGCTGAATGTTGCATGGAGTCACTGCAGTCATCGGTCTGCCGCTTCGCTTTTCATCTGTCAATGGTGTTTGCCCTTCAGCTTAGTTACAGCGACGAACCCGTCGTCTAACAGGGCTGACATCCACCGTTGCATCACCATACACATTTTTTAGCCTTTCGTGAATGCGAATTGAAGTTTTACCTTCAGCAGTCAAAAATTCAATCACAGAACGCTGTCTAATACGAATGTCGATGGCAGCCATTTTGCAAGAGAATGCAGTGCTGCCACCTGTTGACTTAGGAAGTTACTACTGCAAGGGATTGGAGAAGAGGGTTTGAGGAATTGCGCCAAATTCCAAGTTTTCACATAACTTACTTATTTAACGGAAAAAAAATAGGAGGCATTACTTTTTGCCCACCCTCGTACCTTAATATCGGCTTACTATGCTGTAAGTACTTTAGCACCCGGTCTTTATAGTTCAGACCACTATTACGTCAATTAATGGAAATAAATTATTCTTTCACACTAGCCGTGTGTAGGCCAAAGTATGGAAGCGTGAAATCAATATTTATTACGCCGGTAATATTCGGGCCCTCTGTAAAAGCAAACTGTTGCTTTAAGCTGTTGACGTGATTTAATGCAGTGTTAAGATATATGTGTTGGAAGGAACATTTGGCCAAGGAAAATATTCAGGAAATTCGCCATAAAAACACAGGTGTAGTGAACTTTATGGAAAGGAAACGTAAAATATAAATCTTGGAATGTCTGTTCCTCCTTGCGTGCAGCATCACAACATTTGCAGAGAGTGCAAAAGTTTCTGGTATCTCACACGAGAAGAATCTTGTTGTAAACACATGTAAGGGGAGATAGCAAGGGAGATATCTCTATAGAACTGTCTCGAATTAAAGATTGGTGGACATTCATAGAGGCGATTCTACAACGAGCAGCTTAGGACCTCTCCGTTAATATATCTGTATCTAGATCTATGCTCCCATATGTCTGCAACAAGATTATTCCATTTTTGGATGGATATCTACATATTTACACATATTTTTATCTCTCTCTTTCTCCCGAATACTGGTGTTAGTAGCCGCGGGTTCCCACAGAGTGAGGGAGACGCATTTGACCTGAGGTACCAGGGTTGAGGGTCGGCCCAAAGCTTGGGATGATGAAGAGGTGATTCGTGGAATAATTGTTGGAATGATGGTGAGGGAAACCGAAGGAACCGGAGGAAACCCACCCCAGCGCCATGTTATTCACCAGAAATCCCACTTTGAGGTCGCTTGGGATTAAAACCGAGCCCCCTAGGTGAGAGCCAAGCGGTCTAACCACTCAGCCATGGCGTGGCCTATTGACATATTTTTGGAACATGAAATTTGATCACCGGTTTAAGGATGCATTCCACCACTAGATATAGTGGAGGCAAGGACATGTACATACAACGCAATGCTGTACCAGGATCTGGCAAGCTAAATAATAGCATCTCGTGCCAAGTCGATGTTTCAAAATTTTCCACCCGAAACATACGTTTGGAGCGCTGCATACGCTCATTAATTACAAATATACATGCTAGATGACACTAAGTACTTCACTGAACCTTCTCTGCTGCCAATACAATAATTCTAGGCCGCTGTGTTGCATATTACATAATTCTGAAAACGAAATATGTAGGTATACCAAGTGCGTTTAAGTTATAGCCCTCATTTTTTCAGGACTGGGACCAGATAGAAATTTCTGGTTTCTTTTTAATATACGTGGATTCTTTGAGAATGAGTGACAGATGGCGGCACTGTACAGTGCATAGAACTCTAGTGGCAGCGAGGAGAGTTAGGACTGTTTTGGAAACTTAAAATGGCGACGCTTTTATTGCAACAACAGCGTGTAATTATTGGTTTTCTCCATTTTCGTGGTGACATCTATTGAAATTATCGGCAGTTGAGAGAGGCATGTGATGATGGTACCATGGATGTGTTTAATGTGCGTTCCTGGGTGCGACAAGTTCAATGAAGGCACCTAGGGCAATCAAATATAAACAGGCCTTTCGTTCCAGAAAATTTATTCATGAAGGATAATTGAAATTAACATTTTTCTTATTTTTCTACATATTCACCCATCTTTTCTACGCATTTGTTCCAACGGACAGGCAGTCTTTTAATGCCAGTTTCAAATAAAGTACGAGGACGGGTACGGAGCCAGTTGCGTACAAAGACTTTTACGTCCTCATTGGTTGTGAAACGATGTCCTTCAAGAGCTTCTTTATGTGGACCAAACATGAAGAAGTCACATGGTGACAGGTCTGGGCTGTAGAGTGAATGTGGAAGGGCAGTCCAGTGCATTTCAGCCAATTTTTGTGTTGCTGCAGTGTGTCTTCTGGCATTATCCTGAAGAATCAACACATTTCTGATTGGGCTACTGCGATGTTTTGACCGGAAAGCAACTTGAACTTGACTTGAGAAGGTCGCAGTAGTAGGCAGGTGCATCGTCATCCTTGTTGTTCGAGGAAATCAATGAGACGGACACCTTTGGAGTCCCAGAACGCTGTGGCCAAAACTTTCCCTGCTGACAGTCGTGACTTGGCTTTCACTGGCGGTTGCTCTCCACTCCAGACTGGCCCTCTTTGATATGGGTGTGTAATGATGCACCCCATGTCTCATCACAAGTGATGATTCCATCCACAATTGAACTCGCACTGCTTTCTGTCCTGCAATGAGATACCGCGGAACCCAACGAGCTGCCACTTTTCTCAATTTCAGCTCCCTTTGAATGATTCATTGGACACTCCCTTAGCTTATGAGAAGTTGTCAACAAATTTCAAACACTGTGATATGGCGATCCCCTTCACTGTCTTGAACAGCTTGTACGTTTTCTGGATTGATGCTGATGCATGGGTAGCGAGGGTGGACCAAGTTTTCAACATGTTCACGCCCTTCATTAAACTCATTATACCAATATTTAACTCTGGACCATGAAAGGGTTGTTTCCCCAAACTGCGGGAGTAACCGATGGTAAATTTCAGCTGCACCGACATTTTCATTGACAAGAAACTTGATTATTATTCGTTGTGCTACAGCTGGATGCACATCTCTCTCAGACATCTCAGCAGTACCTGAGGGACAGAGTCAAACGAGTTCCCAAGGCCACTGTCCCCTTCCAGGAACCTCACTGCATGTGCTGTAAAAGCCTCGAACCCATATGGCGCTCTATGCGTGCGCAGTAAACAAAGGCCTGTTAATATTTGATTGCCCTAAGTAATCAAAAACAGTCCTAACTCTCGTCACTGCTACTAAAGTTCTATGCACTGTAGAGCGCTGCCATCTCTGTCACGCAATTCAGAGAGTCCACGTGTATTAAAAAAAAAGCAGGAGCTCCTAGCTGGTCTCAGTCCTGCAAAAAGTAGTAGGTGTTATAACTTAAAGGCACCTCATACTACAGTAAGTACATGATAAAATCTTTTCCATAATATTAGTGGACTGTTTTCCACCTTATATATGCCCAGTGTACGATGAGAATGACATAATAGAATTTGCTATTTTATTTCAGACGGAATTTCAAAACTTGAAGTAGTAATTTAAATTTTAACGATGGCGTATTTTAAATAAACTTGGAACAAATATAATTCGATTGTAAGAGCATGTTAGTGGCAAAAAGGAAGCGTATTCGTTTAACATCAACCTGCAAGTAAGTAGGAAGTATGCAAACATTATGTCATGATGTTATCCGAATTATACCTCATTATATATTCTTTAATGTACAAACTGTATTGATTAATGCAGCAATTAATGATGAAATGTCAGTCAAGTATTCTCCTTGCAATAGAATCACCTTTGAACTGTTGCACCTTTAGTAAACTTATTACATAATTATTGTTGCAATAATGAGTTTTATCTCCGTTCTTTTATTTTCTCCAAAGCAGTCATCATATCATTTTAGCCACCGGAAATACTTTGGCAAGAATCTATAGTGCAGAATCAAGGGAAATTGTGTGTTTTCCTTACTTTAGTGATATGCAGTGATTACCTCCAAAACATCATTAATGTAGTATAAGCCCTCTCTCACACTTTAACACTCTACGGTGGCATATCAATAAACTTTCCTTGCAGTTTGGAGTTTCTTTATAGTATCTGTGGAAAAATTAAGTAAACATTTGAAGACTATTGTGGGAAACAATGTTCTGAATTTTCATAAAATGCGGAAAAGTTTCTGTTAATAGCTTTAAACGTATGTTTTAGTAATTTTTACATTTTTTATATTAGCCGTATTTACTAAAACGTAGCGTACCAATGTAGCAGCAAATGTCACCATTTACAGCCCATTAATGAAATAGTTTCCAGCTTAAATTACTGCTATGATGATTTTTATAAATGGCAGCTATCCGTAACTGTCAACAGACTTTACTGTGTTCATACTGTCGCGAAGCCGTTATCTACTCGTACGATAGCGCGGCTTGTGTACACTGTGACTATGAGGGTTCGTAGAATTAAAAGACCGAGTTGCAGAAATTAAAAATCTCCTTTATTTCCGTGGCAATACACTGTTCAATTCTAACGTAACAACATTACATCACGTGAGAATTGAACAGTTTATTTCTACGGAAATAAAGAACATTTAGAATATCTGCAACTCGGAATTTTAATTCTACGAACCCGCAAAGTTACAATATCCATATAACAATACAAGCAAAATTGAAAAAGAAAGAAATGTCTGATAAGTTGTACTCGTATGACTTTCTTAGAACCTGTACAAACCATTCCTATCTGGTTCATATTGTAACGCGAGCGCTGGAACACCCTGTGAAGCAGCTGCGAGCGGGAGACAGGGAAGGTTCGGTTAGCCACGCCCTCGCCTCGTTTGTCCTATAGTGGTGACAGGCTGTGGTCAGGGGAAAAACATGACTGTGTCGTCTGTTTCTCTACACCTGTTTCTCGAAACTACGGAATCTGGAACATTCCCCTGGTCACTAGAAACCGGCGATATTCCTATATAAAGAGGGTTACAGACGGACAGAGTTGAGTTGGTCGGTCAGTTAGTTAGTGTTTGACGTGCTAGTGAAGTAGCGCCGTGTACGTGCATCGGAACGATAACGGACGAACTGGTGAATCGTAATTGTGTGCATTACGTAATTTTGTGTAATTGGCAAGTGTTTAACTGTAAGTCGGTGGAAATAAAGAACATTTTTGAGTGGTGAAATTGGACTTTTCATTTCACGAACCCACAAAGTCACAATATTAACCAATTTAAGCGTTATCTTACTGACAATTTTCTTGTAGACACAATGAGAATACCAAGTCATAGTGAGGCGTTTTAGGAGCCGTTTGCTGCTTCGAAATTATGTTCCCAGGACGCCCGCCTCGGTAGCGTGGTGGCAGCGTGTCTGCCTCACGTTCAAGAGGTCACGAGTTCGAATCTCGGTCAGGGTGAGTTACCTGGATAAGGGTTTTTCCAGGGTTTTCCCTTATCCTAAAAGACGAATGCGGGTGGCTCTCAGCTCTATGGACCCTGGGCTCCTGTGAGCAACATTTCACCCATTCCATTCATCGTCCGATATGACTTAACGTTGGAGGACTTAAATTACAAAAAGAAAAAAAAATAGCCAGGACATAAAAAATAAATGACATATTCATATTGGAAAAAGTATGGTTGAAGACTTCAGACATTTAACATGGAATATCTTGCAAAATTGATGTGTTTAGCATTAATTGTGCATTTTAATAAGTTATGCGTTTTTTGTGTAGCAAGATTTGGTCTATCTCTTGCGGTTATACAACAAAATTCTGAGGACATTACCAGAAAATTTAAAATAAACATTTATTTTAATCAAAATTAAAAGAACTATTTTGAGAAAATAAACTTTTTTGAAAGATTTTCTAAATGTAAGGTATTCTGGGAGAAATCTAATTGAAAATGTCCATGGGCCATCCTTGGGAGCTGTTCAGTTTAACTACCAGTTTAATATTGAACTGACTTCTCTTGTATGAGTTGTGCCATTCAAAAGCACACAAAGGCTTTCTTTAGATTTCATGAAATTTCAAAAGATGAATTGACAGTGAAATCTCGGAATCGAACTTTTAGGCGGAACACAATGCTTCCCCTCCTTAAAAGAAAAGGATGAAAATAAAATGCAGATGCTGTCAGGTTTCCTAATATACCATTTCTGGCAAATCTTAATTAGCAGGATCATTAGAATGTTTTGAATTTTTCTGAATTGTATTTTTGAAATACTTAACTTAAAATAGTGTGATAGCGTTTATCGTGTGTTGTTAATGAGGAAGACTATTACAAGACACAGATAGCTATTGCATTTTCTTGATTTAATTGTCTGTTATTATAATGATAGGGAGTTTTAGTTTTGGATAGGTAGTAGAGTCAGACTGAAAAATTTTTAATGCCATAGCCGAAATTTGAACCACGGATCTGCCGGTCTCCTTCAGGTTGTTCTTAACCATTGAGCTACCGTGGCAACATGCCAGCATGGCATTAAACTCTCCAACTGACCTATCCAGATCATCGTCTACACATGGCTGGTGTGGAATAATTATTGACTTCAATACTACGAAGCCTGGGACTTGAGTACTTACAGCATAGTAAGTCAACACTAAAGCTCATTGCATACAACTCTAGTGGTTCACCGGAAATAAGCGAATCAGTTGGAGAGTATAATGTCATGGTGACATGTTCGCCATAGTAGCGCAGTGGGTTAGAGCAACCGCACGGAGAGCGCACATCTGTGGTTCAAATCCCGGCTATGTCATAGAATTTTTCATTCTGAATCCACCTATTCAAATCATCGCCTGTACACGATTAATATGGAAGAATGAATGTTATTTTAAATATATATGTTGTATATGTTTTATATTGGCAGCAAATGCTTGTTTATGTTTACTTGATAGCTACAGTAATACCCTACAAAGCGTTTTCATGTCATGTTACTGTATATAGCTTCTTCCCGCCTTTCAACATATGGCTACGTCGTGCTTCACTGTTAGCGGTTAACGTTCAATTGCCATTAAATTTTGGGTCTGCCATAATGAATGCAACTCTTACGTTTTAAATTTACCAAGCATGATGCACCGTTATTATTTAGCTGCGCGAAGTTTATGATATTTTACTTCCATTTTTACCTTATTCGTATTCATTAGAGTGCATCCTAATGTTCGTTAATATTTAAAGCATTTTTACAAAGGAAATAGTAGTTTATTCGCTTTCAGTAATATAGAGGGATTAAAAACTAATTCCAGCTCGTTTTTTCAATGTATAGAGATTTTCAGGTTTTATTATGGACTGGAAGCAGATTTGTACATACAATACTGTTTTGAGTCAAACGTGTGAATTGATAGAGTCTTGGTTTTATAAGCGGTATATATATTTATATTGTTTATATTGAAATAAACTCATTTTATCCTTATAGGATATGACTGCTTTTAAAAAGTTAATGCCTATAAGAAAAGGTTGGTTGTTGATTTTAAGCAAACGGCATCCAAACTTGCACGAAAGTTTAAGAAACTGTGCAATTAATTTGCAAAATAAAGCAATATTACATAATACAGGGATAGTTCTGCCTAATGTTAAATCATCTATCTGGCATTGGAGTTTCCCACATAAGAGGCAACGAGTGCCTGACTATTGCAACACGAGTCGCTCACTCTAGCACTATAGTGTGATGAATAGGATGATTATGTAAGAGGAAAGCAGAAGCATCCAGAATGAAAGAACAGAAAACCTATTCACCATTGTTAGTTTGACACTAATCCCACTTATCGTTAGAGGGGTTCGAACCCAGGAGCTAGTAGTCTTACTTCTCGTCCGTAGTGTTCTGTCATCAACGTTCCTCTCTTAAAAACTTATTTATTCGTATATATATATATATATATATATATATATATATATATATTTGTGTTGAAATATGAAAGTTTTTTTAAGTAGTAATTAAGACAATTTCGTATGCGCACTGGAGACGTGTTGTAGTAATGGAATTAACCATTAACCATTACCATAACCATTGGTTTACTGCGGAACCTAAAGCAATCATGTTTTGCCATTTGCTATCTATTTCATGGCGTGCAATAGCTTTGAAGCTCATTAGCAAAGAACTTTAATTTACTACTGTTTCACCCAAAAACAGTTCATTTGGTTTAAATACATTTAAAGTTCAATAATTTTGAGTGCTATGACTCCAAAGTCAGTCTACTATCTCTTCCATACCATGTGCCGTGTTTAAACTAGAAGAAAGATATTAACACAGAAAGTAGCTCTAAAGCACTTTTACGTCCTACTACTTAAAATTATACAGGATGTTTCAAAACGACACCGAATGAACATATCGAGGTAGTTGGCCAGCTTCTATGTCACACATATAGATAGTTTTTACCACCAATAAAGTTGCATAAGAATGCTCCAGCATGAGTGTGGGTTAGGCCGTGAGAGGAACAACGACGCGTGCCTCACGCTGTCGGAGTTCGCAGGTCACACGCCGTGCCGCGTGCTGTAACGGTTTGTAAACACACCTGCATACTCCGTAGTGGCTTGATACTACTAAGAATTTCTTTGGCTTAAGAGACTGCAATAAAGAAGCTATTACTTAATTGTTGTTTATGTGTGTTCAACGTGTTCCAAAACTCCGTTATAGCAGTCCATGATGGCAAATAAGCTGGTGGACATATGCAAAATATACCTTCTAGACGGAAGTTAATGTTAGTGAGGTTGAGGTTGGAAGCATTAAATGATAAACAGAATAGGAAACGACTTCAAAAAATTTTAGATAAATTAACCAAAACTAAATGGCTTATACAATGAGACGAGCATTTTATTTCACGTGTTTGATATTAATAAATAAAGCATTTGTAATTAAAAAGGAAGCTGTTGATATTTACAGTAAGTGGTTCAAAGTACTGTCAATTAAGATCATAACAAAATGCTCTGAAATTAAACAAATAAATATTACCATTGACGTAACTATTTTTACAATTCATATTTTTAATGAAACTAAATTAATCCTACGTTCCTTGAACTCCCTTCAGCATATCAAAACCATATACGTCATTTCGGCGTTCGTATAGCGCTCCATATTACTTGGATTTGCTATCTATGTACGCGCAAAATCCTCCCTGTTAGGAAGGAATGTGTAGTACTACTGTGAAGAGCAACCTTGCAACTGTCCGACTTTAGCACAGATAACTGCCCTTTGCCCCATTACCTGAAAGGTAGACTAGTGTCACTAGGAGTAATGTTTTTGTTTTCGTGGCCGGTGAGTCCCAATAACAAATTTTGAGGTTTACACACCAGTGGTATCTGCACTGCCTAAACACAAGATCATGTAATATTTAATGCTGCATAAAATTATATCTAACAGAACTTTGAAGCTGCGACACCGAAATGCGGACTAGTTAAGTTATAAACTACGCAACGGCTATAATCGTTCTGTGTCGTTTTGAAACAACCTGTATAACAGTTAATGGTTTAGTTTATTGTACACGCAGCTATGGAGAAGTTTTAAGAGTGCATCAAGTGAGGGTAGTTTTTTAAGACATTTTCCTCGGCTCTTTGATTGTTAAGTTAACGCTTTTTCATTGGAATAATCCCATTTTGTTTCTGCTGATGTATTTAAAGTATTTTGCAATACTTGGGTTAATTGATTATATGGGATATCACGTAAAATTAAATTTTAACATTCTTTATATATGGCAGGATATTATTGTTTATATTTGTACTTTATAGTAAATTATAAATTAATGGAATTTTTGTCATTGAAGTTTAATAGTCCTTCAATTAATGAATGGTAAACTGTTGTATACAAAGAAAAAACATTGCCTGACACCAAATCACTGTCCTCCCTATTTTTCCCACCTTAACGCAAATAAATAAAATGACTCTTGATTTAAGATGTTAAAAATAATAATCTGAATATTCTAAGCATGGGGCAACCTAAAAGGATTGCTGGTTTTAAATAAAATGACCTGTGTGTTTAAAGGCTTTCTCTCCAATTTGAGAAGACCATTAGAAACGACAGTGATGGTATTTAAAACTTGGCCTTCTTACAGCTTACTTCCGTACGTTTCAAGACAGTGGGCGGGGCAAGCATTAAGTGACAGTTGTGATCGATTGATAATGCAGCTGGCTGTATTACTGCTGGGTAATTTCGCCAAGTGTCATCTGAATCATCAGGATAAACCGTCTCATGGGGCAGCGGCCTTCAACATAGAGTTGACAATCTATAATCTGTGGTACTGTCCATCCAGCACAAGAAGCCACGTAATCACTGTTGTTGTGCGCATGATGTTTATGCTAGCCTTCCGGATATGACAACGATTCTAGGTTCACACAGTGTTGTCACATAACTCTGTGCCGGTTTTATTCCGGCACTCGTTTCCTTGTCTCCCCGATTCGAGGCTGTTTTCACGTGGGATTGCTTTGGATTCCCGCCGCTTCTCTCTTTGAGCGCTGCGGGTTTCCGAATGTCTTCCTCACGGTACTGCTTCGAGTCGCGAAGACAGTCCGTGTCTGGTGTGGGACGAATTAAGCTCTTGGGTAAGTGCTCCAATCTCACCTGTTGGCTCTAGTTGGCTTAGTGGTTTTTCTAGTCGTCTTCTCGGCAGCTTTGTTGGGTTTTAAATGGGCTAAATTCTGTCAGTCCGGGAACCAGAATTTATTGTGTTTTCAAGTTCTAGGCGTGACTGTTTGCTTGCGTTTCTGTTAAAGTTACATGTTTTCCGGGCTGCTAGTTAACTTCGCTAAATTCTTGTTTCAGCAAAATTGTTTGTGTTTTCTAGTGTAGCTTTGTTAATGATTGCAATGGTTTGTTTTCCTGTGTTGATTTTAGGAACACATATTGTAGAATATTCAGTATTTACAGTATTGAACTAAAGTTTGAATTATTAAACGGGGTAACTGTGAGTCAGTTCATTGTCTGTCGTTCCCGTAACCCGGACTTCTGTTACACCTGTACGTGCTGTAGGCCTAAACCAACCTATACCAGTTTAACCAGCGTTAGGTGTGAAGTGCGCGGCCTGTGCCGGCCGGCAAAACTCGCTCATACATAATACTTACCACTGCAGTTACCTAAACAAGCATTAGATCGGGCAGCATGGATGACTATGTACTTTCATACACTCAGTTCGTAGTAAACAGATCCATTACTAGAAGAGGTAACAGTTTAAGCACCTCCCCCTTTTCAGGCCCCGCTTGCCTTCTTGTGGTGGGCAGATAGTATTCAGAACAGGTAGCGTTAAGTTTGATTCACTGGCCAAAAACATTTTTGTTGCAATGCTATCAACACTTGTTTTTACCAAACTTTATGGTGCTGATTTCAGATCTGAGGTCGGTTTTTGTCTGAATGCTCCAGTTTTGTTTTCTACATCCAAATGTCGGTATTTCATGGTTTTATCATTGAAACCATAACGTTGGTGTTATTAAAATCTCAACTTAGCGACGTAATACAAATTAAATAGAAACACAATCTCAATCTCTTCAGGGGTACAAATTGAAATACATACCATCGTAAAGAAGGTTACAGTTAGATAAAATGACTTAACGAAGACATCCTATTAAGGTAGATATTTGCGTTTCAAGCTCTTCCGTCTGTGAAGTGCTTCAGGGAGATCTCCTTTAATACACCAGTAATAATCCGCCATCATATGTTCGTCCCATCTCCCTTGTTGCGTTCTTCCATAATCTTGAGGTCCTTATGGAACCGTCCGCCTTGCTCGTCACTGACGGACGTTTCTTAAGCTCTCAGGGAATTTATCAAGATGGCGGTATAGGAAGTGGAGTATAACACTGTGTGACATCCCAGGTCGTGAAATGCTGACAACATATTAGCTATAAGACTTTCATGGTTAGCAGAATTTGCCTTACCGAGAAAGTTTTCCATTACAACTACAAGTGACACCCATGTAGCGCTTTCCTTGCTGTTCATCTTTGTGATGAATGCATTACATACAAGTGTAAGTATACGAATCTCGTCCATTAAACACTCGTGCTTTGATATTCTCCAGGGAAAAAGCTGACAGAGCACGGACCACATGGAAACATTCATCGTCTCTATCTAATGCTTTAATCAAACCGAGTTTGATGTGGAGTGGAGGGAAAATAATTTTGTCTCGGCTAACAGTTTCATCATTAACAAAATTTGGCATACCGGCCTGCATTCTCATGTATGTGCCACTCATTCTGGCTCCAGTGCCAATATCGTGCTCGGCTGTCCCGCATACAAATAAAGCATGGATACTTTGCAATATCTACTTTGGCCTAGCACAAAGTTAACTATCTTGAAGTCCACGTAAATTGTCCAGTTTTGCTCATGATATGGTAATAGATAAGTCACGGTGTTAATACCATTATGCTCCTCTCTTAAACACACAAAATGGCCAACTGGGAAAGTATATAAACGTTATAATTATCTAGTAGAACACACTTCAGACTGCGTTTTAAACTGCCTATAAATAAATGTCAGTCATGTGGACTGTACAATGTAATTCCTAATTCCTGGACAGGACCAGAGACATAATGGCAATAAACAAACTTATTATCCTCTGTAAAGTATTGAAGAAAGCCATCCATTTTATGTCAGTTTCTCTTAACAATTCTCTTTGTATAAACGAGACAAAAGTAGCAGTCACTTGTGGAACCGCTGGTTCTCATCAGGACATAGGGACTCTGTAAGGTAAACCTTTACGCTTTCCTTTGGTCCAGTCACGTAGTATTTCCTCACAGTTGTGACCTACTGTATATGGAGGCCGTGTTTTGTCTTAGTCGCCAACAATTAGTCCGAAATACGCTATATAAGCTTGCCTCACAAAGGATATTATATTGCGCTTTGATGAATAAGAGTAGAGGATCCATAAATAAAACAAATACGCATCTTTGTAGCCATGATCAAATGCTATCAGATGTAAAACAAGAGAAAACAGACATATAGATAACATATACACGTATGTAATAATATGGAATAATTAATAAAACCGCAAATGGTTGGAATATGGAAGTTGGAATTTCGCATGGAGACCAAAACTGACTTCATACTTGAAATCATTATCTCTTTCGAGCGCACTTTAATCCTCCTCCTCCTCCTCCTCCTCCTCCTCCTCCTCCTCCTCCTCCTCCTCCTCCTCCTCCTCCTCCTCCTCCTCCTCCTCCTCCTCCTCCTCCTCCTCCTCCTCCTCCTCCTCCTCCTCCTCCTCCTCCTCCTCCTCCTCCTCCTCCTCCTCCTCCTCCTCCTCCTCCTCCTCCTCCTCCTCCTCCTCCTCCTCCTCCTCCTCCTCCTCCTCCTCCTCCTCCTCCTCCTCCTCCTCCTCCTCCTCCTCCTCCTCCTCCTCCTCCTCCTCCTCCTCCTCCTCCTCCTCCTCCTCCTCCTCCTCCTCCTCCTCCTCCTCCTCCTCCTCCTCCTCCTCCTCTCCGCTCCTCTCCTCCTTCTTCTCCTTCTCCTCCTTCTTCTCCTTCTCCTCCTTTCTCCTACTTCTCCTACTTCTTCTTTCTCCTACTTCTCCTACCTCTTCTTTCTCCTCCTACTTCTTCTTTCTCCTCCTACTTCTTCTTTCTCCTCCTTTCTCTCCTCCTTTCTCCTCCTTTCTCTCCTCCTTTTTCTCCTCCTTTCTCCTCCTCCTTCTCCTCCTTTCTCCTCCTCCTTCTCCTCCTTTCTCATCCTCCTTCTCCTCCTTTTCCCCCTTTCTCCTCCTTCTCCTTCTTCCTCGTCCTCGTTCTCATTATTGTTATTGTTATTATATTTAAATCAGCAGAATAAAAGTATTTAAAATAACTCATGCAACAGAAATTTCGAAAAAAAAAAGTTGACCAGTGATTATTTCCGGTTAAGGAACTAGACGTGCTGTGCCTAACGGATGTAAACACGATAACAGCGCCATCAATTCATGCTGATTGCTAAATGCCACACTAACAGATGTAACACTGGCATTACGTAAATGCAGTGTAAGTGCTATTGCGTAGCTTTGTTTCAGGAGTGAGGAGTACCATTTCGTGTTACATAAACTGTAATTGTTTTATATCACTTAAAATATTACGTTACAACTGTAGTTTCACGCCCTATACATATAATACGAAACTTGTGATTTTATAACACGCTGGTTAACTAAAGAGTACAAAATTATATGAATACTTCTAACGCAAATTGTCATTATTGCAATGAGAATTATGTGTCATTCCAAATGTGACAATATGTCAATAGAAGCAGTGTAATGGAATATCTTGATGTACTGACATCACTTAGATTATAAAGTATGTCCATGTTTTCTTTGATGATGAAAACGCGGCAGCTTCAGATTTCTTGCAGTGACCCTAAACGGAGGTAAACAATTATATAAATAATTACGTACAACCGTTTATATGTATACCATATTTTTCATGTTATAAGATCTTAAACCAAACAGATATTTACTGTAGTTTTAGAAATAGTTTCGCGAACACCGATAATAGTTTGTTCTTGATCTTGGAGCTGAAGCGATCATGTGTCTCCCGAGAGTAGTGAATACCCCCCCGGAGGCAGACGGTCAAAGGTCACTCCGGCGCCAAAGAGGTCAGATGAGTCACGCCTTAGTGCATGGAGGTCAAGGTCGTGTCCTTGAACTTTGGGGTAGAGGTTATGTTTTGACTGGCGTTTGTGGTCGATAACCTCGTCCCCAAAGTTCGAGGGCACGTCCTTGATCCTCCGCGCGAGCGAGGCGTGGCTCCACCTTCTCTCCCCCCTCTTAGGCGTCGGAGCGACCTTCGACAGCGTGCCTCCGGGAGGGCGTGTCTTTTTTTTATTATTTTCTATCGATCTGATACAAATGGCGGCACACAGAAATGGCAATCTTTGACGAACGGCGCCAGTCCGTCCACGTGCGTGGACCAGGAAGGGAGATTGAAATGCACCTTGCATCGACGATAGGGAGCGAACGCGTCTTTGCACTGCGCACCGAGATTGCTCCAGACGTCGTCCACGTCTCGAGGAGGAAATCGCTCCAGGGTGAGAGGCAGAAGCGTCAAGGCGTCGAGATCCTTGGGGTCGAGCTGCGACAGTTGCCGGTGGTTGGCGAGGTATCTTTGCACGAGCTGATCGACGCGTTGTTCGGCCATGGCGCGCTGCTCCGCTCTCGTCGGTTGCTCTTCTTCTTCTTCTGCTCCTCCTTTTCGCTCTTTTCCTTTTCAGGCTGCGACGGCCTAAGCGCAAGAAAAAAAAGAAAAAAAGAATCATGCGAGAAAAAAAAAGCTAAAAAAAAATAATGAAAATTTTGAGACTCTTTCTTTTCGTCGCGACGCAAGGGCGCTCGCTTCCTAGTTTACATTATTTTTAACAAAAAAAAGAGGAGTGTTGCGCGAGAAAGTGGAAAAGTGTGTGTATGCGTGCGTACGTACCTTTCGTTGTTTCTTTTCGTCGAGAGAGAGAGAGAGAGAGAACGAGCTCCTGGATGCGACCGTTCCGTTGCGCTGTCGAAGACTGACTGACGAACGCGCGCATGTTGGAGGGGGTATATAGGACGTTTGACGGCTGCGTTCCGATTGGTCGCTTGAGCGAGTCACGTGACGCAGCGTGCCATCATCGATGACGTTATGGTTATTTTTAGCTGGTGAGGTAATGCACGTTGCACAACAACGGGTCATGTTGCGCAATGCGTTCGAGGGGTATATATAGCGTCGACGGGTCGACAACTTACGTTTTTTTTTACTTGTTATCGTTACGGAGGGCGTTTTGGCCATGTTGGTGGCGACGGCGGTTTTGGCTTGTTTGGGCGCGCTGACCGGCGCGCAAGGGAGCTGCGTGACGTTCGGCAGGTGCGGGTTTACGCTGGACGACGATAGCGGTCGTCTGGAAAATGCAACCATTTGCGAGAAGAACTACGAATTGCATTCCAATTGTTCCTGCATGTACGAGCCGAACAGCGCGTGTAGGTTCGAGGGTGCTTTGATGAACGTGGAGAGCTTGAACCACGTGTACGATTGTTTGAGACCGGTGACGAGGTGTTCGTCGGGGCGTCGGTGCGGTAGGATGTTTTACGGAAATTTGCACGTGGGAAACATGGAATGCGGGCTAGGTTTCGTAGCGAACGACGTTTGCGAATGCGTGAGGGGCTCGGGAGGCGTCGACGATGCGGGGTGCGCCTTTACGGGCAAACCCGTCGACATGACGGCGAGCGGCAACGCTTCGATTCTGGTGGAGATGATGAACTGCAAGAAATTGATAGATAAGAGGGAATTGCCGCCCGGTCTGGGTTTGAACTGGAAATTGACGGAAGAGCAGGCGGAGTTGGTGATGTTGTACAGCGTGGTCGACGACATGAACGCGTACTTTGCTGATAATTATCTTTACGTGTTTGGGACTTGCGGAAATGGCGAGTGGGATCTGAACTTGGGAGGAAAGAGGGTTGCGGGTAGGATCAAGCGCGGAGCCACCTGGTCCGCCGAAGGCACCTTAAATATAAGATCCGAATGCGGCGCCGGCACGGCGACCGCATCGTCGGGTCGCGTGCCGGTCAATACTTTGCGCAGGGTTGTCGCCGAAAAATGTAAATCCGGCATGAATAGAATTAAGCAGAAGTTGGAGCGAGAGTGTAATGCTAAAGTTGCAAATTTGAACGACGAATTAGATACCGCTTTGGGAGATAACGACGATCTTAGGGAAAGGTTGTCGAAGGCGGACCAAGCTTTGAGAGAGCTGAAGGAGGCCTTGGATATTAGACAGCACAATCTGACGCAACATCGAAGTATAGTGAATAAGATAAAGTCCAACGTGAATCACATGCACGAAGAGGTCATAGGTTTGAAGCATTTGATAGGCAATCTCACGAATTCCAACATCTGCGCTTCCAAGAATAAGGATGGATCTCAGGAAGAGTTGTACGTCAATTACGACGACGATTTACAGATAACGAGCGGGGAAAGGGAAAAAGAAGAAATCGAGGACGATTTCGAATACATGACAAGATAGCTAAGAGTTGCGGTGAAAAATATATACATAGTTTATTTTCTTTTTTTTTTACTACAGACAGAAAGAAGAGTAACATTCTGAGTTAATGTGTGTTTTTTAAAACGGGAAGCGATACATTATTTTTGAATTTTTTTTGTTGTTGTTGCCGTTGCTGCGTGGAAAAGAAGAGCTAGGGTTTAACACGCTTGACAGACTCCGTCCTCCTGCATTACGGTGTATTGTGCGTCAGGCACGTTGCACACCGAGAAGGTCAGCAACGCAACCTGGTCGCCGTGATCGAGAGTCCATGCAGTCAGCCAATTATTCCTTATGTTAATGGTCAATACGTGGGTCGTCGTGTTACAGATAACTTTGTGCGCGACAGTGATGTCGCGATCCAACAGGTGCCCCAAATTTGACACCATTGCGACATACCCTTGGGGAACCTTAATCTTTAGCCCCGTCGGTATCGTCGCGATGCACCCAGGGGGAATCACATGACCACCCAGACAGGATATAACATATCCCGTATGGGTTCTGATTGGGTGCATGACGCCCACGGTCAAAAATTCGTATTGGAAAACGTTGTTGTTTTCCATCGTATAACCCTGAAAGCTGTCGCCGTCGCCTTGGTTATCGTCGTCAGGGTTACCGTCGTCGTCGTCGTCGTGTCCGTCGGCGTCAAAGTTAACGCCCGAGCCCATCGCATTCAGCTCGGACACGAAGTCCGGGGTCTCTTCTTCCATCCCGGCGTCATCGGGTACGTCGGTCTGGAACATGTCGGTCACGTCCGCGAGGCAGTGTCGTAGGTTGGCTACAAGCGTCCTAACCCTAGCTCTTCGTATTTTAATAGATTGTCTAAAGAGGCGCCTCGGCCCTTGTGGTACCTGTTGCGAGGAAGACGGCTGCGCCGACGTCTCTGGTTCTTCCGCAGCAGGCAGGTCCATAGGCGGCTGAGACGACTCGATCATCAGAGGACCGGGTTGGGACCCGCCAGGCATTGCGGGAGATGAATCTTGCTGCCGACGGGGTGCAGCGGCAGACTCCTGGAGATCGTCGGCGGGCAGCGGTTCCTCCCTCTGTTGCTGCTGCTGTTGGTGCTGCAAAGGCACGGGTTCCCCGGGAAACGGGAGCCGGACTCGAACGCTGATGTCTGCAGCGCCATTCCGCCTTGCCAAGGACCTCCTCAGCGTGGCCAGAATTTCCCTGGTGAGGGGGATGAAGTCGGGAACCGGCGGCAGCTCCCCTTCCAGTCGCTTGCTGGATAAGTCCAGCGGAACGTCGCCGCCGTCTCCATTTTCCGACAGGTCCAGCGGAATATTAGCCGGCCTGTCGAGGCGAGGATCTCTCGAACGTGAGGCAGAAGAAGAAGAACTTTCACTTCCGATGCTGAAGTTGAAGTCCATTTTTAAAAGCGTCGTCTTTTGAGAGAGACAAAAACTGGATGTTTCTCGAAAAGCAGATCGAATGTCGATATGATTGTGTGGGATTATAGCAGCGGTTATATATGCGGAAGACGAGGCGATAAGACGCGCGACGAAGCAACGATGTGCGCGATGACATGCTTTACTCTCGTAAACAACACGTGGCAGGTCGCCATGCTTCATCGCATTGACGTCAATGCAATGGACCGTAACGATACTTGGATCTGTTATTCCGGAAATAAAACAGATGGCGCATTATCATGCTTCACTGCATTGACGTCAATTCAATGGACCGTAATAGTCCTTGGATCTGTTGCTCTCGAAAACAACAGATGGCTGATTAGCACGCTTCGCTGCACGCACGTCAATTCAGTAGACTGTAACGACCTTGGACCCGTTATTCTCGAAAACAACAGCTCGCGCGTTATCACGCTTCAGTGCATTGACGTCAATGCAACGAACCGGAATAACCTTTCAAAGTGCTGACTTCATGCCAGCGTCGGCTCGCACATGTCAGTGGCGGAAGGATAAAAGCCGCGTCATCTAAAACGCAATGCACAATAGCATATTGCATCATTCCTGGTGCTACGTTTAAACGTGTAACGTAGGTGGGACAGTCTGCAGGAAGGCATACGTCTTTGGTTCGAGTCTTGGTAAGTTACAGTGATGACTTTTACAATTGTTCGAGAACGTTGCAGGGTTCTTGACAGATTTTATTCGGGATACTCGGAAACTCAAGTGATAGTCGATCCCATTCCCGACGACGAAGAAATAGACTTAATGGAATGGATTCATTGGGTGTTTTCTCAGTACTTAGAATTTGTGAACGAGCGTTTATTAAATAACGAGCCCAGTTATTTCGGCATGTCCATTTCAAATTCCGCATATCCTAATAGAGATTTTAACATCACCGTCAGACGTTTCGACCAGCTAAAAGTGGAGGTCATACTAAACGCGCTAGAAAAAACTTTACAAAGTAACGAGAACTTCTTTCTGACCGGAACATTAAAATTCACCTGCATATACACGAAAATTTTAGAAGGCAACTGTTTCAACGAATGTGAGACTTGTTTCAGGAATAAGGGCATCATCGTTATTAACAATACGGACTCGCTTTGCTTGCCTAGAGCCATAGCGGTCTGCATATCGAAAATTACCCGAGACCCAAACTATAATTCGGTGAAAAGAGCGGAACACGTACAAAAGCGCAATGCAATGATCCTAAGTGATCTTTTTCAAAAGCCGACATCGCGATACAGCATAGAACACGTGAGCGAATTTGAGAAGAGTTTGAAGCACTATTTTTTCACGGTTTTCGACGGACATCGCGGCAATAAGATTCTGTACAAGTCGAAAAACGATAGCGATAAATATGTGGATTTGTTGTATCACGACAACCACTTTAACGCGATTGTAGATTTACACAGAGCGTTCAAGTGCAGGTATTATTGTAGGCGATGCAACTTCGTTTCTCAAAATAAGAAGGAACTGCATCGCTGCGAACATGCCTGCTCCAAATGTCATCTCTCCTGCGTATCTTCTTTCGATCGATACGTGACGTGCTCCGGTTGTAACCGAGACTTTAAGGGCCAGACGTGCTACGACAATCATTTACTGAAAGGTGCGTTTTACGGCGGCGACACGTCGGTGTGCGACGTTGAAAAGGTTTGCCTCACGTGCAATAAGATGTATAACATGAAACGCAGGAAGGTTCCTCACGCGTGCGAGGAAAGATATTGCACAACGTGCTGTAACTATTTCTCAGGCGAACACGAGTGCTACATCAGACGCTATCGCAGAAAACCGCTGAGCGAGAACGTTTTGTTTTTATTCGTAGACTTTGAGTGCATGCAAGAGAAACCTTTTGGAACCGCAGAAGATGCTTTCGAGCACGAGGCAAATCTGTGCGCCGTTTACCAGGCATGTAACCGCTGCATCGACGTCTGTCGGAGAATGCATCGTTGCGAACACTGCGGCGTCAAGGAATGGGTGTTCGAAAGGGATCCGACCCGCGAACTGTTCGACTACATTCTTTTGCCGCGCACGACGTTCAAAGACATGGTTGTTATCGCTCACAACTTGAAATCCTACGACGGTCACATATTGCTTCGGTACATGGTGGGAGCCCTGAAGTGGACTCCCGAATTAATAATGAATGGCAATCGCATATACAAGATAAAGTACAAAAATATTACTTTTTTAGATTCCTTAAATTTTATACCATTTTCGCTTGCAAAATTTTCAAAAACGTTCGATCTAAAAGAAGTTAAGGGATACTTTCCTTATCTATTTAACACTACCGAAAACAAGAATTACATCGGTCCCATACCCGACCAGAAATACTTCTGCCCCGAAAAGATGTCTGTGGATGGCAAAAATGAGTTCGAAAAGTGGCACGCCGAACAGGTGGCATCCGATTACGTGTTCGACATGAGAAAAGAAATGGTAACGTATTGTCAGACGGACGTGCAGGTCCTGTGCTTTGGCGTGTCCAAATTTAGAAGCGAATTTATGCAGGAAAATAAAATCGATCCGTTTAGGGAGTGCGTCACGATTGCAAATGCTTGCATGAACGTCTACAGGCACCGTTTCATGCCCGAGGATACCATCTCCATCCTTCCTGTCGGAGGATACCGCTTAGCGGATAAGCAATCGCGCATCGCCTTGATATGGTTGAGCTGGTTGGAACAAAGCCAACACATTTCAATTCGCCATGCTCTTAACTCTCGCGAAGTGAAAATTTTAAATCACAAGGTCGACGGATACAGAGAAGACGGCGAAGTCAAGCACGTGTACATGTTTCACGGTTGCTACTTTCACGGTTGCAAGCTCTGTTTCGTCAACAGATCGGCCGTGTTACATAACAGTGGTAACGAAACCATGAATTCCAGGTTCGAATCCACGGAAAAATTAACCGAAAAGATGAGAAACGCCGGATACGAAGTCACCGAAATGTGGGAATGCGAATTTAACGCAATGTGCAAAGCGAACGTCGATCTGGCGGAGCACGTTGGAGGTTTTGAAATTCCCGAACCTCTGGAACCTCGGGATGCCTTTTACGGCGGACGCACCAACTGCACCAAGTTGTACCGCGAAACCGCCGATACCGACGAAAAGATATACTACTACGACGTATGCAGTTTATACCCGTTTGTAAACAAGACCAAGCCGTATCCGATCGGTCATCCGAAGGTGCACACTAAAGATTTTCCAGATCTGGATTCCGTAAAAGGCGGGCTAATTAGGTGTAAGATATTACCGCCCGCGACCCTCTACCACGCCGTCCTCCCCGTGCGAGTTAACGGAAAGCTAATGTTTCCTCTATGCAATTTATGCGCGCAGTTACAAAACTTGGACGAATGCCGTCACGACGACGATCAGAGAAGTCTTCTGGGGACGTGGGTCGTCGACGAAGTCAGAGCGGCTCTCGAGGAAAATTATGTCATGTTGGAAATTTTCGAAATATGGGAATACGAAATGGTGCAACACGACTTGGTCACCGGTCAAAAAGGATTATTCGAAAACTACGTGAATTTGTTCTTAAAAATTAAGACCGAATCCTCGGACTGGCCTGCCGATTGCGATACCGAGGATAAGAAGCGAAAATTTATCGCGGATTTTGAATTGAGAGAGGGCGTTAAGCTCGATTACGATGCCGTGCGTTCCAATCCGGGTAGACGCGAGATGGCCAAGCTAATGCTCAATTCGTTCTGGGGGAAATATGGTCAAAAAGATAATTTGCCCGTCTGCGAATTGGTGAAAGACTATTCGCGATTAATAGAATTACTAAACAATCCGAGCGTCGAGGTTCAAACGTACCTACCGGCTACGGACGATATTATGTATGTCGTGTGGAAAAACGTGAAAGCGGGCCTGAAACGGAATCCGACAACCAACGTGGTCATCGCCGCGTATACCACGGCGCATGCTCGACTCGAACTTTACGCGTATCTGAAGAGGCTAGGAGAACGCGTTTTGTACTTCGACACCGACTCGGTTATCACGACATGGCGACCGGGGCAGTGGCTGCCTGCCACCGGTCCGTTTTTAGGTTGCATGACCAACGAGTTGGAGAAATATGGAGAGAATGCCTACATCGATCAATTTGTATCCACGGGACCGAAGAGTTACGGCTACAGAATACGATACGGCGATCGAACGAAAGTGATGTGTAAAATTAAGGGAATCACTTTAAATTGTCACAATCTGAACAAAGTCAACACGGGCGTCATGCGCGACATCGTACTGAGGGATAACGATCTGACGATTAACCTCTGCAATACGCAAATTACCAGAAAACCTTTATGGACGTTGGTCACCCAGCCCGTTACAAAAATATTTCGCATGGTGGTCACGAAACGAAAACGAGCCGACGAATTCGACACAGTTCCGTTCGGGTATAAAAATCCCCGCGTAGAATAAAGAAGCGTCACATTTGTTATCATGTCGTCGCGATCGTTGCCGCATCAAGACGTCTTAAATTACGACGTCGGTCAGTTGAGCAATACCGAATCGTTGCAAATTCCGAAACGATCGGCTAACGAAAATCATAACTACTATCGCAGCGTTAAGTTCCCAAGATTCGATACAGATTCCGACACGGCCGAAAAACGCGCGGCGAGGGATAACGATCGATTTGCGCATCATGCGAAATATCCGAAGGTGGATCGTGTCGCCGAGACGTGCGCAAAGCGAACGGTTCAGCAGGATTTATTTGGCCACAACGCCAAACATTCGAGATTAGATCGCGGCGACAAAGCTGCGGCAAAGAGATCGGCCGAGGAAGACCGGAGTCGGGAAATTAAGTTGTCAAGGTCCCAACCTTTAAATATCGAATCATTCTTTAACCCTATAAACGACGTTAAACGATCCACGAAACGAACGGCAGATCAAGAGTTATTTGGACGCAAGGTCAAACATCCGAAATCGAATCGTGACAGCAGGGCGGGTAAGAGATCGGCAGACGAAGACTTTGGCGAGAGAACAAAAAGGCCAAAGCACCGGCTTTCGAGCCTCGAAGCATTTTTCAGCCCCGCGAAGCGTCCGAACAGAGCATCTAAACGCTGCCCCCTCAAGGCGCCTTTTAAGAGTGATAGAAAACGCGGCGTAAGTTCCGCATCCGCAATTCCGCCGGAGAGACCGCACGTTGCCGAGATTTCGACCGACGACACCGTTCGCGCCATCGGGGAACCCGACGCCGTAAACGATGACGAAGCAATACCCGAAAACGCAGACTCCACCTTCGCGACGCCTAGGTACGACGGAAAAATGACTCGCAGGGACAGCGACGTCCGCAGACGTGCGCGGTACGCGCCTTACGCCAAAGAGCAACAGTTAGCCATGCGCGATAACGCCGAATCCATGACGCACCCCAACGAGAAGGTTATTAAGAGATTATTAAACGAGATTGTCGTAAAAGAAAGAGCTAAAGAGGGCAGCGGCGATTGGAGAGATGCGCGGTTCAAGCCGTATCGAAAGAAGTCGCGAAATGTCGAAATTTACAGACCCTTCGAACCTGCCGACCCCGGCGAGGATGGCGTAGAGATGAGAGATGTCGCGGCCGAAAGCGATTCGGTCGATTATGCCAACGCGCACGGCTCTCGCCTCGACGACGGCGTCGACGATCACGTCGAAGACGGGACCCTCGATGCGAACACCGTTAACGATGCAACTTCGGCGCCTGCAGAAGTCGTAGATTCCGACACTGTCAAGTTCAGGTTTCCAAGCACCATACAGGTGGCCGGTCCTTCGCGGTGCGGCAAATCCACATTCGTTAAGAAACTATTACGTCACGCCAATACTTTGTTCGATAACCCGATCAAGAGAGCGTTATGGTGTCATCCGCGCGAATATCCACCTAATTTCGGGCGGGAGTTTCACAATTGCACCTTCAACGTGCGCACGCACGCGGGAATACCCGAATTGGAAAACGTTAGGAATGGCGACCTTATCGTGCTGGACGATCTCATGTACGAGGCAGATAGCAACGAGGTATCTAATTTTTTCACCAAGGACTCTCATCACAAAAATTTCGGAGTGGTATACGTCTTGCAAAATCTCTTTCCGCAAGGAAAAAAGTTTAGGACGATGTCGTTAAATTCCAATTATATCGTGGTATTTAAAAATAATAGGGATAAACTGCAGATCGATAAACTGTTTCAGCAACTCGAACCGAGAAAATCGAAATTCCTGTTAGATGCTTTCAACAAGGCAACAGAGAATTCGCACGGTTATCTGGTATTAGACTGCACTCAACATACGCCGGATCTTTATCGCTACAGAACGGGCGTTTTACCCGGCGAATCCCTCGCCTGCTTCAGGCCGAAATAACGTGTATATATAGATGGGCATAACTAGACAGAGAGGGTCATTACCGACGACGATGCCTGCGCAGAACGTTCCAAGGCTGTCTTCGGCAGCGTATAAAAAAGTGTGTAAGCTATGTTCGCCTTCGATAGCGAAAAGGTGCGGAGCATTGTTCGTGTTGAGCAAAGCAAGCTCGAAATCGAGGAAAAAATTACTAAAAGATGCGGATTCGACGCTTCTTAAGGCAATCACCGAATGCATATTAAACGTTAGTAAAGGAACGATACCGCTATCTGAAAAGTGCGTAAGGCGCTTAAAAAAGTATAAAAAGACGTGGAGAAAGGTGGTCGATAGAGCAACGCCGTTAAAGAAGAAGAAAAAAATTTTAATACAAAAGGGCGGGTTTTTATCGGCTTTCATCATTCCGGTGTTGAGCGCCTTAGGTAGCGCTCTCGTGTCGAAATTAATGCCGTCATGAAGCACGCCAAGCAGATCATCTTACTTCATTCGCAACCGGAAAGCGAAAAGAAGTTACACGTCGTAGACAAAACCTTAACCGGCTTGGTAGAGGACATAGACAGAATAAAAAAGTTAGACGTTCCTTCCGACGAGAAATGGGGCTTGCTTAGACACAAGCTAACCAACTACTACGACATCATATCGCAATTGCGAAGACCGTATCTTCACGCCATGAAAGAAGAAGCAAAATTATTAGAGAACGAAGATAAAAAAGAAATCCGAAACGAGACGCCCGCACCGAAATCGATAAAAGCACCTCCGAAGCCTCCGAAGAAGAAGAGAGGCGTGCCAACTTCGGATAGCGACGATTCCGATACAGAAGTTAGATTTTCGCCGTACCCTACTCGAACCGCGACGCGCAAGCAAACGCATTTCTTACGCTCTGCGAAATGGCGAAAGGCTCGCTGAATCGCGAGGAAATTGCTCTACTCGATAAATACTATTCGCGGGTCGATCACTATGCGGGGCTTGGAACCGTGCAAAAGCTTCGCAGGGCCACGGGAATCTCGAGCGACAAAATTAAGCGTTATCTGCAAGGACAAGAGAGCTACACTCTCCACAAACCCGCGAGAAAGCGCTTTCCGACGAAAATATATCACGTGACCAATATTGACGACCTTTGGGAAAGCGATATCAACGTGTTAGATAACATATCCAAATATAACAGACCGTATTCCTATATCTTGACGATAATCGACGTATTTTCTAAGTTTGCATGGGCCTTACCTCTCAAAAATAAATCCGGCAAAGAGGTCACCAGGGCTTTTGCTGCCGTTTTCAGCCGATATAAGCGCATTCCTAAAATCCTTCAAACGGATAAAGGTACGGAATTCACAAACAGAGTCTTTCAAAGCTTCCTAAAATCTAAGGGCGTGAGACATTATACCACCAACAACAACGTAAAAGCTAGCGTGGTGGAGAGATTCAATAGAACCTTGAAAACTAAAATGTGGAGATACTTCACTCACAAAAATACGTATCGCTACGTGGACGCGCTACCCAAATTGTTGCAGTCGTATAACGGTTCCTATCACAGATCGATAAAAATGGCTCCCATACAGGTAAACTCTTCTAATATATTAGAGGTGTACAATAATTTATACGGGAAAAGATTGCAAAATTTTGCGGCTTCCAAACCGCTAACCTACAAGGTTGGCGATCACGTTCGAATTTCAAAATTAAAACTCGTGTTCGACAAGGGTTACGAGCACAATTGGACGAACGAAATATTTGTGATACACCGGGCGATCAGAAGCGTGCCCGCGGTCTACCGACTGAAGGATCTCGCGGGAGAAGAACTCGAGGGGATCTTTTACGCGGAAGAATTGCAGAAAGTCGCCCTTCCCGAGGTTTACAAGATAGATAAGATCTTGAGCACACGCACCAGAGGCGGCAGTAAGGAGGTGCTCGTGAAGTGGAAAGGTTATCCCGATAAATTTAATTCTTGGATTAAGCGGTCCGAAATAACGGCTCCGTCATGATTCGCACGGAGCCATTTTCGGTTACTTTAACCAGCAACGGATCCGCAAGCATATTCGAAAACAACACGACGTCTCAGTTCTGGAACATGCTGCCGCAACGCACGGTTCTTCAAGGCAAATGGGAGGTGGCCCTCACGAAGATCAGATACCCGGGTTCGTTTTTAAATGTCGCAAAAGGCGGTAACTTCATAAAAGGCACGCTCCTTCGCAAGGAGCTTCCTCGAGAAGTGGAATTCAGATACGAATTGGAAGAAACGACCGTGACGGATAACGTAATGCTGTTGACGATGCTTAACGATAAAATAAAAAAGGAAGCTCACGTCGACAAATTCTTTTTATTCAATAAAGAGGCCGGCATCGTTAGCGTTAATCCTCAGGCCGTAGAAAGGAAAGAAAAGATGCGCAAAGATGCGGGTGCTCCAGCCGCCGCCGTCGCCGCCGCCATCACCCCCGCCACCGAGGTCGAAACCAGACAGAGAAATAATCACACGAACCGCCCGGAATACGAGGTTAGCGACGCAGCGCACGCCGAACACGCGGTCGCCGGCGACGATCCTGCACACGGCGAATCTAGAAGATCTCAAAGTAAGCGAAATTCGGGCGACGACGGCAGCAGAAACGTCATGCGCGAGCTCTTCCTCTCCTCGGATCTATGCAGGCAATTAGGATTCGCGCCTTTTACCGACGTTACCAAAGTGAAACGCGCTCAATTTCCGATGAATCCGTACGTTACTTTTCCGTACGAGATGTTCGTCTACTGCAACATCATAGAACCTCAGATGGTGAGCCACACGTTTGCTCCGATCATCGAAAGCACCATAGTCGAAGTGGACGTCGATCACAGGCATTTGGCGATGGAAAGGACGTTCGCCCCGTTAAACTGGGTGCCCGTTCTTCAACACGATTTTCAGATCGTGCAAATAGATTTAAGAACCGGCACGGGCGAATTATTGCCATTTATCGACGGGTTTTCTTCGGCCGTGGTTCTCTGGTTTAGACCTTATGGATCATCGAGAACTCGTTAAGTACTTCCTCGATCAATCCGGTCGAGGCGACTCTCTGGTGCTGTACAAGGGGAAACGCTTTCAGAGGGGCCGAGGTCTTTTCGGCGCTTTAGGCAGTTTATTTCGATTCATGTCTCCGTGCGTTAAATCCGCAGCAAAGTCCGTCGGCAAGGAACTATTAAACGTGGGCGGCAACGTGTTATCCGATGTCATGTCTCAAAGGCCGTTTAAAGCTTCCCTCAACGAAAGACTCAAAGAGGGCGGGACTAATCTGAAACATAAAGCCGATCGTGCGCTGGACTCGATGCTCGGTTCGGGAATAAAAGCTCGTAAAATTCGAAAACTCGCGCAGTCGAAAAGAAAGCGCGCGCGACGCAAGAAGGCGCCCGCGAGAAAGACTAAAAACAACAAGAAGAAGCGACCCCGCAAGAGCACGTGTAAGCAGACGCGCAAGCGCAAATTAGCGAAGAGAAAGGTAACCCCGCGCGATATATTTGCATAATGTCGAAGGTTTACGTAAATTCCGCATTTAACATTTTCGAAGAACGTCCCGTGCAAACGAGCGTAAATCGCTATTCGATCATCGAACTAGAACCACAAAACGTAATTTCCTACAATTCCCCCATCGTCTTTCACTACAAGGGCAATGCCGACGCTTACATCGACCTCTCTCAAATAGATCTATACCTGCGGTGCAAGATCGTCTCTCACGACGATAAGGTTTTAAAAGATACGGATAAGATCACCCTCGTGAATAACCCTCTTAACGCGCTCTTTCAGCAGGTGGAAGTAGTTTTAAATAATGTCACCGTCACACCCCCGCAACCCGGTTATCCTTACAGAACCTACATAGAGCAGCTCTTCAATTACTCGCCCGATTCGCAAAATTCGTGGCTCGAAGCGTCGCTATGGAAGAAAGACACGGCGGGAAAGTTTGACGTTTTCGACGGCAACGAGGGCGTAACCTGGCGTTTCGAGCACACGAAGGGTAGCACGGAGTTCGAATTGCTGGGACGATTATCGTGTTCTCTGTTTTCTCAGGACAAATATCTTCCCAATAACATCGACATGACCGTCAAATTAACGCCGTCGACGCCCGAATTTCATCTGATGTCCGTCGGAGAACTCAAGGGAAAAACCGTGATAACGACCGCCACGCTTAACGTGACGTGCATCTTTCCTTCTCCTTCCCTCCTTCTGGCACATCAAAATTTACTGTCCGCGCAGAACGGCAAGATGCCTCTAGACGAAGTGGACATTCAACCTTTTAACATCCCCAGAGGAACGATAAGCAAAAAGTTTCACGACATGCTAGTGGGCAAAGCACCTCGCAGGGTGACCATCGCGTTCGTATCCGATTCGGCATATAGCGGCGATTTTCGCAAAAACCCGTTTAACTTCCTACACCTAGACCTCAATTTTCTTCAGCTGTTCGTGAACGAGCAGCCGTACCCGGCGCAGCCGCTGACGCCGGATTTTGCGAACAATCAATTTATAAAAGCCTTCAATACCGTGGCCAAGGCGTTAGATCTAAATCCCGAAGATAAGGGGCACACCATAGCCAGAAAAGATTATCCCCGCGGTTACACGCTGTACATGTTCGACTTAACCGCGGATAAGACCGCCAGCGAAACGCACGTTTCGGGATTACATCACGGCAACGTTTCGTTAAACGTAAGTTTTAAAACGGCCCTAACCGAGGCAGCTTGCATGATCGTCTTTTCCGAATATCAGCGCCTGCTGGAATTCGACGCCAACAGATCCATTTACGTGACATGAATACCGAACAGATACGCAAATACTTAGCCAACAACAGTCGCACGAAACCTCATTTTCTAGGCGTCTTTGCCTCCGATCAATTACCCGAACGCGTCGGAAAACCTCTTCCGGTGGCCTTGGTAGCGAACACGGACCCCGCCAACAAACCCGGCACTCATTGGATAGGCATCTACATTTCAAAGTGCGGGAAGGGCGAGTACTTCGATAGTTTCGGAATGCCGCCGCTTTCTCCTCATTTCACGCGCTTCTTAAACAGCAATTGCGGCAGATATTGGACTCATTCCAAGCGAAGACTGCAAAGTTCCACCAGCTCCACATGCGGTCATTACGTCATTGCTTATACGGTGCATCGATGCTGTAACCTGCCCGCCCGGACATTTTATCTCAACTTTCGAATAACCGATTACGCGTACAACGATCGTCTCATAGCCAAGACTTACAAAGACGTATGCCTTCGCAACGACTGCAGAAACTCCGCCGTCGTTCATCAGACCTGCAAGCCGCCGGCGTCGGTATAAGGTAAGTGCAATTTTACTCTCGCGCCTCACTTTAGGTTTGAAACTCCTCGCGGAAACATGTCTTCCGGAACGGGATTCCTTTACTTCAACTTTTTCGTGAACGACGATCTCGAATACGTCGTCAAAGAACTTTCCATATGTGGTTCGGGTTGCGAAGCGCAGACGTGGGTCTTTAAACCTCCTCGAGACACCCGTCCATTGAGCGATAAAGTAAATTCGACCAATCGTAAAATCAGCTCAAAAATTCACGGTTTAACGTGGGACGATGGCGACGTCGACTACGACGAACTTCCTTCCATATTGAAACGCGGCGCGGCTCTCTTCACGGTCATCTTCACCAAGGGGGAACAGAGAACGGAATTTCTGCGCAAGGCGACCAACAGGACCGTGATCAACATAGAGGAACTGGGGTTCGACGACGAATCGTACGTGGCATTTCGCACATCTTCGTGCATCCATCCTTGCCATAGATTGCCGCGCCTTCATTGCGCGCAAAGATCCGTAACGACCATGGCCCAATGGTATGCGCACCTCGTAGACAAGCGGAATGCGCAACCTTGCGATCCGAAACCAAACGACCTTCGTCCGCCTCACGACCCGAACCACGAAGGAATCCTCAAACACGTGCCTTATGACGTGTACATTAATCACATGTTTTAACTCTGACTCTCATCTGTGACTCATCTTTTCCTTTCTAGAACGCACCCTAGGGCTCCTTGACCTCCGGCGGTTCCAAAAGGTTCGTCTCAGTACGAGGCGAAGCGTCGTCATGTCCACATCTACCGCAAGGTGAGTACGCGCTCGCACTTTTCGCAGTCAGATTGGCCGAGCGGTCTAAGGCGATAGATTTAAGCTCTGTTTCCGAAAGGAGCGTGGGTTCGAATCCTGCATCTGACATACTTTTTTTTGTTTTGCATTGTTTTCAGCATGGTCGAGCCGGAACCCAAAAGACCTAAATCGGACGAGGACGTCAAACAGCCGCTGCACTCCCTCATAGGCGTCAGAAGTAACGTATACTTCCTGGACCGCGCGCAGAAGAAGTTTCTCAGCGTCGGATTTTCGGGGCTGCCTCCTCACGACCTGTGCATCACGATAGCCAAGTGCGGAGAGGATCGGGGAATCGTTCTGACGGCGCTCACGGACTGGAAAAATATCATCACGTGCATCACCAACGTGAGCGGTAATGCCAAAAAGGAAACCGTGAAGTGCGATCTAAATCTAAACGATCAGCTCAAGTTGGACGTAAAGCACGTGTTTGGAACTCCCAACATCATCCTGAAGCAATTGCAACGTGCCGAGACGGTGAGCTTGTCTCTGGTGGAAGAAGATTGGAAGACGCTAATCAAACTCTACCCCATCGTCAACGACATTTTCTACCATCGTCTAAAAGAATCCAACGAGGTCCGGAACTTAATCTCCGCCTACAAGATGTACTTCCGCAAGGTGAACGGCGATGCAGGTTCCATGAGGTATTCGGCATTCGTCGATCGCATATTATGTGCCACGCCTAAAGACTTCCACGAAATTCAATTATATCTACACGACAGCCTATCGTCGGAGTGATCACGTGCATCCGTCGTGAACGCGTCGTGTTTGCCACGCGCGACCTTGTTCTTGTTTTGCACATCCAGTTGGCACGCTCCCAACTTCGTTGCCCGGCGCCACGCGGCGCATCGTCCTCGGAGCGATCACGTGCATCGGACGTGAACATGTCGTGTTTGCCACGCGCGACCTTGTTCTTGTTTTGCACATCCAGATGGCACGCTTCCAACATCGTCGCCTGTTGCCATGCAGTGTATGACGTAATGGTGTTGACGCTGTGATGCGCGTGCACGCGTATATATATCCCGAACGCGTCGGCCATTCTTCAGTCTTCGTTCTTCGGCCTGCAGCAGCTGAAACGCTACACCGTCCGGCACATCCTCGTCATTTTTTTTTCTCTCTTTGGCTCGTCGCAATGGCCGATCGTCGAGATGTCCTCAACCGACTGAACAGTCTGGGAAGCGGCAGCTACGGCAAGAACATGTCGCAGACGATAACGGCTAGCGATCTGGAGGAAGGTAGGCGCTACGCCATTGACGACATTCAGGCGGTGAAGACCAAGTTCGGTCGAAGAATCGCCGTAAAGATCGAAGGAGGCGGGTGCCTATATCTACCTCAGAGGTTCGACGATCTCAAGCCTCACGATCTGACCTACATAAGGTCAAATAAATTCTATCTGATATACAACGGCGAAGAAGCGCTCACCAACGACAGGAGTCGCCATCTGTATAGCTTCGAGCAGGGCGAAGAGCAGCAGCAGCAATAATGATTCATCTCGCCGCTTCGCTCGATGTCGTCACCGCAGCCGCCTCCTGTTGACGTCATGCCACTTTGACCTTCAACTCGCCCGTATAAATGCGGCGCGCCTTGCCAGCTTCCAGTCAGTATCGTCGAAGATGGTGTTCTGTCCGCATTGGTTCTGCAAGCACAAGCGCATCTACTGCCAGTGCGCCTTGTGCTACCACGAGCCGGCCCAGTGCATCGGCCCAGATCTGGACTCTCCGCTCTTGGCCCAGCAGATCAAGAGGCAGAGGACCAAGAAGCAAAAGCATTGTCGTCCGCGTCCCGCAGCTTTCGCCAGCAAGATCCGCACATCCTCGGGAGGACCCAGCCCTTCCGCGAGAGACGGTCCGCGCGGCGGCATCGACCTCCTGTCGGAACCGATCGATCTGGGTCACAACGTGTGGACGCAGATGGTGTTCAACGCCACGGAACTGGTAAACGCCGACGGCAAGTTCGCCGATCAGTCTTTTAGAATCATATCCATGGAAACGAGACCCGACTGGGCCGACAACGAGAAATCGGTCGTCATCAAATTGGCGACGAATCTCGCATATTCCGTCAACGCCGACGTGCTTCACATAGCCTTCAGGAACTGCTTCATAAACGCCGGACCCTACGATGCCGTCAGATTGACCATAACCCTGAACACGCGAAACACGCCCAGTCTGGACCAGTGTCTCACGCGCCAGGGCTCCTTCAACATTCTTCAGTGCGAGCAGCACGGATGCACCGACTTCCTGGTGGGTGCCCTATACGTTCCCAAGGTCCAGCAGCAGCAGGACGTGAGCGACAATTTCTATCACTTCAATTTCACTTGCATCACCACGGTGGCCAACAAGTACATTCGCTCCATACTGCTCAACGACGACGGCGACGACTCGTCGGAGACCGAAGACGACCTCGATCTCAAACTCGACGTCGACGCACGGCGCGAGCCAGACGCCGATCGCGGCAGCGAACCCGACGGCTCCAGGCAGCCCCTCGCCAACAGCGGCAGCAGCAGCCCCGACGTCTCCAAGCAACCCCTCCCCGGCAGCAGCAGCGGCGCCGGTCGCCCCCTTGGCGCCGATAGCAGCAGCGGCAGCAGCGGTCCCGACAACGGCGGCGGCAAGAACGACAAGTGCGTAGTGACCCACGTGAAAGTAATCTTGTTAAATTCCGAAGAACGGTAGTGATGTGCCTGTGTAGTTTTCTTTTTTTTTCTATCGCCGCAACGGCTAAACAGCAACAACAACAACAACAAAAATGTATAGTGTTGAAAGCAAAACAAAAATTGTAATAAAAAAAACTCAATCTCGATGTATGTCGTGTTGTATCAGAACAAAAAGAAACCTTGTACATGTATCGAAAAAAAAAGAAAAAATAAAGAAGAAACGCCCTCCCGGAGGCACGTGCGGTCGAAGAGAAGGAATCCGCTCCGGCGCCTAAGAGGGGGGAGCCACGCCTCGCTCGCACGCGGAGGATCAAGGACGTGCCCTCGAACTTTGGGGAAGAGGTTATCGACCACAAACGCCAGTCAAAACATAACCTCTACCCCAAAGTTCAAGGACACGACCTTGACCTCCATGCACTAAGGCGTGACTCATCTGACCTCTTTGGCGCCGGAGTGACCTTTGACCGTCTGCCTCCGGGGGGGTATTCACTACTCCCGAGAGCATAGAATTTGGTTCAAACGTGAGGGTAGAAACCGAGATAAGGAAATCGTAGCTTTGGTTTATGCATGTTATTACAGGCAGCGATTTCTCATACATAACAAGCGAGGAACGCTCTGCTGCTTCCGATTGGTGCCTTTCCCTGTGCGTGTTGAACATCAAAATCATATTTGACTGAAGTACAGGAAACATGCTCTATTTTGATACCCTGCAATTTGGAAACATCTCATTTGAATAAAACAGCATCTTTGTGTCAGAAATTTTAGTTTATCACAAAGTATTGGGAACAACGTAATTTGGTTTTGCTCCAGAAAAATTACTGATGGCCCAAGGGATACTTTCCAATTAAATAAATACCTCTACTGTGGAAAGGAAGAGAGGAAGATAGGACTAAAATATACTATATTATACCTACCCTAGATTATGTGCAGAATGACACATATGTAAATATTTGTTATGCATAATTGACAACGGAACGTGTACCGATGGTGACAGCACGCGATGTCATACAGCATTTGTGGTGACGCAACAAATAACTATTGATCCTGCCCTGCACGAATGTTTACTTTATTAGTGAAGTTTTTTCTTCCTCATGAATTAACTGCATACATGTCGGACGAGAATTCCAATCCTTGTCCTTCTATTTGCTCCAAAATGCACAGTAGATACTGATTGGATGGTGAGGGTAAACCGTATGACAAATGTACATTATATATACTGAAATAATTGCATCGCTCTCTGAACGATGTTGATGTTCTTATATTCCTCTAATCGTGCACAGATTCATCATTACTACTTTCATATCCGTCGTTTACCATATCCAAACGATTACTGTTCACTCCAGTTTGATTTCATATTTAGTTTCTATCCGTAAATTCTGAAAAAAATTCTGCTATTGGTATGACCGGATGTAAGTCTTCAGTAATTGTTGCACTGGTTGGTACAGTGGTTACGTAAATGTGCCACTATTTCTGCTTCCAATTTGTCTATAAATTGCAGGACCAGGCATTGTTCTGCGACTCAAATTCGATACCTAGATTTCACAAAAACAGTGTTCTGATACCTTGAGTGAAGAAAGCAGAATACAAATTTAGAAATATGCTGTTAAACTGATTAAAATATCCCATATTTAGCTATTTACGTGATAAATAAAATGTATGCATCAAGTTTTCTGAACTAGCTTTGGTAATCCTTGATTCTGAATCCATTTTGTATCATTGCTACAAAATGTTGCAGAAAAAAGTACAGGCCTATAGAAATCAAAGTATAGGGGAGAATCGTGCAATATCGGCCGGCATGCAGTACCGGCCACAACTGTGATTACCCCTTTCGCTTCCATGTACCAGAGTTTCCAGTAAGGACAGGCAAGCTTGTGCATCCACGTACGGTATAATCGGATATCTTCTTCCTCTCTTCAGTTGTTTGTCTACTCTGAGTGCTTGATGGTGTTTAGTGTAGCTCTTAGCTAACGGAAGATATTCTGAGGCCTATAGCAGCGCTATATTTGCGATCTCTGTAAACCAGTGAGCTAAACATTTTTTAACTGAGCAGAAATAGTGACAAGTTCCCATGATTTTTATTCCACTATTGTTCTATATGTGGCAGTGCAGTGTATCACTGAAAATCTATATTGTAACGGAAAAGATAGTGTTCGATACTGCAAGACAGTTTCTACAAGCCTTATAATTCTAGCCTTTTTACTTTTGATGTAATAAAGGACTATAAATAAAAAATAAACGTCATTACATTATACCATCTAGAGAACATGTCTTCAGGTAAGAGAATAATATTGTAAGATTCCGATTAACCACTACAGTTACAGAGTAAAGTCAAAAAAACTTAACCCGGCCGATCTGCACGAACTTTCCCTACTTATATGACAAATTCATCTTTTAATTTTATTCCTTATAAATGTATTATTCGTTTTTTGATTTAAATTGTCAAATATTTGCTCACTTTTCAAGTGATAAGTCGCTTTTTGTTTTCTGCCTTGCCCAGGCAAGCAACATCAAATTAAAGCTTTCATGGAAGGGACCTCATTTTTAAAAATTCAAGTATTGCTTTAGCTTTCAGTTATGTTCTTACAAAAATGAATGTGTAAATATACGACAAAGGTTTATCTCAGTTAAACCTTGAACTTGATAGAAGAATAAACTTTTACAAGAAAGGCCTGTAAAACAATACAGAAAGTCATGGGAATGTAACACATCAAATATATTTTGTGTCTAATTACAGATTTCTAGTTCAAATTTCAGTAAATATCATCCTAAGGAGTAGAGCATCAGTAGGTAAATAGACATGACATGAGCATTTCTTTAAGATTGACTTAACTGAACTTCACTAGATGCTGTTTTTACATTGTTCTTATGTAAGTTTGACAAAAAACCATCGAGGCAGGTTAAAGGATACGCCAGCCATGTTGCGGAAAGTAGTTTCAGAATAGAATCCTGACCTGCTACTCAGATTTACAAGACCTGAGTGATAGATTTAACATTGACTGAAATGCCAAGTGAGTAGAGTCACTCACTTTGTTCTTGTTGATTTCACTCTCTTATCTAAAATAAGACATTTCTCAGTAAGCAGAATTTTATTGAAGATGTTCCTTTAGTGACAAAATAATCATAAACATGTGATTGTTCACGCTCACTTTCTTCTCCGGCAGCCAGCCAGGTGAAAAGATGATTAGATATCAACGTTTCGGGAGTGTGCATATCTCCCATTATCAGGCTATTTATAAAATGTTATAACCATAAATTAAATACTGGATATAACAAACATAAGAAAAGATAAAAGAAAATGAAAATTAGCATTAGTGAACAAAAGACTGTTTTCAGTAAATTAAATGCCAGGTCAGGTGATGGCGTAGGTATAGAAAATTGTCTCAAAGACACGTAACTACTTAACTTGATTATCAAGTTGTATTATCTTTGCTTCTTAATTTGACGGATTTCCATTTTAAGGCCGGTTTTCAAGAGGAACTGCACTGAAATCCAGCATAAGATTAAGCATACTCCTTTCAGAGGAAATCGCCAAAGCTTCCTTAACTCTGATCCCAGTAACTGTTGCATTTTACCTAGATGGTTGTCTCCCGAAAATTGGCTCTATGGTCGTTATCAAAACAATGCTCTGCCAGCCCAGACTTCTCAGGTTGCATTAAACGAATGCTCCGTTCATGTTCGATTATTCTAGTAACGATGGTCCCTCCGGTTTGTCCCATATACAGTGTTTGACAATCAAAGTGAATGTAGTACACTCCCGAAACCTTTAAGTCCAGTTTGTCTTTCACTGGTCTCAACAGATGTTTAATCTTCGGAGGTGGCTTGTGGATGGTCCTGATGTTGTATTGTGTGAGAATTCTGCTGATTCAGCCGGATAGATTGTCGGTAAACGGGATGCAGGCTGTAGCGGAAGGCTTATCTGACGCTTGCTGTATTACAGGTTTCCCTTTGCTAGCTTTGGTGATCGAGGCTTCAACGTCATATTCGGAGTAGCCGTATTGACGGAAAATGAGTCTCAGGTGCTGTAATTCTTGTTTAGTGTGGCTGGGATCAGAGATAGACAAAGCTCTGTGGGCTAGTGTATTGAGAACTCCCGGTCGTTGAGACTTATGATGGGAGCTATGAACGTTCAGATAGAGACGGGTGTGTGTAGGCTTGCGATATACAGCATGCGCCAGTGTACCGTTGCTGTTTTTTTGAAACAAGAATATCCAAGAATGGAAGAGTTCCATCCTTCTCCACTTCCATGGTAAACTGTAATTTAGGTCGGAGGCTGTTGAGATGTGCAAGAAAGTTGGGCAAAGTGTCTGATCCATGTGACCAAATTACAAAAGTGTCGTACATGTATCTATAGAAATGAGATGGTTTAAGTGGAGCTGTGGCAAGTATTTCATGTTGTAGGTGTTCCATATAGAAATTAGACTTGTTCAAAGAAAGTACCACCAAACAAGAAGAAAGTGGACGACAGGGTATGTCGGAAGAGCTCCATGATAGCAGCCGGAAATTGCTATTTCAGAAGTTGGATGGCTTCTTGCAGTGGTACTCTTGTAAATAGAGAAAACACGTCGAAGCTGACAAGAAGGGCCAATGGTAATGTCCCTAAGTGTATGTAGAAACTGCGTGGAGTTACTCACATGATGTGAGCAATCCCCTACCAGAGGTTGTAACAGATTAGCCACATTTAATAGAGGCTGTAATAGTCTTTGCTTATAGTTGTGTTATATCCAGTATTTCATTTGTGGCTATAACAATTCATAAATATCCTAATGATGGGAGAGATGCGCACTCCAGAAACGTTGATATCTAATCATCTTTTCACCTGGCTGGCTGCCCGAGAAGAAAGTGAGCGTATTCTTCGCCAGGAAAGCTTCAGGTCTTATTTTAACATAGTGATTGTTCATTTCGTAAACTTGTGTCCAGTTGGTATAATAAATACCATGGAGAATATGGAATGTTTTGCTGCTCCAATCAGGTCCACTGAATCTTCATAGACATTTAATTGTAATATTGTAAAACATATAGCTCTACAGATTCCCAGCATTCAAAGTGTTGCTCACTGTCCTGGAGTAGCGTAGTACTATGTACAATACGACAGACAGTAGGTCGTGCCCCGTTGAACTGCTATCTAAAATTGGAAATACGTAGGTGTGTACCAAATTACTCTGCTATCAATAATCACTGAGGACAGTTACTGCAACTGAGAACGACAAACTACGAGAATTCCACATCAAGTATTTACTCCTTACTCTCATTACATCGAGTTCACCCTCGCGTAATATAGATATTAACTGAAATCCTCAGATCTACTTTTGAGACTTTTAGAAAATGTACTGTAGTAAATTTATGTACCCACAAGACCATACCATCAAGAAGAAACCAACCAGTACAAAAATTAAGTCCATAAACACTGCATTTTCAGTTATCATAGTTGTCTCATGTGTTTATGAGAACTCCTAATTGGTTTACCGGAAAACACGAGTCAGTTAGAGAATTTAATATCATATGGGCCCGTTGGTCATAGTAGCTCAAGGGTTAGAGCGGCTGGACGGCAACCAGAAGATTCGTGGTTCAAATCCCGGCTATGGCATTGAATTTTTCAGTCTGACTCTATTTTTCCATTCTTTAGCCTACACACGGCTAGTGTGAACGAACAATTAATTTCTATAATCTTGCATGTTTTCTGTTCTTTCTCACTTCAGTTTTAAGTTATTTGCGAAATATATATAGTTATATTTCGTCAACTTCGATTCAAAGTAGGCCGTACACATGTTTATACTAGGTGTTCAGAGCATTCAGCATGGTACATTCCCTACATTAGCCAAAGATTTGAAGAAACAATAAAAATAAACATGTCAGCACTGGCATTATGTTCGTGCAATATCAGTTATTTTCATTGCACTTATTTCAGATTACATTGCTGTACACATTGTATTGTCTTTGTTTGCTGCAGAATACAGAGACTTCGCTGTGCCTGCTGCTTTTGTTTGTCAGATACTCCATATCCAGCTATATTGATTTCTGTAGAAAGGCATTAGAAGATCTTCTGTTAATAAACGGTTGGATCAATTTCAATCAAAGTTCCTTGATGAAAAGCCTGCTCTTCTCCATAAGTCCTTAGTGATACGTAGGATTTTGGTATAATATAAAATAATGGCTTTTCGTGTGCATACATCCAATATGTTTCTCTCGGTTTGCCTTTGGTATATATAATTGCAACTAGCCGAACCGTAATATCCACAGCATCCTCTGTTTGGTTCTTAGTCTGTCTTGAATGTTGATACACAGATTTTTCATGATGCATGGTATTTGCGAAGATTACAGAGCTATATTTCTTAAGCGGAAACTTACCGTCTTTATCTCGTAGGTACTTAAATGCAAATAGGCCTGAATTTACAGTCTAGCACTACTTGCGTTTATTTCTTTTAGATTGCCTTATTTTAATCTCGTTTTCTCCACAAGAGTTAGCAATCTACTTGGTATCTAATCTTGACACTTTCGATCTTGGTGATATCGAAATATGTGTAAATACTTCGAGAGAAAACCTTTCACGATATCTGTACATTTATAAGTTTTAAATTATTTAAAGCAGTTCCGTTTGATTTTATGCTAGAATAAGAAATGAAGAGTCGATACTTGATGTTGTTGCATTACACATGTTCTCTAAGGATTGCTGGGCTGTAGCTTTTAAATAAACCTTCCCTGCCTTTCCTGTGATGAATGAACACCACATTTTGTGTCTAATTGAACAGATACAAAACGAGTAGAGGTGTTCATGTAACATTCATTATTAACGAGTTCTTAATGTCGGTACTAAGTTGGCAGGCAAAAAAAAAAAAAAAAAAAAAAACGTTCTCTAAAGTAATTTAAAAAAAAAACACAGCGAGAGCAACTAGTAAATACTAGAAAATGAATATAACTAAATTGAAAGTAAATAAACCTGTTATACACGATAAAAAAAAACAATAAAAAAAAATAAAAAAAAAAATGAAGCTGATTAAGCTGACGCGGTAATCACTTTTGTGCAGTAATCTTGTTAATGGAATCACACTCGGCTATTATCACCTAAGGCGTGTGATCATACTGCCTATGGAAACATATTTTCTTTTCCTCCAGCTGTTAGTTTGTATTTTAGAAATACAACCGCGTGGGAGGGTGTATCATTCTACAACAGGGATACTATGCAAATCATAAGTGAAGTAAACAGTGCTAATAATAACACAGCGCTGTGTTAATTATGTAGAAACAAATTTTCGTGCGGTGGTAGATCACACAGTACAACATTTATACACCAAGAGAAGTCTACAGAACATTTATTTACAAGATTCTAGTCATTGTGTCAGAACATCAAGCCAAAACTTCAGAAAATCATGAGCGAAAACAAATTGATTACTACTCGACAAAGCGTTGAGAATTACGCACAGTATCTATTGGAAAATCTGTCACTGCCTTCACCAGGGAGCGCTTCAGGCTATCGTTATTAGGTCGTCTCTTCTTACAGACCATGCCTTCATGTACGGACCACAAGTTGTCCAGTGGGTTGAGGTCAGGGCTGCTGGAAGGCCAATCATCTGGAGCAATGAAATCCGGAACATTTCTCCGCAGCCAGTCCTGGGTAGACTTTGCCTTGTGAGTGGCCGCCGAATCCTGCTGGAAGCTCCATTGCTCATTCCTGAACAAAGTGTTGCCCAACTCCTTCACAAAAGTCTCCAACACTGTGTTTTGGTACACTTTGACACACGTTTTCACCCCTTTTTCACAAAAATGAAGCCTAGTGGTGTCGTCATGCGCCACTCCCCACCAAACCATGACAGAGGCAGAATTATGGCCTCTTTGGAGCTTAGGAAGCTTCCTACGAGCTTCTCTAGATGATTGGGCACAAACACGATGATTTTTCCGGTTGAAAGCCTCCTCAATAGTGAACATCTTTTCATCTGTGAAAAGAATGCTTCTGTGGCCATTGTTTGCTTAACGCTGAAGAAGGCGTTTTGATTTTATCACCCTCTGCTCTTTCTGACGCAGGGCTAGGAGGTGACCTGTACTCCACCGGTAAGCTTTCAACCCTAGGTCATCACTCGACAGTTGGGACACCGACATTTTTTTAAATGTTCAACTCTCTAGCCAGCACTGACTGCCTTCTCACAGGATTTCTTTAAATACGAGCCGCCACTGATTGAACCATCCGCTTGTCCCTAATACTGCGTGGACGACCTTATCTATGGCGATCTTCAACAGTCCCAGTTTCTATGAAAAACATACGGAAACACTTTCTTCTGTAGCTACGCCCACAATGACACCCTCTTAAATTACCCCCATAAGGGTGGGCCGCGACCTTCAAAACCGCTTGTACAGCCTGTGTCAAAAGTTTGTAACAGTATTTATGGTAAGACTAGGTACATACACTGGACACGCCTTGCGATAAGTTCAGGTAAACATCTCAATATTGCGAACTTTTTTCCCATATGCCTTCTCGCTTTCCCATGCAATAAATGCGTTTATACTACAACACTAGTAATAAGAAGGAAAGAAGAAGCCTTCTCTGTTTAACGATGGAATTTTATACTGTCATATCCACACGTGTCTCCTAACAATACAAAGCCAGCTTAAACCAGATCTACTCTACTGTTTTTTCTATACAGCTGTTAGTAGTATAGATGTCGTTTGTGCCCCTTGAAACGAAGATTTTTTTTTTTTTTTTTTTTTTTTGTAATTTATCTCCTCCAACGTTAAGTCATATCGGACGGTGAATGAATTGGGTAAAATGATGCTCAAATGAGTCCAGGGTCCATGGAGCTTAGAGTTACCCGACATTCATCTTCCAGGAAAACCTTATCCAGGTAACTCACCCTGACCGAAATTCGAACTCGGGACCTCTTGAACGTAAGGCAGACATGCTACCACCTACGCTACCGAGGTGGGCTTGAAATGAAGAAGTTGCGGTATCGTGCAGTCATAAAAATCTGAGTTCGAGTCTTATCGTCAAAGGAAATACATCTAAAATTGTTGTATTATTGTAGGATGTCCTGTATTTTGAACAGTAAGAAATGGCAGCGGAATTTAAACATGGCCGTACTTCTCTGAAGTTCATCAACATAAAGTACGGGCCAAAACTATAGACACTGAAGGAAACATGGAGAAATTCACTGTATGTATTACACGATAGATTATTATAGCTGCATGGAACAGCTGACACCATAGGCATATTTGAAGAAAGCTCTGTGTTAGTTCGATGCCACTTTTGCTTAATGCTGACCAAATGCAAGTGCTAGAACTATTTTCACAGCAAGGTTTGGATCGATTTAAAAATCATATAAGTGGTTTTGTGTGCTAAATTATTACTGTGAATGAAACGTGGGCCAACCATTACACGTCATTTAATACTAGTCAAAGCAGCGGTAGAAACTCCAGGCTCTTTACCGAAGGAGAGTGAGTGAGTGAGTGAGTGGTGTTTAAGGGCCCGTCGACAACCAGGTCATTTGGGCCCCACCGAAGGAGATGAAGTGGATTTTATCGTGCCAAGTGTTTTATGCAATAGAAAATTGATCCTTACCATTCATTACCTTCAACATGCAAATACATAACTAGCAAGTACTAATCCTTGATTCACATAAGCTTGCCCCGTGTCTCTAAACGGTAACGTGACCTTATCACCTCTCTATTTTTTGTGTAATTTACGTCCTCCAACGTTAAGTCATATCGAACGATGAACGGAATGGGTGAAATGATGCTCAAATGAGCCCAGGGTCCATAGAGCTTAGAGTTACCCGACATTCGTTTTTTCAGGATAAGGGAAAACCCCGGAAAAACTTATCCAAGTAACTCACCCTGACAGAGATTCGAACTCGGGACCTCTTAAACGTGAGGCAGACATGCTACCACCATGCTATCGAGGCGGACTCACCTCTCATTGGCTGCTATTGTAGTATAGACTGTTGTGCGGTAGAAATTAGTTCGTTATTTAACATGGTGATATATCTTTATATGTTGGAAGAGAATTATCAAATTTATATTTTCGTCATTGTTTGAATTAAGTATATTACGAAACAGAGTTGATTTATCTGAAATGCATGTTAATTCTTAAACGAAGTAAAGAGGAGGTTCCTTTGCTCAGAAGCCCGCCTTTCATATGACACCATAGCACGTTCTTTAGCGGTAGTGATGATGTATTTGTTTATATGACTTTAATCACTGACCTTGTTGTGAACCGGATTAGTCATATATTGCCATTCGAAAGTGTGTTGTGCCGAGTGCGAGAGCTAAATTATTTTATTGATCGCTTGTTGCGCTTGTATTTATTATATGTATAATGGCAGTCTACCGTCAGTATTTGGCTGAAGCATCGCAAGGGAAAACCTTTACAAAGCGGCGAAAAAGGAATTGTGGTGTATGTGTTTAATGCACTCACAGAGAAGAATCCGTCTTTGTTAGTGAGAGAAGTCGAACAGGTGTGCTCTGAGCTTACAGGTGTGAGTGTTAGATGCGTAGGAATATCGCGACATGAAATTGAGACAGCAGGAAAACTTACCACTCCAGGGGTGATATTGCCGTGTGGCGAAGACGTTATTTAAGGACAATCAGACTGTACCGGCATACAAGACGCAAAATATACTAACTTGACGAGACTTGGGTGAATGAAGGACACACGACAAGTATGGTGTGACACGACTTTTAAGACTGAAAGACAAGCATTTTTGCAAGGTATGTGTCCTGGTTTTAAATAATCCAAGTGGAAAAGGCCGAATGCCTTTCATTATAAACTTGTTTCAGTTTCATTGCTCATTCATTCAGTTTCAACGTTCTCGGTTTCATTATAAACTTCATTATTTTTTTGCATGCCTTGATATTCTTATTTATATGATGTTATCTATCTTCCTGGCAATTATTATGACGTTTACTGTAGTTTCAAATGTGACGGGAAGGCACCGCCTATGGCCTATGGTGCGAAAGCATTAGCCAATTAGAGTGAGGGGGTAGGTAGCCGCACGCGGAGAGATACATGTCAGCGGGGCAAGGTTATGTGAAACAGAGATTAGTGGAAGTCTTCCGCGAAGTATGGATCGCAAAAGAAAAGAATCATCTTTCATCAGGACAATGGATCTGCCTGGATGTTTATCCACAGTAATATTTCTGGTTATGTGGGTATTATTATCTGTAAGTGTCGTCGATGTAGTTATGGCCGTTTTGGGGAGAAGCTCTCATAGTTCTGTTCCTGATAGTCAATGCCATCAATGACATTACATATCCATAATGGCTTAGTGCACTACTGTCTGGGCTTATTTGACATATATTGCTCAAATAAACGTCTTCTAGATATAAATAGTCGTTCATTCAACTTACATTAATTTTGGATATAATTTACTTGGCGCATGTTCTACAAATAATGTTAATACATAGAAAATAACAAGTTCAGCAGTGTGTGATATAGTCTCTATTCTTTGTTATGTCCCTTGGGACATAATGTTGGTAGCTTTAGTGATTTGAGTCCTTTTTTACAGTGAGTGCCAGAAGTGACTGAGGTGTCAGATGGAGAAAATTGAGGCCTGTAGTGTGATAAAGTTCCTGCATTTGAAGGGCAAAACTGCCGGGGAAATCCATGATGAGATGACGGTTGTTTATGGAAATGATTGTCCATCGTATGACACTATTGTGAGATGGAAAAGGAATTTTCAAACTGGTCACATGTCCCTGACAGATGAGCCAAGAGCTGGTAGACCGTCAATGACAGACGATGTTGTCACAGTGAAGAAAGTGGAGTGTTTAATACTGAAAGACAGACGAGCAACCATCCAAATGATCAAAGATGAGACAGTCTTAGTTATGGTAGTGTGTGGAAAATTATTCATGACGAACTACACATGTCTTAGGTGTCTGCACGGTGTGTTTCACGTTTGCTAACCCCTTACCAAAAGCAAACACGGTGTGACCTTTCGAGACAGACGTTGATGCCTTTGGAACAGGATGAAGATGATATTTGTGATCGTCTGGTAACCTTGGATGAATCCCGGACCTATCAGTATGATCCAGCAACAAAAACCCTGAGCATAGAATGGAAACAAGCCGATTCTCCCTCCCAAAACGGCAAAGGTGTAAAGGTCAGCTGGGAAGGCCATGCTTTCAGTTTTCTGGGACTGTCGTGGAGTCATCCTTACAGATTATCTTGTCAATGGTCAACCATCACTGGCAGATATTACTGCAATCTTCTGGACAAGTTACAAGCAACTCTGATTAACAAACGACGCCGGTATGCTCTCCAAAGTTGTTCGTCTTCTGTCTGACAAAACACCAGCTCATTCATCTCGAAGTGCAGTTGACAAAACAAGGAAATATGACTTAGAGACCTTACAGCATCCGCCTTATTCGCCCGATCTCGCACCAAGTGACGTTTTCTTGTTCCCGGAAATGAAGATTTCGTTGCGTGGTCACCGATTTGACAACCAAAATGGCGTCATTAATGAAGTGGAAGAGTGGTTTAAAGCGAATTCCGCGGACTTCTATAATCAAGGTATTCGGAAGGTCAAGAAACGCTGGGAAAAATGTATAAAACTGGATGGTCACTACGTACAGAAAAACTAACAAGTACATATTGCTCGCCTCGGTAACGTAGATGGTAGCCGTCTGCCTCACATTCAAGAGGTCCCGATTTCGAATCTCGGTCAGGATGAGTTACCTGGATAAGGTTTTTCCGGGTTTTCCCCTTATCCTAAAAGACGAATGTCGGGTAACTCTAAGCTCCATGGACCCTGGACCCATTTGAGCATCATTTCACCCATTCCATTCATCGTCCGATGACTTAAAACGTTAAAGGACGTAAATTACAAAGAAAGCACATATCACAGAAACATTTGATCACATTTTCTAAAGGGTGATGATTAAAACTTTACGACATCCCTTCGTATCTAGTACTAAAGTAAAAATAACCACCAAAAGCTTATGAGAAATGTGTCTCAAAACTTATCTTTCGCACACTTCAACAAACAACAATAACATTTGTGTAAATAAATAAATATTCCAAACTCTGTAATACCCCATGAAATACCTTTAGGTGAAATACAGTCTGTAATAGTTTAAGTAAATTAAAAAGAGAGAAGTGAAATCTAAATTTAAAAGTTTTAGGGATAAAAGGTCTGATCGCGGGTAGTGAATAAATGAACTGGAGAACTTTTGGAGCGAACTTTATAATAGCCCCTGCAGGTACTGGTACAAATTTTACTAAACTTTGAAGTAGACCGGGAGCTTTTCATTCATATCCTACCATTTGGAGTTACTCCCTTTTTGCCGAGAAGCATCACTTACACAATCCTTGCGACTATCAACATTACTTTGTGCTTATTTTCCATCCAAAGATTTGCCATCTTTGTTCGGAGCAAAAAAAACAAAAAAACAAAAAAACAAAAAAAAAAAAAAAAAAACATCTATTTCCTAAAGCATTACTTTCGTTTCAAAGGAAACCTTTATTTTAGATAGCTATTTGGTAACAAAGTTGGAACTTCAAATTCAAAGTTAGAGAAATCTGTGTCGTTTGTGCCGACCGGTCACGCATTCCATACATCTGCTGCAGTTCTTTCACATCATTCGTTCCTCCCTGTACCATGTCACAAAGATCTCTTACGGGTCAAGTTGCCAGGTGTCTCCTTCACTTAATTTAATTTAATATATAAAAATAACCAGAAAACACTATGCAAATATCACAGGAGGATAATAAGCCCGAATAAGAAATGTTGAGTTAAGAAGCATGGTGTCACAACACTTAGGTATACTGAAGGCACCGTTTACCATTTATAGACATTATTTGCAAAAATACAAACTATAACATAAATGAGAAACAAGAGTTTATTCATGCTTAAGATTACCTAGATTTGTAATGAGATTCCAGGAATGCTTTTAAGCAAATGTTACTGTGACAGAGTCAATTCACTAGTACCCTAATTACCTGAGCTACAACTTACACTATTTGCATTTAATTCAATACGAAAATTGCGCTTGACTCATGACAAAATCCTAAAATATTACCCTCATTTTAATCTGATTACAGTATACCCTATCGCTACTGTATAAAGTTTTTGCAAATTACCATCCAACAATTTCGACGAGTTTAATGCGTTTAGTAATGGCATGTGTGGGAGCCCATATGCCAATATCTTAAATACCAATAAATCGATGTTCTTCTGACACCTGATCATCAGGTAGTTGATCAGTACTAGTCAGTTTGCCAGGTTTATTTTAGGATACATTCTACTGAAGTGACGTGATCAGCCACAGTCAGAAGAGTTCGTCATCCGGCAAGGTTTTTATTTATTCATTTGTTATTGATTTGCCAGACAGCATTCGGCAACCTATAGGATAGGGAGAGAGAGACAGAGAGAGATGACGACCCTTCATTCATACAGCTACTGAAAATTGAGCAGTTGACACCTGTAGTACATGACATAGCCATGTTGCCATGTTTCGGGAAGAAAACGTAGCATCAGGTCCTTAAGAAAGAGATTCTTTGTACAATAATGAAATGTGTCTAATCCTTTGGCTTCCCTGAGAATGCCACACGCAGTTTTCAGCGAAACGTTGGAGGATAAAATACTAGACCATGGCCTAGAAGCCCGGGACAAAAATAAAAAATGGAATTAGTAACGCCAGCCATGAAAGCATTAGCATATATATAAAATATTGCCGTTGCTAATATTTGTTCTGTTTTCACATTTTTGGTGTTGTTACAGTCCCTCAAAGAAACCTAATTAATTTGATGTCAAAGTGGACTATGCAAACATTTTATAGCACTAGCCAAATGTCTTCATTTGGGACATTTATTATTTCTTGAATTGAAATTCCCACATAATTCAAGGTGTGTTTATTGATTTCGTTTGTTTCCTTACTTTGTACATAGTAAGTGGAGAAATAATTGGATTGAGCCAAAAATGTATGTCTAGATTTTAGTAAGAATGTACGTTTTCGATTACTGGAAACCTTCATTAAAATAACAATCATTTTTTAGAAAATCTTTCGCACGCGTGTCTGCGTATGTGTAACAGCATAAGAAAAAAATAGAAAAGCCTTTTGCATACTGAATTTAGTATTGAAGTTCAACATCCTGTGACGATAAGACATGAACATTTTGAACAACTTCCCCAAACTTGCACAACTCTTTTACACGTCTAACATTATCTATTACTAAAACTAAGCATTAGATGTCTGAAAATTATAGATATATCCTGTTAATGAGTTGGTGCGATTGTATTTTAGGGTTTAAGTGACTCATTACAGTGATCAATTGAAACATGATGAAGTAATTATATCTGTTATTGTAATGAAGGTGTATTTGTCAAGGCATTAAATGTTACTGCGAAGAAATAAAATAAACGATGTAGTTTTTGCTGCCCCTCTATCTACAGGGCGTTTTGAAAACGTTCAGATATATACACACAAAGTATTGGTAACCATTAGTCATAAAATACTACGCATTATGTACCTAAAATTCTTCAAATTCTCTTGGGTGTTTGTGCACAAAATTTATTATAAACAGGTTTACGATGTACAACATCCTCCTGTATTCAAAGTTCAATATTTTATCTTCTTCCTCCACTCTTCTCTAATCTCATCTTAATCTAATGCCTTCAGACCCAATTCCGTCACTCCTCTTTCATTGTACATTTAAGTGTAAGTCGTCCACGCCTCCCTTTTCCAGGTGGCTTCCATTCCAAAACTTGGTTTGGCAAAATATATTCATTCATTCATTCATTCATTTATTCTGATGCTCTATACATGTGGAAACATTTCCATTTGTCTTTCAGCCTTCCAATATAATTGGCCACTCGGTTTTCCCCGTAGGGGTGGAGATCCGTCCCCTTCAGCTGCGGTGGTGCAGGCGCTGGGGACCCTTAGCCCTCGTGGTACCTCTGACGTTACTAGAGGAACCTCGGGCCGAACATTTGAGCACCTCCCTCTGGGAGTTTTTCGGATTGGGTTGGTCTCGAGGGGGCAGTGGTTCCCGATACCCGTGGGTTATCGGGTACGTCTCCGGACGAGCTTGAGGGAAGCCATTAATATTCCCGGGTACTAGCCTGCAGAGCTAGTAGAATGCGTGCTAGATCGCCAGGCGGCCCCACCGAGGTCATATTGGTAGCTTTCACCTTTCGGTGTTGGTGCGCGTAAGTGGCGTATCCACTTCCATCCCATCTTGTGTCCTTGGACCAGATGGCGGGATTGTTAGTAACCCAGGTCTTGCCCTATGGAAAGCTCCAGGGAGGACGCCGGGAGCCCTTTGGGACAGCTCGGATACTCCCTGGTTGAAAGAGGCCCGGGTCTCGAGAGTAATGGGAGTAGGACCTCTGGACTCAACTTCAACCTGTCCACTCGATTTATTCCTGTAATTTTTTAGATCAGTGCATATCCCAAGATGCTCCCAGTCCATGACCACATTCTCACTACACATCATGCAGTTTGGTGTAGGACAAATCTTCATTCGATGGAGATGCTCTGCCAGACAATGATGTTGCGTTATCCTCCAGAATGCGGCCACAGCTATACTCCGTGATAGCTCTGGTACTGCACTTCTGTTTGGGATCCATCCAATGTTTTTTATGCACAATTTTATTTACTGTGTCTCATCTTTCCGCTTTGAACGAAGATGTTATTTTGAGCTCTGCTGAATGGAAAGATAAGAATGTTGTCATGCTGGTTTTGGAAGCTTTCTTTGCCAAGTAATCTGCTTCTTCATTCCTCTTTATCCCAATATGGGAGGGGATCCAATGGAAGACTATGTGACTAACCAAACTCTTTAATTTTGAAAGGAGACTCCTAATTTAAATTATTTTTAATTTGTTGTATATTTAGTGTTTGTTATTGCTTGAATTGCCGACTAGAATCACAAAATAAAACTGCTTACTTAAGTGAATCTGTTCTTAAACATAGTTGAGAAAGTGCAATATTATAGTTAAGTGGCCATGATCCTCCCTCTTCTTCAAAACAGTTATTACTTGTTGCTGCATCTGACAGTTCTAGAGGGGATGATCCACTCTGCTTTCGAACAATGTCAGCTTGAGTCATTACTATTCTACGGAGAGAAATTCTTCTTTAACGTGGCAATTACGATTGCCGTAAAGTTTGTTTTGTATTAAACGTAAGATTAACGTATCTCTTACTGATGACGAGAATACTTTATAGGTAGTTCTTTTACTGTCCTTTTTTCTATTTTTATCTATAACTTTAGCTAATATCACCTGAAAACATAGGTCTTTTAGCAACAAAATTAATTAACATTGTTATAATATTTAAAACAGGCAACAATTCAAAGATGGATTCAATAAATAAGCTAATGCGCAACATTAAACAGTTTAAATAACGATGGTAAATTGTTAGATTTATATGCTACCTGAGTCCTTACTCTCGTCGCTGCTACTAGAGTTCTGTGCACTGTACCTACAGTGCTGCCATCTGTCAGGCATTCACAAAGAGTCCACATGTACTTAAAAAGAAACAGAAGTGCCTATCTGGTATCAGTTCTGAAATAAAAATTATGAGGTGTTATAAGTTGAACGCACCCCTTATATATCTAGGGTGACAACAATAATGCTCACAACATAAAGATTGATGTTCCAATTAGAAAGAAGGAATTGTAGTCAAGACAAATTATAAGAGAACTATAAACAAGAAAATTCACTGATGACAGTAAAATTCATGAATGGTAAGGGCTGCTTAAAAACTGGGCAGTTATTGCAGACATTGAAGGCCAAAATGGACAATTACTGTTCAAAAAATATGGCTGAGCAGTTGGTACGTGAGCTTTGAAGAAAGTGTAGTTGCAGCATGCAGAGCTACCCTTTAATATCTCTAACACAGTTTTTCCTTTATCTGACATAAGGTAAACATTAAGAAACCGTGGAGAAAAGTATTGGATAATAACTGAGTGGGATGGCTCAGGCCCGCATTCGGGAGGCCGTGGTTCGATTCCCTTGGCCGACCTACCTGACCCATGGGGTTTTCGGGAGTTTTCCCGGGTCACTAGGCGAATGCTGGGAAGGTTAATTACATCTCCCGAATGTCCTATTTCTCCATTTCATCTCCATTATCATTTCACATTATCTGTCATCTGGTTGTGTCTTTCAAGGTAGAAGTGTCGGCGGGGGTCTCGGCGGTGCATGACGGAATGATATGCTCTGAGAAAAACTACTTCCTTCTCCGGTAGTTGGTTGCCGATCTCCGCTTCTCTGCTGGGACCGTTTCCGGACCGCTAGCCAGGGACCTTTGGGGCTCGGATCGACCGCCTGGGACCTTTGGGGTTCGGTTGCTGGACTCGTTGCCATCCTGCTGTAGGGGAGCGAGTTCGTTTTCCTGGCGTGTTGGGGGAATTCTCTATCCAAGTAAACTGTAAGGACGCTGCCCTCTGTACTGTCGGACTCCTTAGGTCGGCCGCCGTCCGTCTCCTTCGCCTCATCCTTCCTCCTGGGGGTGCCCCCACTTTGAGCATAGGAACAGTGGGTTCAGCATGGTGGCCTACGTACCGAATGAAATCCTAATCCTAACTGGATAATAAACTTTTTTTAGACAATAGAAGCTCAGTAGCGAATATGAAATGGCAGACAGATTAGCAAAGCAGATGTAACAGAAACTAATATCTGTTTCATATAACCTTGCCCCGCTGACATGTATCACTCCGCGTGCAACTAACTTCCCCCTCATCCTAATTGGCTAATGCTTTCGCGCCATAGGCCATAGGCGGTGCCTTCCCGTCACATTTAAACCTGCAGTAAACGTCATAATAATTGCCAGGAAGATAGATAAAATCATACAAATAAGAATATGAAGGCATGAAAAAATACAAGTTTATAATGTAACTGAGCAAGTTGAAACTGAATGAATGAGCAATGAAACTGGAACCAGTTTATAATGTTTATAAAGTTTAAACCTGCACACATACCTTGCAAAAATGCTTGTCTTTCAGTCTTAAAGTCGTGTCACGCCATACTTGTCGTGTGTCCTTCATTCACCCAAGTCTCGTCAAGGTAGTATATTTTGGGACTTGTACCTCGGTACAGTCTGACTATCCTTAAATAACGTCTTCGCCACACAGAAATATCGCCCCTGGAGTGGTAAGTTTTCCTGTTGTCTCAGTTTCATGTCGCGATGTTGCTACGCATCTAACACGCCTGTAAGTTCAGGGCACAGCTGTTCGACTTCTCTCACTGACAAAGACGGATTCTTTTCTGTGGAGTGCATTGAACACATGCACCACAATTCCGTTTTCGCCGCTTTGTAAAGATTTCCCCTTGAGATGCTTCAGCGAAAAACTGGCGCGAGACTCTGCCATTATACATATAATAAGTTCACGCGCAATAAACGATCAATATAATAATTTAGCTCTGGCAATCGGCACAGCACTCCGTCGAATGGCGATATATGACTAATCCAGTTCAAAACAAGGTCAGTGATAAAAGTCATATAAACAAATACGTCATCACTACCGCTAAATCACGCGCTATTGTGCCATGTGCTTGAGAGCAAAGGACCCTCCTCTTTACTTCGTTTAAGAATTAACATACATTTCAGATAAATCAACTCTGTTGCGTAATATATTTCATTAAAACAGTTACGAAAATATAAATTTGACAATTCTCTTCCAATATATAAAGATATATCAGCATGTAAAATAACGAACTAATTTTTACCGCACAGCAGCCTATACTGCAACAGCAGCCAATGAGAGGTGATAAGGTCACCAGACCGCTAAGAGATTGGGGGCAAGCTTACGTGAAGCAAGGATTAGTGGAAGTAAAGTATACACACGAGAAAACTACACACTCAGTAATTACTGAGACAAAAGAAGGAACCATAAAATGGCAGAATTACTGTATGACGTCATATCTCGCACGTCATTTCCAAACATCTATAAAGTTCTTAGCTGGCATCAGCAAGTGTTACTGTGCTCACTAACGCATGACACGACATTTTGTGCGCATTGCAACAAAAGGTAGAAATGGTGAAGTGTATACTAGTCCCATAATCATATTTCTGCGTTCTCAGGTAGCATATAAATCTAACAACTTACCATCGTTATTTAAATTGTTTAATGTTGCGCATTAGCTTATTTATTGAAACCATCTTTGAATTGTTGCCTGTTTTAAATATTATAACAATGTTAATTAGTTTTATTGCTACAAGACCTATGTTTTCAGGTGATATTAGCTAAAGTTATAGTTAAAAATAGAAAAAGGACAGTAAAAGAACTACCGATATGGTATTCTCGTCATCAGTAAGAGATACGTTAATCTTACGTTTAATACAAAACAAGACTTTAGGGCAATCGTAATTGCTACGTTAAAAAAAAAACTTCTCTCCGTAGAATTGTAATCATAAATGATTCAAGCTGACATTGCTCGAAAGCAGAGTGGATCATCCCCTCTAGAACTGTCAGATGCAGCAACAAGTAATAAATGTTTTGAAGAAGAGGGAGGATCATGGCCACTTAACAATAATATTGTACTTTCTCAACTATGTTTAAGAACAGATTCACTTAAGTAAGCAGTTTTATTTTGTGATTCTAGTTCGGCAATTCAAGCAATAACAAACACTAAATATACAACAAATTAAAAAATAATTTAAATTAGGAGTCCCCTTTCAAAATTAAAGAGTTTGGGTAGTCACATAGTCTTCCATTGGATCCCCTCCCATATTAAGATAAAGGGGAATAAAGAAGCAGATTACTTGGCAAAGAAAGCTTCAAAAACCAGCATGACAACGTCTTTATCTTTCCGTTCAGCAAACCTCAAAATAAAATCTTCGTTTAAAGCGGAAAGATCAGACACAGTAAATAAAATTGTGCATGAAAAACATTGGATGGATCCCAAATAGAAGAGTAATACCAGAGCTACCACGGAGTATAGCTGTGGCCGCATTCCGGAGGATAACGCAACATCATTGTCTGGCAGAGCATCTCCATCGAATGAAGATTTGTCCTACACCCAACTACATGATGTGTAGTGAGAATGTGGTCATGGACTGGGAGCATCTTGGGATATGCACTGATCTAAAAAAAATTACAGGAATAAATCGAGTGGACAGGTTGAGGTTGAGTCCAGAGGTACTACTCCCATTACTCTCGAGACCCGGGGCTCTTTCAGCCAGGGAGTATCCGAGCTGTCCCAAAGGGCGCCCGGCGTCCTTCCTGGCGCTTTACATAGGGTAAGACCTGGGTTACTAACAACCCCGCCAAGGACACAAGACGGGATGGAAGTGGATACGCCACTTACGCGCGCCAACACCGAAAGGTGCAGGCTACCAGTATGACCTCGGTGGGGCTGCCTGGCGATCTAGCACGTCTTCTAATAGCTCTGCAGGCTAGTACCCGGGAATATTAATGACTTCCCTCAAGCTCGTCCGGAGACGTACGCGATCACCCACGGGTATCGGGAACCACTGCCCCCTCGAGACCAACCCAATCCGAAAAACTCCCAGAGGGAGGGGCTCAAATGTTCGGCCCGAGGTGCCTCTAGTAACGTCAGAGGTACCACGAGGGCTAAGGGTCCGCAGCGCCTGCACCACGGCAGCTGAAGGGGACGGATCTCCTCCCTTACGGGAAAAACCGAGTGGACAGTTATATTGGGAGGCTGAAAGACAAATGGAAATGTTTCCACATGTATCGAACATCAGAATAAATAAATAAATAAATAAATAAATAAATAAATAAATAAATAAATAAATAAATAAATAAATAAATAAATAAATAAATAAATAAATAAATAAATAAATAAATAAATAAATAAATAAATAAATAAATAAATAAATAAATAAATAAATAAATAAATAAATAAATAAATAAATAAATAAATAAATAAATAAATAAATAAATAAATAAATAAATAAATAAATAAATAAATAAATAAATAAATAAATAAATAAATAAATAAATAAATAAATAAATAAATAAATAAATAAATAAATAAATAAATAAATAAATAAATAAATAAATAAATAAATAAATAAATAAATAAATAAATAAATAAATAAATAAATAAATAAATAAATAAATAAATAAATAAATAAATAAATAAATAAATAAATAAATAAATAAATAAATAAATAAATAAATAAATAAATAAATAAATAAATAAATAAATAAATAAATAAATAAATAAATAAATAAATAAATAAATAAATAAATAAATAAATAAATAAATAAATAAATAAATAAATAAATAAATAAATAAATAAATAAATAAATAAATAAATAAATAAATAAATAAATAAATAAATAAATAAATAAATAAATAAATAAATAAATAAATAAATAAATAAATAAATAAATAAATAAATAAATAAATAAATAAATAAATAAATAAATAAATAAATAAATAATTAATTAAATAATTAAATGAATGAATGAATGAATGAATGAATGAATGAATGAATGAATGAATGAATGAATGAATGAATGAATGAATATACATATATATTTTGCCAAACCAAGTTTTGGAATGGAAGCCACCTGGAAAAGGGAGGCGTGGACGACTTGCACTTAAATGGTCAATGAAAGAGGAGTGACGGAATTAGGTCTGAAGGCATTAGATTGAGATGAGATTAGAGAAGAGTGGAGGAAGAAGATAAAATATTGAACTTTGAATACAGGAGGATGCTTTACATCGTAGACCTGTTTATAATAAATTTTGTACACAAACACCCAAGAGAATTTGAAGAATTTTAGGTACATAATGCGTAATATTTTATGACTAATGGTAACCAATACTTTGTGTATACATACATGGACGTTTTCAAAACGCCCTCTAGATAGAGGGGCAGCAAAAACTACATCGTTTATTTTATTTCTTCGCAGTAACATTTAATGCCTTGACAAATAGACCTTCATTACAATAAGAAATATAATTACTTCATGTTACAATTGATCACTGTAATGAGTCACTTTAACCCTAAAATACAATCGCACTAGCTCATTAACAGGATATATCTATAATTTTCAGACATCAAAAGCTTAGTTATATTATTAGATAATGTTAGACCTGTAAAAGAGTTGTGCAAGTTTGACTGCCTTCTCTGGGTAAAACACTTGTCGCAGAGAGAGATCAGAGGAAAGAAGACAATCAAGGAAGTGGTGGGGCCAGGAAATTGTTCGCTAGAAAGGAGAGCTGGGGAGGTTGGAAGAGTGGAGAAGAATCTGGCCAAGAGCTGAAAGCTCTGTCGCGTTCAATTACGTGCGGATACCAACATTACGTTACAGCACAGTCTTCAGTGAGAGTGAAAACAGTTTACTTATTTGATACATTCATATATTAACGGGGTGAAGTAAGCATTTTGAAAGAATTTAAATATAAGCTTGAATATTTTACTTTTATTATAGACTGCGTCTGATAAGAAACAACTTTATGTTAAAGGAAATAAGTTTTAACCTTCAAAGTAAAGACCATTAGATTGTTACCTTGAGCCAACTTTCAGTGATATTTGTGTACCATATTCATTTCTGCTTTGTAATGCGAAGTTTTCGTTTATATCCATTTTAACTCTTCTAAAGCTTTCAAAATGTCTTCCAAGTGCGAAATGGGATATGAATCTAATTATATTCATGGCGCAAGATCCGAGCTATATATTGGAGGTAGTACCAGTTCGACTCTCTCCAATCCCCCATTTCTCTCTAATTGTTCTTGGAGCTGTATGTGTTCTCGCTTTGTCATGTTTCTATTAAACAATGCAGAATACCTCAAATCTTAATGAGCTCGTTCAAGTTGTTGAGAATAAAGGTCCGCATCGACTACGCATCCATTCGGAACAAATTCCTAGTGAGTAACACATTCAAAGTTCTACCAAATCGGCCGGAGAGATTATTTTAACATGTTGCCGCGAGGTCTACACTAAAGCCCGAAGACTCCGGCCTCTATCTACCCGGGAGCGATGGAAAACTCCGGGGCTTTTTCCTTGGGGTAATATCTGGAGTTTAAAAAGCCCTCCCCCTCCATCGACAACAACGTCAAGTGGATACACCACTTACGCGCGTCAACCCCGCAGGGAAGACTATCGAATAACCCGGGTAGCGCCGCCTGGTGATCTAGCACACCTTCTACTACCTCTGCAGGCTAGTACCCGGGACTTCTTAGGCAACTCTCTGCCCTCTTCAGGCGGCCAAAGCCTGGCCAGAGGGGCCCGATCTCCCGCAGGTGTCGGGAACACATTACCCCCTCGAGTCCAACCCAATCCGAAAAACTCTCATTCGGAAGGGGCTCGAATGTTCAGCCCAAAATTCCTCTAGTAACGTCAGAGGTACCACGAGTGCTAGGGGTTCGGAGCGCTCGCACCACGGCAGCTGATGGGGATGGATCCCCTCCCCCGGATATTTCTTTCTCACGCTACCCTCTAAAGAGAGCGCATATTTAATTGCATCATTAGAACTACAAATTTCTTGATATAATTCATCTTTATTCACACAATGTAGCTTGACAAATTCCACAACTTCATGCATGTCATTGAATGTTAATTGTCTTTTAGACACAGCATGTAAGGATATAAATTGTGTCATATAGTTCAATGAAGTTTTTCTCGCTAGTAGATTTCTAATTTTAATCAAGAACAATGACAGATTTCTAAGTGGTGGTACTCATAAATTGTCAATCTTCCTTTCTCTGTCTAAGTTTACTAATTAACAGTTGTACAGCTTCATGAGATTCCATACAACTAAGATCGAAGTTCTCAAAGAAACTAATGCAAACCTGAACAACTGTTTTTACTTTTGCATATTCAATGTAAAAATAATGAAACGAATCATTGGAAGAACGGAACTGAAGTCGTGGAGCAAGCATTCATTGTGTCTATTGGTTTGCAAACAACAAACACAGATTTCAGCTACGTAACGTTTCAGCGCATTCTGACCGTGCGCGAAAAATTTAATTCCTTGAAAAATATTTGTACATATGTACGAAAAAAGATTAAAAAGTTAAAAAACGGGGGGGGGGGGGGGGGACGCACAATGAGCCTGAAAATACGGGAGCCAGGAGACTATGAAATAAAATACGGGAGATCTCGAGAAATACTGGAGAGTTGGTCAGCTTAACTCAAAGTGTTGTAATTGTAGGGCACTACTACAGTATCGTTTCGGTCGTTTATATAATAAATATCATTACAATATTTTAAACATACAAAGACTGAACATTTCAGTTTAAAGGGGTTCTAATAGATATCTGTCGGAGCCTAAAACCAACGTTGATTACCAGACATCGGATCGCATCCACATTAGCAGTCAATATACGCGCACAGGTACCATACAAGGCAAAGCGACACATCAACAAACGTCCGTGTCAACAAGTATACCGATGCGCTGTTTGTGTACACTCCGGTACGGATGCATAATGTAACCTCTTGAAACGGTACTCTCTTCCTCGAGTTGATTTATTGGCTGTTAAGGAATGTATGGAAGATTAATTGTATGTTAAAGGAATGTATACGTGTATTGGAGCAAATATTTTGTGTGTGCAGTGTCGATATTGTTACGAGCTCTGAACGGCATGAATTCTTCCTCCCCTAGGACAGCTGACCGCAACCATAAATCTTAGGCTCGCACCCCGCGTTTAGTTTCAAACATAGTTTGACAGGAAGGGGAAATCTTAGGTGGTCTAAAGTGAGATTCTCGTAACTGGAACTGCATATGTGTTCTACTCACCAACTAATTAAAGATAATGAGCTGAAGGGGGAAGCGAAGTGTCATATGGCCTAGCCGGGAACAATTAAATATCTAAAGTTCAGTCGCTAGGTGGGGGTTGGGCTAGATCTTCGTGCGGCAGCACGAAGGCAGATATCGCGTTCTTTAAGGAACGGACGAGTAAGCTAAAGAAATCGCGTTCGATTAAAGCTAGCTAGTAACTGGGTGCTAATCCAACGACTCGTGTTATAGACACGGGAGTGCAACTACGCGAGCGCGAAGCCTACCATTCATAGTTCGCCTAATTAACATGTATTTCGAGAGTAATTGAAATACAACCGATCGTTATAAGAGAATTAACCTGTGTTTCTTTCCAAGTACCCTAATTGATCCACCCAGAACGCTCTGTATCAAGATATCCTTGCCACTGATCCTAAATATTAGGAGACCTCCGAGAGCAGCCGAGGACATCGATATTCTTCTGACAACCCTAGGAGTCACGCCCCTGCCAAATAATTGAGCCGAACTGCGCGGCACTACTCACACGACACTCCGACCTGACCCAACCTACATTACAATAATATGCCATCCTGCTCATTGCTTTCGTTGCGGGAATTACAGTGAACAACCATGTTCATTCGTAAATTGTAAAATGTGAATTTTCTGCGCCTCTCACTGAAACAATATAAAAATATTGGGAGAAAGTTCGTTCAACGTCACATGACGTTAATGGTACATATGAGTAGTACAAATCATTTTCATATGTTTGTCCGAGACTTAGTTTATTTCTTATATTACGCAGCACTGAAATTCTAGTATTTTTGTGTAGAATACCAGAGAATTTCATATTCATTCATTCACTCATTCGTTTATTCTGTTCGTTTGGTAGGTAGTACATTCTGTATACTGTTAAGTTTTGCAGACACCTCCGCAACTGCTTTTAGACGCTCGAAATTACATACTTCAAGCTGTTTGATAGCTCTTGATAATACCCAAAACTTTTGATTTATAGCATGGAGATTGTCCAATAATTCTTGTACAAGTAAGTATATTAACGCAATATGTCAAACACCTTGCACTCCCTGGAAGGTAGATTTACCTGCGTGGTGAGCAGTAGTTGTAATGAAACTAAAGCTACATCTTGTGAACCGGACGATCCCTGCATCAGTCGTTATATACTGCGAGAGTCGTAAACTTCATATCCCTTTAAAACTGTATGAGATCCAATGCCTGTTGATTACAAATAGTTTGTTAGCTGTAACGGTGAAGGAAATGGAGAAACAGTACAGCCCTGCAAACAGGCAACAACGTCTCTTTGGGCTTCTACTATGACTAATAGACGGGAGGGAGTGAGAAATGAACGGATAAACAGAAGCAAACATGGGGCCCTTAACGTTTGCAGTTCCAGTGCATCTGACGGGCTGACTCCATTCCTATGCCCCATATCCACGGCCGTTCCATTGGTGTGGCGCACTAGGAGTACAGTTAGGTTTGGGCGGTCCTAACTACGCCAGGGAAGGAGGTCACACAAAACCACAACCTAGACAAACCGCTGAACACGGACGCTTGAAACAGATGACAATGGGATACGCTAAGTCCTGGTAGGAGAGGAACTACCCAGCATTCGCCTACCGACCTGGAAAACCACGGAACACCTATGAGTTTTGCATGCCGATACCGAAGGTCTCATTTAGCCATAAACAACAGGCTACAGGTTAGTTGTAGTCTAAATCCAAGCAAATGTTTAGACAACTTATAAGAGGTTTGATGTAAATGTTATGTAAAGCAGAAGTTTTAATATACATACATTAGAATAGCAATTAAACAAAGTCAGATCTAATTCACAGAGAGGAAGTCGAAGCGATAGGAATTCCACTTAGGAAGTGCTGGAATGTAGGAATCAGGTCTAAACAATTTGGCTGCGGTGAAGGAAGTGGGGACAAAAAGACAGCAGCAGCAGCACGTTTTGTGCTGAAATTCGATTTCCGCTCTAAGTATACGACAAGTCGCAAAGTGCTGCAGGAATATGGGCGGACGAGTGAGACAGAAACCATCAACTGAACATGACAGCAATTTTATCTAAAGGTTCAAGATTGAATCTCGTGACGTCTTGGACAAAGGTAAATGCATTTGTAAGACTCTGGAGTACGCAAAAGGACATTTTGTTAAATTTTATGCTGAGCATTAAACATAAGAGTTAAAACGTTTATGCAATTTTTGGGAATTTGTATGGTCATTTTGACGTTTTTACTTATTTAGTTATTGTGTCAATGAAACTGCTCCACACATCGAGTCTTTAAAATCATTTACATAAAATGCCTAAGTAGACATCTTATCACATTTGTCGCCTTAACCGCTAATTATTGCAGAAGACGCTCTGCTCTTTGTACTCTCCAAAATCCTTCATTTCTCAAAATTGTTACATTATTTTAAAAATGTATATGATCAGTTTCCATAAGGCAAATGTACTTGCATAAAAATGCACGCAATTTATTGAGGAGATAACATTTTTGGACAATTTCTGTTATTGGACTGACATTATCAAATAATAGGAAGACATTGCCATATTTTTCCTTTCTCTTTCATGGTAATTCAAAATATTACAGCCCAAAACGCAAAATCACAATGCGACCAGCTCTTAAAACCTGTTTTACTGTAGAGCGAGTTGGCTCAGACGGTTTCGTCTGTGGCTCGCATTCCCTAGGCACGGGATCGATTCCCTGCCCAGAGATTTTCTGGAGGGTTTTCCTGGGTCTGCAGGTAAATGCTGAGTGGATTAATTATGTACATCCCTGTACCTGCATTTCATTTCCTTTATCATTTGACATCATTTCCCATGTGATGGTCTCTTTTAGGTTAGAAGTGTCCCGGGTATCTCGGCGGTGCATGGCAGGATGATATGCTCCGAGTGTGCCTTCCTCCTTCCGTAAGACAGTCTCCCAGACTGGTTTTGTGGGTCGTTTCTGGATCGTAGTCGGGTGAGCTGCCGCTTGTGCTGCCGCGGAGTTTCCAAGCAGAGAAGTGTAGGGACCCATTCTTGGGTCTGTCCATCCCTCCTCCCTGGGATGCCCTATTTGGGGCATAGGTACAATAGATAAAGACTGCTCCCCGCGCCGAATCTCCTCCGTACCGTAGTCCATTACAATAGTATTTTTTTGAGCTTAGCCCATTAGCATGACAACACATGCCTTACTTATCCTATGTACAGTACATAAACTAGTAGAATATGTACAGGGGCATGTTATTAAAGTTGCTTTTATTTACTTACACGTTGCCATATTCCATTGTTCTTATGTTATGCTTTATATTGTGACTGTGGTTTTGTAGAATTAAAAGTCTAGTTTGCAGAAATTCAAATTGCTCTTTATTTCAAGTAAAAAGACACTTTGTACAACTCTGGCCGATCTAGACTACACCGGGTCCCCCGTATGGCATGCGGGCACCCTAGATAACCCAGGAGCTAACCCTATCAGCAGCTAAAGCTGAGCCCCTCATAATTCTTCTAAGCTGTTTGGCATCCAAATTTTTCCCCAACTAAAAATTAAACGAAAATAAAGATTTGGGTGTAAAGTACTGCATCCTCCCCTTCAACCCGAAGGTACTTCTGTAACCTGTAAATTAACTCCCAACCAAAAGACCTACACCACCTTCATCCTACAAACTACAATTAAATCTTACCTGCGGTAAAACCTTTAACGAGTGGGCTCGCAGCAGAAACTTTCTGGCTGTATACAGCCAGCCAGCACGAGCACGGCAGCACGGCACGGTACAACTTTGATATCAGCAGAATGGCGTAACACACACGAACGCAATCTTCAAGGCTCTCTGCCACAGGTCCACACAGCTGCACTGCACAATTAACCTGGCTAGCCGCTACTCCTTTTATACGTACACTCATTGTTCTAGAAACTTGTCGACGCTTCAAGGGCTTTCACGAGGCAGCGAGAGAAGGAGAAAACTATCCAGAATATCTCCGTCTCTTTCTCTCTCGGCAAGGGTTCAGCACTCGCGCAAGCATGGGCGTGGCTTGGGCACTATTTGTCCCTTTCTTTCCGCGCCTCTCTCTCTCTCTCTCTCTCGGCATGCGCCTACACGCGGGCAGCCATTATCAAAACAATGCCTGGTGACAATACGAACAAAGGCACTAACCTAAATCAGTCTGTACGTAAAGGATCATGTAGCATAGATATAATAGCATACGTAGCCTTTTCCATCTCAATTGTATTAGCATAGACAATCCTATTTTTAGTTTTTGGTTTGCCTTTGCTTTGCTACATTCCATTAAATCTTCACCTTTTGCAACATCAGTGTGCGTATCGTTCTAATGTAATTTTAATTAGAAGTTATATTTCCTTTCGTGTGTCATGGAAATAAAACCATCGAATAAGAACGCTTCTCTTGCAAATTATTATGGTTCTGCCACTGAGATATTGTTATTGTAGCGTACTACATGTGCTGTTGCCTAACAATACGGCGTACATAGCTTCGGAGCAGGATGGAGTCATAATGGCTACACCAGGATCTGTTCTATAGATTAACCGTTTAAGATAGTGGGGCACTTGCGGCCCCTTAGTTAACCACGATTGCTACTTACCTGTTAGGTCAAGCTGACCTTTCAACACTGAGATGACGTAGCCACCGAGGTAGCAGGATAATCACGCCTGTTGTTGCTCTAAGCTAAAGCACCCTGGGATCTAAAACGCGGCCAATAAACATTCTTACTGCCGTGCGGTCAGCCAGGTACTGTTCCTGGTCATCGTTACGAAATTTTATACAACCTGATGTAATTTCTCAATTTCGAGAGAATTCCCACGGATGGTGATTACAGTATGTTACATAATTTAGGATGATCATATTTAACTAAGTGTGTCCCAGATTTAGTAAGAGATAATGTACTATAGGATTCATCTCCTGTGCGATTCAATATTTTATAGACAGTTGAAGTGAGAACATGAGTTATTCTAGTGTGTCATGGGAGGCTGTAGGTACCTCGGTGTTTGCAGTCTGTGCGATTGGTTGTAACAGTTGTTTTCGTTTAGACCCTGAAAATTTAAAATATTTATATGTGTTTAATAATACGAAGGCTGTTCAATATAGAATGATCACATTTTTTTTTTTTTTTTTTTTTTGACAACGTAGCTTTATTCATCCTTATAATTTTGATGGTACTTCTCAAAATAGTCTTCCCTGAATGCGATACACTTGTCCCAGCGTTTCTGCCAGTCTTCAAAGACATGCTGAAAACCATTTTTGAGAGATCCTTCAAAATCACCTCCGCAGTCTTCACCACTGCTTCTGATGATGGATAATGCTTCCCACGAAGGCGTTTCTTTAAGTTAGAGAACAGAAAAAGGTCACATGGGGTTAAATCCGGACTATAGAGAGCGTGACGGATGCACTTCACGTTGATTTTTGCAAGATATTCAGTAATAACATTGGCAATATGCGGCCGTGCATTATCGTGATGCAGCATCCAGTCTACTTCACATAAATGTGGTCTTTTGCACCTGATATAGACTTGCAATGTTTTTAGGATATCCCTGTAGTATTGTCCAGTTACTGATGTATGTGCAGGTACAACATGCTGACAAACCATTCCGTGAATATCAAAGAATGAGATGACCATAACTTTCCCAGCAGAAGCAACCACTTTTGCTTTTCGGGGATTGGTGATGAAGGAGATTTCCACACTGTGCTTTTCTGTTTTCTCTCAGGATCAAAATGATGTAGCCCAATTTCATCAGCAATGATTACGTTTGAAAGAAATTGCGGACTGTCCTCTAACATCAACTTTAATTCCGTGCAGACCTGCATGCGAATGTCCTTTTGTTCGCGAATCGAGTCTTCGAACTCATCGCGCACAAACGCATCTCATGTGTAATGTTTCTGTCGCCAACCTATGGGTGGCACCCAATGAAATGTTCAGTATTTCAGAAAGTGATCTTTAGGAAATTCGTTGATCCTCTCTCACAATGGCAGCAGCAGTGTTATTGTTTTCTTGCGTAAGAGCAGTAACTGGAGCACCGGGTCCACCTTCCTTTGAAATTGATTGTCTCCCCTCTTTAAACATTTTAAACCACCTTCGAGCTGTGCTGTAGGGAAGAACAGACTCTCTGTAGACCTCCTGTAGCATTGTATAGGGCTCAACTGAAAATTTCTTGACAATTTCAAAGCCGCATATTGTTCCTCGCGTGTTACCTCTTTTGCAGCGATAGGCGATACTGAACATATCATAGGCGCGAACCAGGTGTACCAACAATAAAACTACTACGGCGTGCTTGTTTCACATTAAGCTAACAGAATATAACAACATTGAATTTTAGTGCGAGAAATTATGACCATAAAAGAATTACGATCATACTTTGCTGAACAGCCCTCGTAGTTTAAAGATCAGTATGGAAAAGCCAAAATTGGTTCTAAACGAAACTGTAAAATTCAGTGGGACAAGATATAATGCAATGTCGAAATGATATGATGCAATGTGTTGGTATTGGTTGTAACAATTGACGTGTACCAGTGAGACAGAAATTGTTTGGTAGTTATAGCAATGAAAGGAAAAAGATCAATAATCTTGGATAAGCGGCTAGCAAAGATAGCGTCTTTTGACTTGGGAACGTCGAAGGGAACGTACAATTCAGTGTCAGGATGAAATATTATAAAAATATTAAACATTTATTTCCGGAAAATTGTAACAAACTAAAGAATTACTCTGTAAAATCTTGCACGTAAAATAGCACAAAGCATTTAAGGTGAATTAAAAGTTTGAGATTTCAAAACTAAAGAAAAATGATTCATTTCGAAACTGATTTTTTTAAGTCAATTCCCTCGCTCAAGGCCACATCTGAATTTGCAGAGTTCTTATGAACCGATTCGAGCAGCGCCGGAGTCCGAGCAACAAATCTAGATAAAATATTTAGATTTAGGAACAGACCATCCTACGCCATATTTACAGTGGGACTTCGGCAACGTAAGATCATCCTAATCAGGAACCAGGAAAACATATCGGTTGCATATGACTTCTCTGCGTGAAACGGAATAGAACACCGCAACCCCGCCTCATACGGCTTCCTAACGTGCTGCTGCGAGAACATCATTTGCAACATTTCCACGTATATAATTTTGTCACATGGTTCATTACGAAATTACTTATACTACACTTGCCATTAACATAGCTAAACAACTCCATGACGGAGAGAGAGAGAGAGAGAGAGAGAGAGAGAGAGAGAGAGAGAGAGAGAGAGAGAGAGAGAGAGAGAGAGAGAGAGAATTCTGTTTAGGGGTACTCAACTACATGGTCATCAGCGCTCTTAAAAAGCCAATTGTTTTAAAAAACGAGGGAAGAGGCTAAAACACAGTCAGTTAAATAAAATCAAAATAAAACTACCGCATAGCGGTAGGTCAAAGACTAAAAGGAACCTTAAAACCATAAAAAGGCTAAAATTGTTAAAATCTCCAAATGGTTTGGACGTATATTCTAACATTTAAATTTAAAAACAAAGCTAAAACCTTTGCCACCGCATTTTCATCATCCGCAGTGTCTCCGCCAACCCGGCCGGCACCTGGAAGGACCTGCGTGGACATGCTAGTCTAAAACAATCTAAAAGTATTTGTCGGACCATCAGGTAGGAAATACACAGCGGGCAAACTGGCACTAGGGCCCGGTTTAATAAAAAAACCATGACTAACATAGCAGTGACCAATACGTAACTGAGCCAAAATAATTTCCTCTCGCCGAAATAAGCGACAGTAGGTCTCCCAGTCAATCGGAAGCACCTTAACCGTTCTAAGCTTGTTGTCAGGCAGAGCAGACAACACATCGTGCCAGCACTAGAGCGCCACTCTATGCACAAGAAGCCGGAAGTTTTCCGCGCTGACAAATGGTATCTGAACACTGGGTTCTACAGTTGTCACCTTAGCTGCCGAATCCGCCATTTCATTCCCCTGCAAGTCCATGTGACCAAGAACTCATGCAGACACCACGTTAACGTCAGAGGCGTGTAAAACGTGGAGGGCATCCTGAAGACGCTGTACAAGAGGATGGTAGTTAAACAACTTACGAAGGCTCTGAAGTATGCTAAGGGAATCACAAAGGTTAAGACAATTACCCAGCCGTCTGCGGCGAACATGTAAAATGTCTCGGTATATTGCTTAGAGCTCTGCATTATAGATGGAAGTGCTGCCATGGTAACCAAATGTACAGGGTTCGGCTCCATGGACATAGTAGAGCTTTTAGATCCATCAGACACGCTGTGGGGGTCGTTGAAGGGTTATCCTCCTCCGCGAAGGAGGGCCCTTCGACTCTTGCCATACCGGGACTAGGTCCCTTACTGGCATGGTGATGGGTATTTAAAAGGGATGGTGGTTAGATGGTGGCGATTAAAGTTGAGATAGGTGTAAGATTAAGGATGTTTGATTAATGGGAAAATGACTTGAAGTTATTGATTTCCAAGGATAAGTCTGGGACGCTTGTATCTTTCTCCTGGATCAAGATCATATTCCCCGAGACCTCGGATAAGGTTATTGAAACTGGAAGGTAATTTTGCATAGAAGGCATGGGATAGTTGTAATATGTAGTCAAAAAGTTTTGGGAAGGAAAGATCAGAATGGATATTTTCATTTGGAATGTACCAATCGGCAGCAACTGCTGACCGAAGGTAGCGGTTTTGGAGAATCTGCAGTTTGTACAGATGGGATTTGGCCGCTGCTCCCCAGACTTGGCAAGCGTAAGTGATTGCAGGTCTGAGTACCTGCTTAAATAGCAAAAGTTTGTTGCTAAGCGTCATAACTGATTTTTTGTTGTACAGAGGATAGAGCATGGCCATCCTTCTGTTTACTCTGTTTGCCACGGTTGTTATGTGCTCCTTCCATGTCAGATGCATGTCCAAAACTACACCTAGGTAGCTGGCATGTGTGGACCAAGGAATGTTTGCTCCTGCTAACTGCAGATTTTTAACGTCCTGGAGGGGTCTTCTAGTGAAGGTGACGGCTTGGGATTTGGTGGCGTTTAGTTTCAACCGCCAGGTGGCGAACCAGACGTGTAGCATGTTGGCGAAGATTTGAGCTCACTGCACTGCAATTTCGTGGCGCTTAGATGCTACTGTGATGGCTGTATCATCAGCAAATAAGTATAGGTTGCAGCCCCTTAGGGTTGGAAGGGTGTTTATGTAAGTGAGGAAGAGCAGAGGACCAAGGACACTACCTTGAGGTACCCCTGCATTTATGAAGTAGGTGTGAGACAGGATGTTGTCTTTTGATACAACGAAGGTGCGGTTTTTGAGATAATGATGAAGTGTGTGAATAAGGTATGACGGGATATTGTAATGTATAAGGCGATGGAGAAGACCTTCATGCCACACAGTGTCGAAGGCTTTGGAGATGTCTAGGAAAAGGGCTACAACATAGTGACGGTTGTTAAAACCTCTAACCACCTCATCCACGATGCGCAAAAGTTGATGCGTGGTGGAGTGTTGCCGTCGAAAACCAAATTGTTCAGGACGCAGGACATTGTGTTGGTCTAGCAAGTTTTCAAGGCGTAGTTGGAGTACCTTTTCATAGAGCTTGCTTATCGTAGGAAGGAGACTGATGGGTCTATGACTGCTTACTTGTTGTTGGTCTTTTCCAGGCTTCGGGAGGGTGATGATCTTAGCATGCCGCCAAGCTACCGGGAAGTAGGCTAATATTAGTAGGCTGTTAAATAGGTGCACTAGTAGTAAGATCCACGAGTGAGGTAGGGCTTTGAAGGCAGCGTAGGGTACGTTGTCGACACCTGCTGCTTTGTATGGACGCACAGAGTTGATTATATTCCTCACTTCAGCTGCACTTGTTGGCTTCACATCATCTAATATGTGTGGTGTGCTGAGATACTGCCTTACAGACGCTGTAATTTCATCTGAAATCTCTTGATCGACAGATTCTGCAGGGTGGAATGAGGAGGCAAGATGTTCGGCCATGATTTCCACTTTATCTCTTACTGATGTAGCAACTCTCCTGCCATCAGTAAGAGGCGGATCAGATTTAGGGATCCCGAGAAGTGCCTTTGACATTCTCCACAAAGATCTGTCTTCTACATCAAGAGAACACAAACGCCTCTCCCATTCAGCGTTGCTGTGTTCCAGTAATTCTAGTTTTACTAGATGTTGCAACCGGTTCCATTCACGTTTGTGAATTGGGTTGCGCGTAAGCTGAAAGCGTCGTCTTGCCTTGTTTTTATCAGCAATAAGACGCCTTAGTTCATATGGGAGAGGTTTCCTGTAACTAAATGTAGTGCGCCGTGGTGGAGTGGCTTGGTCCATGATAGCTGTCATTGTGGTTGTGATGTTAGTGGCCAGTTGTTCAGCTTCTTCATAGGTGTTACAGGGTAGAACCTCAGCAGGCTGCAAGGCCATTAGTTCCGTGTACTTACTCCAGTTGGTGTGTCTTGGATTAAGTGAGATAGGGGGGGGGCCTTAGGAGTAGCCCGACCCTGATAGAGGAACAGGAGAGGGTAATGATCTGAAGAGAGTTCAGGGATTGACATGACTTTGGGGTGGCCGCGGATGTTTTGCAGTAATGCGAAGTCCAGCCAGTCTGGCGGACGGCGATCCCCATAGGATATGGTGGGTGATGAGGGAGCAAGTACAGCAAGATTGTGCTTTTCGATGTAGTACTCGATTGCAGAACCCCTGTGATTACGGATGGTAGAGTTCCACAGGGGGCTCTTGGCATTGTAGTCACCCAAGGCTATGGTAGGTGAGCCTGCAGAGAAGATGGTGTCCAGTTCCTTTACATTAAAAGGTCTGCCAGGTGGAATGTAGATGGAAAACAAGTTGAGGGGGCCTTTGTTTGTGGCCACTTGTATTCCAGTAGCTTCCAGAAGATTGGAAGGTGGCAAGTGTAGCCTGTGGTGTTGGATATTGTGGCTAATGAATATTGCAGTTCCACCATATCCATCTGCTCGATCAGACCTATGACAGGTCATACCAGGGATAGAGGCCTTCTGGTGACTGGATAGATGTGATTCCTGGACCATAAGAACTTGCACCTTATTCACTGCAATGAAGTTAGCTGTTTCCTTTAATTTGTTCCTCAACCCATTGGCATTCCAGGAGCAAATCCTTAAACTGAGGATGTTAGCAGTTATTTTATTGCTGTCCGCCATAGTTAGTCAAGAAGGTATAGACAGTGTGTACAAGGATGGTTGCAGAAGGGATGTTCGCAGGTCGCTGGGCTAATGCTGCAGCCAACGCTACTGCGAAGTCAGGTTGCAAGTGTACTGGGATTTTATCCATAAGTTTTAAGAATTGTGCATCTGGGATGGACGGATTTAGAGATGATGAGGGCATGGAGTTTGAAATAGGGTGGTGCGCTGGTAGACGTTGTTGAGCCAGTTGGCGGGTTCCAGTAGAGGGTTTTATAACTTGGGATAAAATCTTTATATCCAGAAGTAACTGTGGATACTACACGTTGGCGTCACAGACTTCTTGTACACCGTTATTCCAAGATCGACGTGGGGTGCTGCATGCAACCAAGGAGGATACACTTTTCGCCCTTCGGAAGCACCCTAGGCATTGCAAATACATGCCTTCTAAGAAGTTCCCAGAAGCGAAAACCTGGCGGCTTTCGACTCACACGTGTGTTGCTATAACGGACGTCAAAGAAGGTGTCGCAAAGGGGTGGAAACGTCGGATGCAACGGCATACTATATAACCCATAGCAATAATTCTCCAGCAAATAATTTCATGACGTATAGGTCCATGAAGGGTAAGTCTGAGTGGGTATTTGGACAGTTGGATTAAATTCCATTGAAATTAGGAAACTGTACGGCTACATTACGACCGCGAATTTGAAATCTGCTACTAATCGGGGTAACTATAGTGCTGAAAATTGTTTAAGTCAGAAACTAAGATGGGACATTAGAGGTTAAATTATCCCTGTGAGTTGTCTAAATATGCTTTTGCTGATGAATATGGAAAAACCTGTTTTTATTCAAAGTGAATGAGTATATAGACTACTACAGTTTTTCAAAATGAGGGATATTATTGATAAATTGGGAATAAAATAACAAGAGTTCTCTTACTGAAAGAGTACTTTAGAAGCAAATAATACATCATAAGGACGTACTACCTCTATCGTTGGTATAGCATTTCAGTAATACCACATTTGTAACGCGTAGAAGTTGTCACTCTCTGCTGCCACAGATGACAGTAGGCGAGTAGGTATTCATTTTCATTACCAGTTATCTCTAGATAGGTATGTGAATATTAGAAGACAAAGTAAGATAGGTGGAGGAAGAAGGTCTTTCTAAATCTGTACCGCACAAGGGGAAGATCTCGGAGAGAGGTGTTCTAGGAACCACAACAGTACAAATATCAGGACTAGCAAAGCTTCTCGGCGACATCTAATACAACCTGTCTCACTTTCTCTTTTCTGTAGGCTGGAGAGCTCACTGCCGGGCAATGAAGTTCTGAAGAGGACATTCTCATGCGGTGCCTATGTTCCTATTGATGCATTGCCAGACTGAAGCAACCAAGCAGTTGAAGCGTGGAGTATACTGAAAAATTAGATGAAATGAAACTTGTCTTCAGCATCACTTTTGGTTACAGCTTCAACTGATTTGGAAGAGGAACCTTTGTTTTGTGTTTTCTTTTGTTGTATTTTATTCATTCGTTAGGTTGCCTACTTATCTAAAACTCAAAATATTTTTCTTATGTAGAAGCAACATCGAATTTTTTGTTCATTTTTGTTACCGGTGTAGAGTGTTCACCATTCCTCTGTCTCAGTGACGTCTGTATTTGGTTTACTTTATGATCTGTACCTTTTTGCACCTATAAATATGCATAAAACGACATTTTGGTAAAAACTTGAGAACAGAAGTAAAGCAAAGTCTCCATAAAATAATGTCTAAACCAGCGCTGACGTACTCTTGCGAAACGTGGACATTAAGAACAAGAGAAAAGTCAAAATTGGAACCAGCTCAAATGAGATTTTTACAACCATTGTTGGGAACTACTGTAAGACATAGAATAAGGAACACTAAAAAGAGAACAGTTAATGGAAGAAAATATTATTGAAGAAATTCTGAGGTGTCGAAAACGATGCAAAGGTCATGCTCTGAGAATGCTCCCTTCAATATATCAATGACAAGCATTATTTTATGAACCTTCTAGGAAGACGAAGTGTTCGAAGGCAATGAAAAAGATGGAGCGACAAGTTTTGTTAGCCTCAAACAGATCTGAATGTCTAAACCTAGTGAGGAGGAAGAAGAAGAAAGATACATACAGTATAGGAAATGTATTTATAGACACTCTTTAAAATCTATGACGACGAAATAAAGCTTTAAATAATTTTAATTCTTAAAATTATACTATTCAGAAGATAGCAAGGCAGTATCAAAAGTGTACAGCGAAGCAGAAATGCACTTCGATCATTAACCACTAAATGGATCTTAAAGAAGAGTTCTGCATACAGGTAATGTCTGTAGCAGATACACCGACTGCAACAAACGAGTCGTTTACTTTGGAGCATTTCCAATAGCTCCAAGTCACCCATTTCCAAAATAAATCTTCCAATTTCCTCTCATACATCAATACATCAAATGGTTTGCTTTTTCTTCTTTTGATCAATAATAATAAATGTTGTTCAATATCTTCCTCCTTCCACAGTGATGTAGTAATTATGGATAATTTTGCCCTAGAAAAATTCTCATTCCAGTAATTGTACTAATTACACAGTGTTTGATAATTAGGGAACTCATTACAAAGCTACCAGGAATGGTTGTTGTAGTAACAATGCGGCGATAATTTTACATTTGGATGTACTTCAGCTTTGTGGTACTCTAATTACAAATTATGTCAGTTAATTACAGATTGTTATAACGTGAAGTACTTTCATTTTAAAACAATTACAAAACTGTCATTTCTGTGCGTGATATAAAGAAGTGGTTAATAACATATGGTGTTGTAAGACATTCCCTACCATGACGCAATGTGACAACTCTGGTTCCCAGTCAGCAATGTTCCTGGGTGTGATCCCACCGAAAGTCCTCGGCACTATATTCGCCCCAATATTCACATCACTGGACTCCTATACCGCTCGCTAAAGTTAAAGGCATATGAACGCTGGCCAGTACTCAGGCAAAGCGTTGTTGCCAAGCGTGGTGGGTGTAAAGTCTGTCTAGTCAACGGGTGTGCAGTTCGGACTCAAAGGAACCTGACCCTCCCGCCCACTAATGACCGTCATAAATCTATTTACACACTTCAGATATGGAACACTCTCGTTGAGGACAATAGCAAACCTGATTTTCTTGAAGTGACAATCGCATGTCTACTCCACGTGGAGTCTCAGTTGCCAAAGTTCCAAGTTCCAGTTGATCTGTTTCATTACGTGCAGAAATTCGTTGTGTGTCACGATGTGGAGACCGTGGGAGGGAAATGCAGTGGTAAATGCAAATAAAGTAGTAGATAATCAAAGTGATGACAATAGTTTGAATAAATTGGAAAGTGTTGCTGGGCCGAGTTATGTTACTGGCAAAGCCTCAAAAAACAAAGTTATAACGGGAACTGTTTCTAAACAAATTCAAGCGCTTGTTTTGAACACATATAAATATATGTTGAAAAATAATGCTGGTAAGGGGTCATGCAATGAACCTGATAAAGTCTGGGTATTCACAAAAATACGGTAAGGAATATTGTGACAAAAGGAATACCAAAGACGCCGATCAAGTGTGAAAACAAAAGGAAACGTTTCTCTAAAGTAAATAATTACACATGCGATTTAATTCGCCAAGAAATTTGTAGATTCCATGGAAAAGGGAGAGTGCCCACCTTAGACGAATTGGTTGCACATTTGTAAGAGGTTTATGATTTTCCTTACGTGCACTGCACTTTGCGCGGTCTCCTAAAGTAGCTGGGTTTCAAATACCGCTTTTTGAATAACATAAGGGTTATTATGCAATCGATAATTTATTTGGACGAAACCTCGTACGATACCCATGATGTATCGAGAAAGGTGGCAACGTTGCAGAACGTTCTGGGAGGAGGGGGGCCGGGTTTGTAGAACGATTATAAGGGTTCCTCAAAAGAGTCGGCCGACGTGCACACGAGTTAACTAAACAGACTTTTTACCATTTTACCGCCAGAAAAGGTTATGCCTATTTTTCCCGTAATTAAACGACACATTAAATATTCCTAAAACATTAAAAATCTTATCTTGACACACGCCACAGCAGTGGCACAGAAAGCACGGTTTCTAACTTTGAGGGTCTTTCCTGGAAATTGAAACACTGGCACGATCCTTTTTTCTAAGGATGAAGCTGCTTCACTACAAATTCGTGACAGTATATCTTTTTTAAAAGTCTTGATCTATACTTTGGATTGCAGAATTTTCGTAAAAACTTGTTCCTATTAAGTATAGTTTTTTCTGCCCTGAGAATGAATCACTAACGTTTGCTGATCGAAAAATCATTTGCCTCAGCTTCGAGGAACATTTCCACGCATTCCGAACACAAACATTGGAGAAAATATATATGCACAATAATAATTTATTGTAATTGTTAGCAATATTTAGCAACGTACGACTTAACGATGCCATTCACTTTAACAAAATAACAAACCTTACTCTAAAAACGAATTGAACATTAACACGGTCTGTTTCAAACTGCATGCAGCAGGTGAACTGTTTATTTATGCTTGAGCTAAGTGTTATCATGAAGGAATGCTCTTGTTTCTCAGGTTTATCTGTGTTGAATGAATGGATGTTGGGTAACCATAACCACACGAAAGATTGCGTTCTAAGTATTGCAGAGACTGGATTTTTGTACGGCCATGATCAGAAAATAAAATTCTTTCTTATGAGATCGGCATCTATCGTTTTCAAATATTAATATCCGAGCGGAATTGTTGAGATGATTCTCCATAATGTACCACATTCGGCAGCGCTGGTAGGAGGAGCAAGCTTAGGATTCGCTGGAGTCTGCAGTACGGCCCACCTCCATATGCCTTTAACTTTTGCAAATGTTATAGTAGGAGTTAAATTAGACAAAATATCTTCAGTCGAAGTGTCACCGAACAGCTGTCATTAGGAGAGAGCGTAGAAGTGAAACGAAACATACGGAGACACGACAGAGCAGAAGACAGGTACCTAGGTTTCCCAAGATTTAAACTCCCCGATGGCAATTGATACAGCCGGCTCCTTTCACTCTGCAGGCTTATATTCTGCACTGGGAGTGCCGGAACTCGAAGACCGATCCATTTCGGTAGAAGGTGTTCAGAAAGAGCATCACTTTTCATTTACAATGCAATGTTCAAAACTTGCAACTTTCAAACAGAGCACGAAAACAAAACAAACACGAAATGAATGAGCTAATGTTCAGAGACAGGAAATTCGGAGAACATAATCTTTCCAACATTCGCCTACCTACCGGGGAAACCCTTGAAAACTTTGGATAAGTAATGCCGGTCACCTACTCTCGAAGTATCATGCGATTCCACCAGCGCACGGTAGACATGACACATATAAAATCTCATGATTATAATAAATGTGATAAAACACTTATTTTCTCCAGAACATATTGCCTAAATACAATAAGAGGATCATTATTTTACTTTGCATGTTTATAATGCAGTTATGCTTACGCAACTCCATACACAACACAGTGTGTGCGTGCGGGATGTAGACTGAAGGAACATATGAGACTGCCTGTCCTCTGTGAAGTACAATACAAAATGACTCTCATCGTTCCTATATTCCAGAATGTCAGTAAGCTTATTGCACTTTTTGTCACAGTGCACTGCAGTATTTGGATTATACTTGACGAGATGTTAAACGATTATCTCTCTCTCTCCCTCCAACGTTTAAAGTCCAGGTTCATTTCTGCACTCTTAACTGCTATAGGTACTTCATGAATTAAGCTTAAGAAGTGAAAGAGTTTTAGAAGGCTGTGGACTGTATACGGAATGCAACTAAAAGTTTAGTTTCCCGTTTGGAATGGTATTTTCCGTGAATACTGGCAGTAACTGAGGATTTCATCACAAATGGAAGTAGTACTCTACCCAACTTAGCTCTGTGAGTAAAGATAGCTATTTCCTTTAATTATATGGCTTTTTAAACGTAATTTTATTGATTTATAATTACGGCATAACTAAGAAACGCTACGCATCGCGATATTTCAGCAGTCAACTGTTTCAGCCGTAGCATGGCTAATAACAGTTTGGAAAATCAGCTCTGCCACCCAACTTCTGAAAAGAAAAGCAAGATGAACAAAAGCAACACTACAGTCGCACGCAGTTATTCTTCAGTTGCTCAATCTATGCCAAATAAAGAACAAGCTTTAATTATTGAAGCGAATGACAGTATATCACTAACTTAGAATGTAGAAAAGCTCAGAAAGCCCAAAAGATGTAATCGAAAATAGTACTGTGTGGAAAGTATGTATGTGTTTGTGTGTGAGTAGAGTTTGATTCAAAAACAGTTGTATTAATTAACAAATATAAATCCTGAATATTTTCAAGAAAATTCGACCACTATTTACACGAAGAATTTTCCATTATTTTTTATTTTAATTTCCTTAATCACATCTTCAAAACCTTAATTAAAGCAACAGTTATTTAACATATTTACTTGAAGAAAATGAAATGTACACCTTTAAGTTTGTGGCTATTGCGTGCAAAGTTCCCTCATTGGGATGGAACTTGATTAATTTTGTGTTAAGAGATAAATAAATAAAAACTCCTCAATAAATGTGTATATTTTAAAATCACACAATTTATTCCACATAATATTGATAAATTAATTTAAAATGAAGCAATATCACTGTCTTGAATTCCTCCATGTTTTGTAACAGTTCTTTATTTGTTTCTGGCGATGTGATGAAAATCGAATGAGTCTGGAGGTTATAGCTCTCTGCTTTGGAACACCTGACTCGATTTGAAATAAACGCTAAGAGATAGAAAAAGCTATTTGAATGTAATATCAAAGTTTTAAAAAACGCATAGTTTCCTTATTGGAATATGAAGTGCAATTAAAATTTCAATGGAGAATAGATTGAGATTTCAGTTACAGGTTTGCCGGAAGACATGATTCATATGAGAGAGATTTAGTGGACGTTAGCACAGTTTTGGTACGTCGAGAGGAAACCAAAAAATATTATTTCAGTTGGGAGAACAGGGTTGTGCTCTCAGCCTATTTACTTAGCATATTGACGTCAATTAAAGAGTTCCTAACGAAATCGTCCAGATTGTGGCAGATAAAGGAAAGATCACTGAACACTTACCTGTTGTGGTGTCTATCAACACGTCTTCACGAGACCGAACCTCCCGTCAAAGCATTAATCAGTTGCTGAGGTTATCAGCGTCCCATTTTATATCGGACAAAAATGACCACTTACTTTTTCCCAGAGATTTATATCAGATTTGAGGTTATTTTACCTGCCGTAAATCTAAAATGTCACTAGGTATAGACTATCTCAGTTCCAAAGAATGTAATGCTAAGAGTTGGCAAGCCTGAAAAATCCAACACGGCTTTGAACACTCAACCTCGGGAACCAGAAACTAGCATGTAGCCTCATAGACCACAAAGAATAACTAAGATAGCCAGGTACAGGAAACGTTAAGTAATAGTGATAGTATTACGATCAGTAAATGTTGTATGTGAAATGAAGCTACAAATACAGATTTCAACAATGACTCGCGGATAGGACTGTGAGAACATGTGGTAGGAATTAATGTAATTATTAAAAGTAAATTAAAATAAAAAGCGATATATCTAATGTAATGATGACAGAATCTGTGACAGTCTGCTCAAAAGACAAGTTAAGTAACTGTGAAGCGAAAAACTATCTATGTTTCGTGTGAGCTGCCTTACATAGTGAGTTTTAATGCTGGTACGTCCTGCATTGCTACATTTGAGGAGTGTACAATGATTTCATTTAACTTTTAAGCCAAAAAATAGTTTGTATACAAAAATCAGCCCTATTTTAAGCATTGAATTTTCATCTATATTTAAATACCACATTGGCATGTACATACGTAAAGATAAATGAGAAAACACCACTTCTTTATATGCCTCCACAAATGAAGATCAGAAAGTAGAACTTATAGATTAATGAAGCTGGGCTAAATCAACATTTCTAAAATAACCCTTTTCGTTTCCCGTGTCAAGCTGATGTAAACATTAATATGCATGATCGAGGTTTAATTATGAATATGGTAATAAGATTCAAGATTTATAAAGAGATACTTCCGGATGTGGGTGCTTAAAGAAAACAATAATTTTGACAGGAATGAGAGACACTTGACGTAGAGTACTTACTCTTTTATTTTCTGAAGTTGTAGTTAATATCGTATTAATGGTTCAGTTGAAAAACTGTATTCATATTGAGCGTTTGTGAAACATTGAGGAAAATCATAGCACTTACGAAATAGTCATGTAATTTCAGCTCTAAATGAGACGGTTTGATGCAGAAATTCCAATAATTTGTAAAATTCGGTATTAGACACGGGTTATATAAATAGTAATGTCGACTTAAAAAAAACAACAGAATGAAAAGAAAGGGGGGAAAATGCGCTTACGTGTGTTTAGTTCTAAATTTTGATCACGTTGATCAGTAGCAGCATTCTATAACTATATTGTGACTTTGTGGGTTCGTGAAATGAAAAGTCCAATTACACAAACTCAACAATGTTCTTTATTTCCACCGACTTACAGTTAAACTCTTGCCAATTACACAAAATTACGTAATGCACACAATTACGATTCACCAGTTCGTCCGTTACAATTTCACTTGCACTCGTAATTACGTACAATCTTCCGATGCTCTCACACAGTCTTCTCGTCGTACACTAGCACTGCATTCTTACAGCAAGAAGTAACTGACTGATAACTCGACGTGCTTCTTATATAGGGCCAGCGGGTCGATCGGAAGGTTCCAGATTAGAGGAAATATCCTGTAAGTTCGAGAACACAGGTGGAACAGAAGGAGACGGCGCCGTGATGTTTTTTGTCCTAGCCATCCCTTCTTAACGCTATAAGACAAACGAGGGGGCGGGGCGAACACCGACCCGTCTGCTGCTTGCCCAGTCTATAGGGTGTTCCGACACTCGGGTGACAATATACTAAGCCAGGGGAAGACAGGCAGTGACCGAGGCTAACAAAAGAGATAGGCTTCGGCGCGACAGGAAAACTTTCGTGTGACGTCACACAGGCAATCTGAGAGAGTGGACAGCGTAGCGCAGAAGTTACATTGTTTTGTTAGTGAACTGAATGATTATGAATAAACAGTACTTCACACATGTTCATCATTCTAGACAATTATACTTTAATTAACATAATTATACAAGCAATATTATATTAGAAGGGATTTTATGTCTCGGAACTGATTTTTGGTATGCTCGTACTACTAAGCTATATTACGTTTCTTATAATTACTTACGTATTTATAATATATACCACTTATGTTATTATACTTTTTAGATCTATAAACATAATACTTTAAAGAATAAAGAAATAATGTATAAATGATAAGATACAGTATATCGCTCACCTTCAAATAAAGTTTTCAGAAGACATTTTGAATCCCTTTTTCCTAAAAAAATTACTTATATTTCTCGCACAATAATTTCAGTTTAATTGTTTATCGAATCAGGAACTATGAATGTAAAATGTTAGGATAATACCTAGAAAAAAAGGTGAGGTAATTAAATAAACAAATGAGAGTTACATGCAATTACACCACTATATGGAGATATTTATACGTACCAAACGTATGAGGTGATCCTTGTATTCTGTCAAACTCCATACTTTAGCATAATTATTTTTACAGATGTTAGTGATAAATCCACAGGTTTAACACTGATATATACACTGAGTATATACAAAGTACAGAATGTAATGTAATCCATCAAAACAGTTTATGGAAGAAGTCTTATGATCACAAATAATGCCAAAATAATTGTTTATCGAATCAGGAACTATGAATGTAAAATGTTAGGATAATACCTAGAAAAAAAAGGTGAGGTAATGAAATAAACAAATGAGAGTTATATGCAATTACACCACTATATGAAGATATTTATACGTACCAAATGAATGAGGTGATCCTTGTATTCTGTCAAACTCCATACTTTAGCATAATTATTTTTACAGATATTAGTGATAAATCCACAGGTTTAATACTGATATATACACTGAGTATATACAAAGCAGAATGTAATGTAATCCATCAAAACAGTTTATGGAAGAAGTCTTATCATCACAAATAATGCCAAAATTTATGTTTTCAGTTTTTTCACTTTTCTTGTAGTGTCTGAATCACAAGATTTCTCATTGGTCATTTTCACAAAATTACTAATCAATATTTTGTTAACACAAAGAGCAACACTATCCAGTTTCTCAAATAGGGTCTTCTTATGTAAACATTTACATTCAGTACCAGTATTGTGTACATCTGATCTCAGAAGTTTAATTTTACAAATTTTCTGAACTACAGAGAGCTGTTTCCCAGAGGTTAAGAAATTTTGAGAGTCTCTTGCTAATAATGACATTGTATGCCATGCCAAACCAACAGTGAATACCACTTTGTCTGTGGGTAATGTTAATTTTCCTCTGTCCAAGTCCTTTACAAAGTCATATGAAGAATCCACTTCCACTTGTTCAATTGGAGCCATGAACTGCATATATTACACTTAGATTTACGTAGCACTTGTCTAGATGCAAATCCCCCCAAATATGTCAGTATTGGCACTGTATCATTAGGAATTACTTGCATTTCAAACTCTTCATCCAAAATATCAGAAAAACCATTCAGGTCAATATCATTATCATAATTTTGTTGGGTAGGTAACAGTTCTTTCAAATTTACACTACCATTATGAGCAGCAAACAACACAGTATTTTTAAATCTTAATTTCCTCTCATTTTCCAATACCTGTAAGTAAGTTATATAGTAATTTGCACCACTTAGCTGTCTGTATGATCCAATGACCCTCCAAATTATCACTCTGAAATTTGCTTAGCAAAATGTAATCTATGTTGTATTTCTCAAATAGATATGGAATGATCTCCAGGAAAGATTCCAGCGTAGTAATCAAGGACTGAAATGTCTGCGGAGTTAAAGCATTTACTGATGGAACAGACACCCTCCAAATTTTTAGCCAATGACACATTTTACTTAGAAATTCAAATTGCATATCTCTTTGGCTTTTAATGGCCTCTCTGTGTGGATCATTGGATCGTTTCCCTTCGAACACACTTTTAACATTAACTATTTTCCACCAGTTAACAATGATATTTAAGAAATTTGCAGATTCATCAATATTTTCAGAAACACCTAGATCTTTTGTGACATGTTTCAAGGCCACAATGTTATTGTCATTGAAAATTTTCAATGCCAAGCTCACATTCTGCTTCTGAATTGACAATGGATATAACACTTTGGTGGAAAGTGTGTGCCCATACTTAACTAGGTTTTTCTTTTCTTTTTCATACATCAACTCTAAGTGCCTGTATTGAGCTGAAAGTATATTGTAGTGATGATTGAAATCAGGAAAATATAAGGTCTTATTTGCATTTCTTTTGGTCTCCCAATTATTTCTGATACATTTTAAAATGTGGACGGTGTCAAATATAAAGAAAAGCCTTCTTGATGAGTCTAGTGGGTGAGTAATGCTAGGCTGCAAAATTTTATTTGGGGTCATAAGTTCATATGCTTTTCTGTTCACAATATTATTGTCTGCAATTAAACTAATAACTGTAAAACCAATTCTTTCCAACATACCCAGAACTTCTATAATGTATGTCTTCAGCTGTTCACTTGTTAAATTGATAACTGGTATAATGGAAACGACATCAACATATTTAGAAAGTAGTGAGGATATCATGAATACTTAAGCAGTTTTTGCACATTTCTGAGGATCAGTTGCACTACTGCCATAAATAGCACCTCCTTTAAATGACAGTTGTGGCTGAATATATATTTCATCCATCACGAGAGATACTAAGTGTTCATGACTTTTTAAATGTTTAAATCTGTTTTCCAAGTAAGAACTACTTTCCAAGGACAATTCATAGAATGAAATTAGTTTCTGCAGTGTACGTGGGTGTGGCAAAATCAACATATCGCATTTTCTTAGTGCATTGTAGGCAGATGATGAATGGACATACAGAGTGGAAGCAAGAATCATGCATTTGTTGCCATAACGCCTGTTATTCTTTGGAGTCTGTGACAGATTTAATTGCTCTACAATAAACTTCATATGCTCATTCTCATCATGGTATGGTAGAGACTGTAGCAGCTGGATAGCAGATTCTATTTTATCTCTAACTGTGGGTAATATTTCACCATTTTCAATTTGTGTCATAATACTATCCAAAACATTTAATGAATTCAATTTTTTCACATTATTAGTACTAGAAGCATTGATGCAAACGTTGTCCAATACAACAGTATAAGTTAAATCATCTTTGACTGTTATAAAAGAAATGACACAAGGTGTGCCATTGTTTATACCCATTAAACAAATATACATTGTTCCCTCGTCCTTAATTACTGTCCAATTAGCCTTACTGGAATTGAGTTTTCTTATATCTACAAAAGAAATAATGCTATCTACATTATTTATTAAATCCCTTTCCACATGCTGTTTATTTGATTGAATACTGTCTCGAAATGCCTGGACCAAATTTTCGTCTTCTTTATCAGCAAGACGTTTTATTTTGGGAATCGTTTTAGAACAGTAAGAGGGTGTATTAGGAAATATTGTTGGTACAGCATTTTCTGTGAGTTTAAGGATTTTTCTTTCATATTCTATCAACTCTCCCTTTGAAGTAGAAATCCTGTCTATTCTTATAACACACGACTCCTCAAAATGCTTTATGCACACAAAAGGATTTTTTAATTTTGAAAAATCCGTCGGAATATGCCGTAGCCAGATCTTACGAAGATTTTCGTCTGTTGGTAGTGAAAATGTTGTAGTTTTTTCACTTTCTGTGTCATAATTTGATCTACACCCAAAGACACTACAACGTCGAGGCATCTTTTACAACTCTGAGTACCTAAAAAGGAAAATAATAGTAATGGTAACATTAACTTGTATCCACCATGTGGTTGAACACAGAAGTTATTATTTTGTTTAATAATGGAGATAATTTTTCTGTACGTTTAAACGAAGATAGAACTATGTAATATCACACGTATAATAAAAGAACAAGCAGAATTTACTAAAATAAATGCTTCAATCTAGATTCAAATGAGAAGATGCAATATGCCATCGAAGCCGTTAGAACGTTCCCAGAGGTTAACTTACAGCCTACTTGAAAACACTACTAAATACATAAAATTTACGAACAAACTGGAATATGTGTTAACTACATGATAATATAACACTTTTTCACTAACCTGAACCACTAAATATTATTAATTTCACTAGTTAAAAAAGTAAAACAAACGTAATATCACACAGACCACACGAACGACATACAGTTCAAAGCCTATACTGTACAGGTTAGGACTGCTGTTATCAGCTGATTCAAACGCACCATAGCCTGTCTCTTTCGTTAGCCTCGGGCAGTGACGGTGTGACGTCAGCTCCGTCAGCTCTAACCTCCAAATATTCCCCCGAACGAAAGGCAGGTTAGCGTGTGACGTCACCGCTCTGATTTCTGCTGCCCAGGAGGAAGGAAATAGTTCGATGTTTTGGGTTTCCGACAGCGTAGGAAAGACAGGAAACGTATCGGGTATTAATAATATGTACAACTTACATCTTGGGTGTTGTAATATTAATGCTGACTGTTTTAATTACACAATTTGCCACAGTTTATAGATAATTACACTTTGGCTCTGTGCTATGAAAAAACATAAAACTTCAACTCGTAGTTTTTGTGAAGGTCGGGCATGTTATAAAGTAAATAACATGAAACAAAGTAATTTTCTCAGTAAATTAGAAGAGATCCACTCAGAACAGAATTACGTGGACCTTTTTTGACACTTTGTTTCGTTTTTATTTAACTGGTTTATCAATGTCAGGACGTAATGTCTAGGAAATCTGTAATCGAAGCCTGCATGTTAGGTTGTGATATACGACAAGGTACTTCGGGGTTTGGACTTAGCTAATTTCATAACAGAAAAAAAATTGTTCGCACATATATGTCGAGCCAAACATACACAATGTCCGTGTGGCAAGTGAATACAACCTCGGAAATCTGGTTTGGGAGACATTCTTGTAAAAATCAGTCAAGTCTTTCTTGTGTGTATATTTGTCCTTCAATAAATCATCACATTGTAAATTTAACAGTTCCATTAGGTACGTGGCAGCTACATTCATTGTTGTCATCGAGTGCGCTACATCTGACTGAACCCTGAGATTCTAAACTCACAGCGCCTTTATATGAGCAACTTAGTGCTACACGGCTCTTGCCTGACGTCACACGCACTGCAGGCCTCGCTCCCGGCTGAAATACGTCACAGCTCTCGAAGCTCTTCCTCTATACTAACCACACAAATCAAAGTAGATTACGCTTACGTTTGTATCCGAGGCACCCAACATTAGAATCACATTTACTTCCGGTTTACTATTTAATCGAAGAACGAAAATATTTTTTCACAGAGTACTGAAGTATTTTTCGCCCGTTTATTTGGAATGCTTGCTGAAATACTTTCAAAACTGCGAGGGGTATGAGACTGGCCATTTATTTTTAGGAGAAGCAGTGCATATAAATGTTATTCTTAGGAAACGATATGATTTTTGTTTAATGGTCGTTTAAACAACATTCATGATCGAAAAAAAAGTTTTGCTTTCAGAGAAAAACCAACGTAAAATTAATTAATAAAATGTGTTATTAATGCAACCAAAATATTGTTACCTATTAATCAGGTGATTATAAATAACAAGACATTTCTAAATAACGCAGCTTAATGATAGCTAAAGTGTTTTTTATTAATTCCTTTGGTATTTAAACTCTTAAAAATTAATAATGTGGAACGCTACAATATTTTTAGGCCTTGAGATGCCGTTTAAGAAAAAGTTGTTTATTTTCGTTTTATGCTTCATACCGTAATTTTGAATTCTATTACACGTAGACTTGGCTTTTTCAAGAGACATTTTCTTATTCAGCACACATACCCCCTAACTACGTTCATTCTGGAGCGAGCTGTCAGGGCGAGAGAATATATCTCGGGAAGAAGTTTGTCATGCCATTGACTGGCAACACTGCTCTGTAAACATAAAACGTCTCGACACTTACTCCCTTCTCTTGGAATGGGTCAACGTCTCTGGCACCAGAAGCAAACTTTTCTTGTCAGTTTCTTCAGCTACAGAAATGTATATTCGGTCTATTCTTATTTGTTTACACATAGCCGTGGGAATATTCCTGTAAAGCATCTGCTAGGGTGAAAAGCTGTCACACTGCTTCATGATGGGCCCTAGAGAGAGCAAAGGTTCAAAAACCGACATTTATACCTGTCACATGGCAAAGGACAGTCTTAAACATCATTTAGGTTATTTTCAGCTTACATACAGGTAACGGGTAGAATGTCCAAGTTTACCTTTAGTATAAGGTGTAATTTATCGTCTGTGAGCCCTTGAGGAATTTAAATACCTTCCCTGACCCAATCAATTGGCCTAATGATCATCTGTCTCACTTCTGCTATCCTTTACTCTCGTCTCTCCAGGATTGGAGTACACTTGACATAATGCATGGGGAGGAGATTATGCTGAGAAACTGATGAAGCATTTGAAACTTTACGAAATGCAGCTTATGGAATAGCCAGATGAAATAAGTAACAAAGCTATTTTAAAAGAACGGGATGAAGGAAGAGCTGGACAAAAACTCATCATAAAGAAGAAAATAAATTGACAGAAGAAATTGCTTACTGAAGGATGCTGGATAGAACGAATGTAACAAGTTCATGCAGAAGAAAATAAGTGGTTCGTTCGCGGTGCTACAGAATAAAACCGAGAAGTGGAAAAGTGGAAAAGGCTGGATTTTCAATGAAAAGTCTGTCCTTGGACTGAATACTTGGTCCTTTGGTTTGCTCTAGATCGAATAATTATTTTTTCTTCTTCTCTACTGCGGACATAATAGGTAGACTAGGTGATACAGTGTACCCAGAGCTTCTATACATTTCTCACTGGAAATACACGTTTTGAAGTAGTTTAAATAAAACAATTTTTGGAAAGAGGTATGTATGTGTGTGTTAACAATAACATTCAAAAATGAAAAATTGGTAATATTTATAATCGGTATCTTCCCAGGATGCAGCACAAGGATTTTGAATGTAATGCTGTCTCAAATTTCCCTGCAAATGAAACAAGTGTTATAAAATAGTTTTTTTTCTGAAATATGGCTTTAAAACTAGTAATTAAAATACCATATACTGAATATATATTCATGAAACATGGAACGTATATCCTAACTTTCTAAGAATATCCTGTGAAGTCCTTAATTCTGAACACTTTTTGCATTACTCATAAGCGATTAAACACAGAAAATCTTACTTCGCAAAAAATAGATTAGCTTGAACGACACAAGTTTTACTACAAATTAAATTGCTTTGTGAAAATTACCTTTCAGAGATACTTCTTATTTTTTGTTTGAATTTTGAAGCATGTATTCCTTTCTGAAGCTCCAAGTTAATTTATGCCCAAGCCATGAAAAATGTCAGTCGTTACAAATCGACCAGCTCTTAAAATGTTTATTACTTAAATCTACTATAACCTTCTACTTTCATTGTGTTTATAAGAAGAAAGGAATTAAAATCTGTTCTATAAACCTTTATGTCACTTATTATGAAGTTAATAGAAGAGCAGAGTAAGTTTTCTTAAGAATAGATCGCTGGAGTATTGGTAGAGAACATCGTGTCAATGCAGACATCAGAAAAAAAATTAAATTTAAATTAGACTGAAATACACATTCCTTTGTTTTTTCCCAGATCGGTAAATAATGTTTCTGAATATAATTGTCTTTTTTATTTGTTGACATTCAACTTATTAATTTTGGGCATTGAAAGTTTATTATCCCTTGAAGTATATTGTGTAATCACTATTGGAATTAGTTCTATTTCTAGCCATTGGTATTTTCTGTCTGTTTATGTTGTTTTGTCTGCGATGGCAAATGTGTGTATATACCTATAGGTAGAGTTTTCTTAATGTGTCTTCTAGTTTATTACTTCCTCCTTAATTATATACACCCCAGACCCTCAGACTAAGTGAAACAACTAATACATATTTTAAAATATTTCACCCATTTATATTTGTTGTTTTGTATTCATGTTTATCTTATTGAGTCACAGATCTGCGTAAAATCTACTGTTTTGGTAATCAATTGTTCTTTGAAATAAGCCGTGTGTAACACAAGATTTCGAAAGGTAGAGCCAGACTGAAACATTCGGTAGCGAAGATTTGAACCACTTACCTCCCGATCTCTCACTATTGACCTATGAAGCTTGGTACTTATGTACACTTACATGCAGAGTAGTTCTGCCATTTATAAATCTCATTGTATACCTCTGGTGGTTTATTGGGAATAATTCGAGTAATGTAGAGAATTTAGTGTCATGCTGGTCTGTTGCCATGGTAACTCAATTGTTAAGAGCAACCGGATGGAGACCGGGAGTCCGTGGTTCAAATTCTGGCTATGATATTTTGTTTAGTATGGCTCTACCATTTGAAATATACATTATAGACAAGATAGCAGACAAAGTTAAAGAAGGAAATCAGCACTGTCAGGTAATAGCAAACAAAGAAATTCCTGGACAGCTATATGCGGATGACTTAATGGTAGGATCTATAACGATAGTAGGATTGCAGAAGGCAATAAATGAAATTCAGAATTTCTGTGAAGAGTGGGGAATAAAAATAAACCTAAATAAGTCGAAAGTCATGGTCTTCAAGAAGGGAGTTAAACTAAAAACAGCTGAAAAGAGGGCACTAAATGGCAAAAGGGTAGAAGTGGTCAATGAATACTTAGGAGTGACGTTGAATAACAATGAAAAGTGGGGAGCACACAGGAGAAAAACTGAAGCAAAAGGAAGGGCGGCAATGAATGGCATAAGAATTTGCAAATATAAGACAGAAATGACAACCAAGTAGTTAGAAAAAAATGTATGAAGTTCTAGTGGAATCCAAAATGTTTTATGCAGTGGAGATCTGGGGGGAGCACAGGGGTAAACAAAACGGTGGACCAAAACTACAGGTGTTATGTAAAGAGCTACTAGACTTACCAAGATCAGCACCTAGGGAAGTAGTTTTAGTAGAATTAGGAGAGACAAGAAGAAATGGAATAATAATGGAAAGAATAATAAAATTTCGGTATAGGTGTTTGGGCAAAGAAGAAGTGGAAATTATGCATGAGACAGCAAAAAAGATTAGAGAACTCAAATAGTTGGTGGTCTGAGATAGGAGGAATTATGGAAAAAAAAAAATAGGTATGGGAGATAGGGAGATTAGAGGAAATGAGTACAAGCAATGTGGGCAAATTGGTAAAATGTAAAATAGAAGATACAGAAAGACAGGAAATATGGGGAAGTCTAGAAAATATGAAATAATTACAAGTTTACAAACAAATAAAAGAAATTGGGGACGAGAAGCATATGTAGATTACTGCAATAAGCAAGAGAGAGAAGTGCTAGCTTGGATGAGAAGTGGAACAGTATTTCTAAGAGGGATAAGAGGTAGGGAAAAGGGAATTTGTGAATTGTGTGAGGGAGGAAAAGAAAGCATAGAACACTATGTAACAGAATGCGAGGAGGATGCAATGTGAAGAAAAAAAGATTTTGGAGGGGAAATGGGAGAAGGTAGAGAAGAGGATAGTAGCTATAACAATGTTAACGAGAAAGGACGTAAAGAAGGTAAGAAGTATTGGTGAGTCCCCATAAAATGTAAAAGTAACATGGGCAAGAAATGTAAAGAATATAAGAAAGGAAGATGGGGGGGGGGGTGGGAGAGTGGGACTAATTAAGTAACAAGGAGGCATGGGGTTTAAGAGCTACCTGGCAGAGCAGAAGACCAGGGTGTCATGCAAGCCAAGGTGGCAACAAGGTAAACACAAATAAATGTAGCCTAAAGTTGTAAATTGTAAAATTTTGGAATATGCACAGTAAATAATTAAATTCAATTCAATATATTCCAGGGAGATATCATACCAAAAGTAGCAATGACTACGACTTTACTTTTATTTTAACCTAAGACTATTACGCGAATATGTTCTGTACAACAGGTCATTAGGAATTAAGTATACTGTAAATAAGACCTCAGAATTTATTTTGGCGATATTGGTGCAAATTTATTTTTAACGCCGCTTGCACCAACTTAATGCTTTATCCATTGAAAACGTCGAGCACAGATTTTGGCGCCTTTTTATTTCTCCATTGAAAACTAGGGTTTGAATTACAAAATGTTTCTCTCGTGGATGCCGGTCAATGGGAAGGACCAGTTAAGTGACTGATAAACTTAAATGAAGGATAATAAAACGATTATTTGAAATGCGTTTCGGCGTGTTTGAAGATGTAGAATTCAATTTCTGAATCGTAGTTGTAGAAACTGAAACTATTGAAGTATTATATATCTGTTAACTTTTGATGTATCGATTTACCTGCTTAAAATAACGAACGGTTTCTGTAATAACGAGGATGTAACTTGCCGTGACTTGCTGAAGTGCTAAGCGGCGAATTCCCTTTCGTGGGTACGTGAGTAAGCGGTATTTAGGCGCTAAGGACTGTCGATAACAATCGATCTTAGTAAAATACTTCCAGAAGTTAAATGATAGCAGGACACGTTTTTAAATACACCCGCTTTTATTTACATAAGTCTAGCCTGTTTCAGGATAACCCTAAGAACGCTTCTATGCTGCTAAATCTTAAACGTTTTCACATAGTTTGCTCCGTAACTCGCTAAATTCTAAGATTTTTTCTTGATGTATGAGTTTCTAACTTACGAAATTTTATTTAGGTTTCTTAATTTACTGCGTTCACCAGAAATTCTAATTAACATAGAAATCCTGACATACTCCGAACACTTAAATCGCCTGGCTATGGACTTATACCCTCACAAATTTGTAATTCATACTTCATACACGATCCATTACTTTAAGAGATCCAAAACATTTATTACAACTCTGAATTTACTTTTCTTCTTCCTTAAGTTATCAGTTTTACTAATGAATAAATTGAATAAAATGTTCAACTCTCCAATCTTATAAGTTACTGCTTTCTATGCCCTACATAAATGCTTTGATATTTAGTCATTATTTGTGACAACACAATCTCTAACTTATATTAATAATGCCTCAATACTTGTAAATACATAGAGGACAGAGAACTTTTAAGAACTTAATAAATTAAAGTGCAATACTCTCATCATGTAATAAGGAAAAACAATTTGGCCAGCAATTTAAGCAATGATAAAATAATCAACAATTTTAACAGACATCTCGGAAAGGACTCAAGCTATAAAATGACGATTTAAAATATCTACATTGTTTTTACACTACAGATTTGTCTGTCGCTTAATAATTACTAGTTGTTCAAGATTATAGCAAAGTTCTCCCAAATGAAGGCGATTTCAAAACTACTACCGAATATCAAAATTAAGTAGGTATATAATTTTATTTATTATATGAATATTTATATACATGTAATTTTAATCCAAACTGTAGGAACAGGTTTTCAGGAAATCAACAATATTGATAAAGTTCCCAATAAAGGGTAGAATAACTGCGAGGATATATTTAAAAATTTGAGAAACTTTATTTTGTGTCACGCCAAAATATTTAGGTGTCAAGGTGCAGGTTTACGTATGCGCAAGCAGACAACCTGCAGGTTCTCGCATTGCAGCGAACATGAGAAGGAAGTGTAACACTTGTCCTTAAGTGTAACACGTCCTTACTTCTTAATTTACCAATATTTTGTTTCTTCTTCGCTTCCTCTTTCATAACTAATTATTTACGAAACTGTTAAACAGCTCACGTAATACATCACAATCTTTCACACGTTATAAATATAGTCACAGGAGCCCTTCTTGCAAACGTGTTCACTTTAGCTGCATTACATTGTCTGATCATTGTCGGATGATATCTATCTTGCATGTCACCGTCTCTTTGCATAGATGCATGACTTGTTTATCTGACACATACGATGAATGCAATAAGTTAGAGGATAGTTGTTTCCTTTAAAATTGCCTTCAAGCCTCCTTTACATCTCTCTCGCATTGTCCCCCGATATAAACCCCATAACAAAAGTTTCTCGCTGCCTTCATTTTCTAGTGCGTATATATAAAATTTACCGAAATTATTTAATGTAAAAAGTTACAACACTCCTCTGATTTAAGATGGAGAATTCAAACTTGGCAGGTAGGAAGGAGCACTGTAATCCTCTTTACCTATGACAAAATGTAAGCTTTATAGTTACCGCATGATAAAAAAAAAGTAGCAAATATCGGAGTTTTGCTTAAAAAAAAAACAAGCATTTTCGAAAAATGTGGGCCCGTAGAAACACAAAATGACTACAAAAATGACATAATCTGACATACAAAATATTCTGCAAAAGACAATGTGTTCAAAGCTGCAAATTATTACAATTTATTATTTATACCCTGTTATTAGCAAGTGGCAACAACGCGAGGTTGAAAAAGGACGAAGCTAATGAGAATTCCCGTGTGTTAGACAGAGAGAGATATGTTCCATTTACTTCCATACTGTCTTTTAAGGTTGAGTCAGGCTATAATTGCAGAGCACGTAGAGTTCACCAGTACCATTCACACCGATGCCTGGCGGGGGTACTATGGGTTGATGGCTGGAGGGTTTGCTGCGCACTTCATAGTGTATCACTCAGTGCACTTTGTCGACCCCATGACAAATAGCATAGTCACGCTGGCGAGGTCTACGGTACTGTCTAACAAGGGGCGGCAAACATAAGGACAGTGTGATTGCCCACATTTCGGAGTATTTGTGGCCCAATGACTGCAGGATCGGTTCAGTAGATCCCTTTCAAGAAATAATTGAACATATTACGCAAGCTCTACCCTGTAGTGTAACGACTACACTTAGTATTAGGCTAGGGATAGTTATGTTTAGTGTAATTAGTTAGAAAGTTTGTGTAAATTAGTGACATAATGTGCGTTTAATGTAATTAGCTGGTAGTGCAATTTAGATAGTAGTAGTTAGTTTGCTAAATAGTGTAATTTAGGCACAAATAAGTAAGACTTTTGGCAGCATTTCATTCGTTGGAGAAAGAGGTATAGTTTGGCTGCACTGAATTCTTTAATATAGCTACATACGCAGTAAATAAGTGACTTTGTGGGTTCGTAGAATTAAAAGTCCAATTTGCATATATTCCAAATTTTCTTTATTTCCGTAGAAATACACTCTGATCAATTCTCACGTAACAACATTACGGCATACACACACAGTCTACTAAGGTCGATGGCCAAACAGCGTTCTGATTACATCACTTTACATCAGCTCTCGTTACAACACTCTATAGCTGTTTACTCCTCTCTGCTTACGACTGACTCTTGGCGAGTCGTCGCTTTCTTAAATACCTCATTGATAAATTCGAGAGATGTCTGTAACAATCAGTAGATACTTCTGAAATAAACAAGACATCGAAAGTTCTATAAAACAATCAAGACGTCACCAGAACGTTCCAATTACCTCACTTATCTGTGTCGGTAAGTCTTTTATCTCGCACTATCTTTAACTGCTTAAGCAAGCTCTTTATTTCCACACTGTCTGCCTATCAGTTCCTTTGTGTAAACAAGCCGGGTGAAACATTTTAGCGCGAAAGCCGCTAGTCGTAAAAAGGGATTCGTGAAAATATGTTATCGCTTCAGTAACGTCAAAAGAATGCCTTTCCAGCATGAAATTGCACTACTAGTTACAGAAATTATGTTAAACACCATAGGTGCATATAAAAACATCATAGTTGTACAAAAAATACGAAGGACTTAGAAAAAATTGTCGCGTGACATGGGTATTAGAAAGAAGAGCCATGTATTTGACACTGAGCTTAATTTATCACGTTCAATGTTTATCCTATTTTTCATTATTAAGTGGCGCTGTTCACATAGACGCATACACAAATACACATACAAGAACAAACACGCTACCTTTGCAAAAATCTTCTTTGGAATGTAGATGGATGAAAATATTCATTGCAATGTAATTTCATAAAGATTGTTTGGTTGCAGTATATTTCCCTATCTCTCTGCCCATATACTTGGTACAGAAACTAAAATGCTTACATCAAGTGCTATTAATTATTTAGTAAATAAATATTAGGAACTTTGGGTTTCAATTTCTGTGTTCGTTTAGGCTCATGCTTATTTTATTCGACGTGGTGTCTGTCCTATTGCCTATGTTGGACCCTTGCATGTTTCTTAATATGGAACCGCTCCATTTTCGGAGACCGTCACAAAACTTCAGATTTTAGTAAACATTTCAATGCTATGCTTTTTATGTTTTCCTCATTGGAATATGGGCAAAAGTGGATTATGTGTTAGCATCCAGTGTGGTCTCGACGAATACCTCTACTATAAAGAAGCACGCTGCCAGTGAAACACGTACCCAACTGAAGTTAAATAATTTGGAAGGCAGGCGTGAGATGTTTGACCAAGCACTCGCCGGTTGTCAAAGACTAAACACCTGATGTTGCTTTAGGCACCTCTTCAAAGGAATTTCAATGAAGTCCAGAGCAAATAGTTGCTGAAAATGCAGAAAAACTGTAGCGTCTGAAGGTAGAGGTATCCTTCCGTACAGCGGGTATGTGACGTGTAAATAGGAATACTTGCACAAGCAGATAGGATCAAACTTCATTAGCAACTAAAAGTCCAGTTTTAAAAGCCGGAGTACAGATTAATGACAGTTCAAGTAAAGACGCAAAGTGTAGATGAATATAACTTAATTCCAGGTTATTGTAAACAAGCTGTTAGCCTTTTAAACGCTATCGTGGCCCCTGTAATCACGAGCAGTCATTTTAGAGCAGTTCAAAGTTCAGTCAAACAAATAAAATCTCCTAAGCCAATTTAATTCCCCAAGGAACGGAACTAAATTATAAGAAGATAGATAAAGGCGACGTTATTCCATGTTTGGACTGTGGATTCTGGGTTCACATACACACTAGGCCAATGTAAAATCTATCATAACGGACTATAAATGCATCTTACTACAACTATTTATTCTTAATCTGACTTAGTCATTTATTTCTACAATTTTTATATTTTTATTTTATTTTATATTTAGTACCTTGTTTATTTGAAATGCCTTATCAGGACCAAGAAATTGAAGCGCTCAGATTCAGAAGTTAAGTCAATGTTTTTTGAGAAATCCTGTTTAACACACGATAAGCACTCTGAATACCAGTACTGTAAAGATAACTGCTAAAAGATTTTTGGATCAAAAGATGTTAGATGAAACATATTATGACCCCGGCATTTTGAATGGGCAACAATTTTAGAATCAAAAGTTGTTAAGTCAGCCTTTTCGAGTTAAAGATGTTGTTACGTCAAGTAGTTGCCGCACTAGCCGCTTGGTGGTGCAACTAGACTGTGCCACACAAGCTCTTTGATATCAGCTGTTGATTAGACATTTAGACATTAGACATTCCTCAAGTGCGCTTTCAGAAACTTTATCTATATTTCCCAAAACCACGGCACTTTTTCATGTCTATTTACAGAATCTTTGGCAATATTGAGAAGAAGAAACGATCAATGAATAAAGTCTTAGCCCCTTCCACATGGGTGAAACTGATCAAAGATTCACTACAGAGGAAGCCCATTGATGTTGTCCATGTCAAACATCTACTGACCGATAACGGGGAACATGATGTCACTCCAGGTTTTGAAGTTTTTGACCTCAAAGATGCCCTTGAGCAGGTCCTTGTAAGAAGTATTCCTAAATTCACTTTAATCCGGGGTGTATGTTTACAAAGAGGATGTGCATCAGCAGTTCTTCACACACTATCTGCCTCATGTTATTGTCCCCAGTCTCTTTTGAGGAGAATAGTGAGACTGCAAGCCTTACATAAGGCAAGTGATATTGCGAAAAACATACCAGATAGGCTTCGGAAGATTAAGAACACAAAATATTACGGTGTTCGTTCACTACTGGAACATGTCACCACATTTTATGACACAATGACATATGGAAGTGAGATGATGTATTAGAGATGGAGTGATGTTTTAATGACACTGTTGTATGTCTATCCATGAAGTGCATAATGGATTAGTCCGTAATAGATATATACCGGCGAAAATAAAGTAATAGGTTATCCATGGCTACATATTATATTATATAACGGAAAAAACTAACATTAAGAATAAGAAGCTGTTAAGTCAAGTGACTTAACAGCTTTTCATCCATTTTAAGTTGACCAAATCAAAATAATAAAATATCCTGTCACACCTGCTGTATATGTCAAACCGTGAGAAACACTCAACACAGTACTTTGTAGTTCCAAACGGACACATCACATAAAACTCTTCCATTTGTATTACTATTTTGGTATTTAAAATTACTTTTGAAAACTTTGTGGAGCTCTCCTGCACAATTTTGAAACAGTGACTTAGCAAATTCTACTTCTGACCGCATCACTTATCTTATTTTACCAAAATATATTTCATTATTAACTATGGATATTCCAAAAAAATTCCTTTATTTAGCAGGTTTTAACTATTTCAATATTTCAAATAAACTGTAATTCAATAAAGTGTTTCTTTATAATTTATAAACTGGAATTCAGTAATGTGCTTATTCATAATTTATTAACTAAATCAATAAGGCGCCTATATACTTATAATTTAGCTTAATTATCTATTTGGTCATCTCTCAGCGTGATGGTAAAGTTTACTCAGCGGGAGACGTAGGTTCGATTACCGGGATTGATATGGGAATTTTCACCCCTTGGGAGACCTGGTCCGGAGTGCACTCAGCCTCATGAGGTCCCTGACGAAACAATTTAATTGTTTGAACGGAATGTAGCAGCTAGAGGTTGCGAAGGTCTTGTTAGTCGAGCGGAAGGATCTCAGGGTGATAACCACATCCTATTGTGCCCGTTATGAGCAGAGCTGCTAGACGCAGCGGTCGTAAGGTAGGTCTCAGCTCAGCATTGCGCCGCCGGTTTAATCTATAGCTCCTAAGGAAGCAATCGACTTCCTAATTCGGACCATTAAAGCGCTTATTATAATTTTAAACTTTAACTTGCATGCGTTTGACGTTCATATTGTGCCTTTGTGGGTTCGTGAAATAATAAAACGAGGCTACGAAACACAAAAACTACACTTTATTTTCCTGGCAAATACATTCGTCACCATTACAGTTTGCTAGCTAACCTTAAACTGTTTATTTTCTCTCTAACAACTACTCTCATCTGTCTCTCACTTCCGGTAACGATCGGCCATCATTTTTCATCGGCTTCGCGAGCCTACCACCAGGGTGACACTGCTCCATCCTCAAGGCTGGTCGTCCCGAACAGCGCCTTCGTAGCGGGCCACGCGATCCAGGTGTGCCACCAACACCTTTCCTCGCAATGTTCCGAGGTGAAGTCGTATTCCTGCTGCCTCTGAACCCCACCTGCTGTTTGGCCTTCCGGTCGCGCCTGCGCCGTCACTATCACTTCGCTCCTCGCGGGGACAACCACGTCTTCGCTCAAGACGACCCTGCCAATTCCAAGGCGCTCTTCTGGTTGACGGAGTATAACCTCTTCTCCGTTGAGCCTCAGGAACTTCCTGCCGACGTGGACCGTCGCCTCGTGGCTCCTAAGGGCATCCAGTCCCAGAATCACCTCCTCAGCCACCTTCGCGACAAACACCCACAGACGCACGGCACTCCATCCCAAGTTCAGCTCCAGCAGGGCCTCCTTCTGCACAGGCATGGTGTCGCCCGATGCCGTCACAAGCTGGTATGGTCGGCTCGGTTTCCTCGTCGGCAAACCCTTCGCCACGTCAGGTCTGAGGATGGTCACGGCCGCCCCGGTGTCCACCAGCACACGGCACGACTTTCCTCTTACCCAGCCGTCCGCGATGAGGTTGTCATCCATCCGCCGGCTGACGGCACGGATTGTCACTCGAGGGGATGGTGGTAATGGCACCGACGTGCCCCTCTCCACGACGGCCCTTACTCGTTTTCCGGCTGCTCTTCCTGCTGTGGGCAGTCTCTCCGCAGGTGTCCGCGCTGTCCACACCCCCAACACAGGCCACTAGGTGTTCGCCGGCGTCCCTCAGCTGGTCTTCTGTCTCCGGCGTAGCGGACACCCCTCGTTCTCGACGTCGGGATAGATGCTACTTTGGCCGCCTCCATCCTTAATGCCGCTGTCAGCGCTTCGTGGATGGTTTTATATTCGCCGAGCATTAGGCGCTGACGAATCTCCGTGTCCCGTACCCCGTCGACAAAATTGTAGGCGGCTTCCCGGGATACGAACTCCAGTGGCAGGTCAACCAAGGCCTTGCTAGCCAGCTGCTCGATCGCTATGGCGAACTCCTGTAGCGTCTCCCCCAGTTGCTGCGACCTTGTCTTTAGCTGGCTGAGGTATGCTGCGGCTAAGTGGTGGTTCCCGAAGCGATTCTCCAGGGCCTCCCAGATGTCCTTGGGCGCCGCCGTCGTCTGCACCGCGTTTAGGACTTCCGCGGCCCGTCCCTGGAGGCTGGCTATTAACTGCGTGGCCTCCTCCTCCGGTGACCATCTGTTGTGCTTGGCCACTGTGTCGAACTGGCGGCGGAAGACGTCGAATGTTGACGCGCCGTTATATTTCGGAGGTTTGACGCGCGCAGGTGTTGTGTCGCGTCCCGGTGCGTCAGACTTCAAATCCTTCAACCTCCTGCCGACGACGTCCTCCACCATGGCGTTCAGGGACTTGACGCTGCTGTCGGCCTTTCCCTCCAGGTTGTTTACGCGGTTCGCGAGGTCTCCGACGTCTTCAACCATGGCGTTCAGGGACTTGGCGTTATTGTGGGCCTTTTCCTCTAGGTCATTGAAGCGGTTCGCCAGGTCCTCGACGCGCTCGTCCACTTGGCCCATCCGCTTGCCCAGCTCCGTCACGTCATCCCTCACGCCGGCCAACTGTTCCTCAAATTTGGTGGCGAGGACCTCGTTCGCCTCCATTTCCGTGGCCAGACTGTCGTTCGCTGCCTTCATTTCTGTGGTCAATTCGGTCTTTATTTCTTTCAACTCTGCGGACAGGCTGTTATTTGCCGCTTCTGTTTTTGTTGTTAACTCGTTCATCTTCGCGGCCAAGTTGTTATTTGCCGCTTCCGACTTCGCTGTTAATTCGTTCATCTTCTGCAAAAGCATTTCCAATACCGATTCCATGGCCATAATCTTCGGTGATGTTGTTGTCCCGCTTCCTGACACCAGTTGTGCCTTTGTGGGTTCGTGAAATAATAAAACGAGGTTACGAAACACAAAAACTACACTTTATTTTCCTAGCAAATACATTCGTCACCATTACAGTTTGCTAGCTAACCTTAAACTGTTTATTTTCTCTCTAACAACTACTCTCATCTGTCTCTCACTTCCGGTAACGATCGGCCATCATTTTTCATCGGCTTCGCGAGCCTACCACCAGGGTGACAATATGTATTCATACTAAAGGTATGGTTATAAAGTGCAAATTGCAGTGCAGTATTTTATTTCCTTTAATTAAATATGTAATAATAAAGACGTGAGATGATGCAATTAAAGGTGGTTGTATTCAGATAACCTTCCCATACATAAAGCTACATATCTGTACATATTTATATGATATAATTTTATTTTTTTGTTTCAATATTTATGAGAAATACTATTTTCCTCCTGTGAGCGCCAGCTGAAACAAATACGTCTTTCAGTTGCTGACACCTCAATGTTTATTGTTCCTTATTGACTTGCACACTAAGAGGACGCTGTTGCCATCCGTTCTACTTTTCTATCCAAAAAGTCGATTGCGCTATTTCTGTAGTCAGAAAGCTCTGAAGTTCAGCGATACAGTGACACATTTCGCTGACAATATCCCCTGCGGCACTAAAGTAGCGACATATTCTGTGACATTTTTCTCCCGGAGTGAAGAGAAAAAAGACATATAATTTCACTAGATATTTGTTTCAGTACTGAACGGATGTATTTTGTAAGCAAGGATATAGAAAGATCACAACCGTCTTCTCTGGTGTTCCACAAGGAAGTATTTTAGGCCCACTTCTTTATAGAGTAGCTCTGACTTTCCTCAAGACGCTCAACTAACCATCGCGCATTTTTATGATGATGATGATCATGATGATGATGTTGATGATGATGATGATCATGATGATGATGTTGTTGATGATGATGATGATCATGATGATGATGTTGTTGATGATGATGATGATCATGATGATGATCATGATGATGATGTTGTTGATGATGATGTTGATGATGATGTTGATGATGATGATGATCATGATCATGATGATGTTGTTGTTGATGATGATGATGATGATGCAATCCTAAGTATAGCAGCTGAGAAATTAAATAATTTCTGCACTGAAATCACAAAATGGTGTTCTAAGTGAAGAGTGGTGATGAATCCACAGAAATGACAAATAGCATATTTTACATATAATAAGCAGATACCATGTGATCCCATAGTTCTTGGAGGAATCGCTATACATACCGCTCAGTCAGATAGCTCGGCCTCATACTGGACAGTAAACTAACCTGGAATCTCCACAGCACATATCTTCTGTCAAGATCAAATACATAAATTCAAAATCGCCGCTTGCAATGCCATATAAATGCACAACTCACTTATCAAACCTATTTGGTAATATGGTTGCTCCATATGGGGTTCTGCTGCAGCGTCACATGAAAAAAGAAACCAAGTAATCCAAAACAGATACCTAAGATTGACAATAGGTGTCCCACGGTATGTTAGCAACACCACACTTCACAGGGACCTGAACATACCAGAAGTGATGGATGTCATCAGGACAAGCTACACCAGACTACACCAAACTCTACCCAATTATCCAAATTCCCTGCTACAAGACATTTCCTTACACCCCCTTCACAACCAAAAATAGAAGACTAAAAAGAAAACAACACAACGATCGGCTCATTTAATATCATGTGTTTTGTGTGTATGATAGTGTTTTGTTTTGTTTTGTGATTATAATATATGTTTGGTAATATTTAAATTTAACTGATGTAGGACTTCTATTGAACAGCATCATAACACATGCTTCAAGAGATGAAACATAACTCTTGCTCACAACTATAAGTACCATAATGTATTTGGATACAATAAAGTTTATCGACAATTATAAAAAGAGATGTAGAAGTGAGGATACGTGTGGTTTATGGAAACCCTGAGTGGCCTGAAGTGTTCAGTCGTACATAAGGATCGCAGCTCGATATCGTCTACATCTCGATACTCTTGATACTCGTAGTTACCTGGAGATAAACTTTCGATACATTTAAGTTTTTATATTTAGCATTATTGTAAGTTGTTTCACTTAACGTTGTGCTACATAAGAAATGTAACCAATCTAGACATCATGTTATTACCCGCACATGTCTCGAAATGGTTACTTTAGTTATTGATAGACGTTCACTGCATATCCTGTGGGTAAGTGATTGCACGAAACATTGCATACACTCTTGTGTCTAAATAAAAGTATAAACGCAAGGGGAAAGGAGCACAGGTGCTAATGCAACATGCAGCGTTAACTGAGTTGTGAATGAAGTCTATTTAACTGTTTGGTTTGTCTCATAAATTCGTTCGATTCTTGTTACGTGTTTACGACAAAGAACGTCTGCACTGTCTGCCCGTATCACAACTACGGCAACGAAGTTGCCTAATTATGTAGGGGTAATCTGTTTACATACGCAAGGTCATCGAAAGTAAACAAGGCAAAGAACTTTTCAAAACAAACTTTATTTTGTGCAGTATGCACCATTATTATCAATAACATATCTCCATTTCTCAGGAAGCTTATCAATACCATTTTTCCAAAATCTTGCAGTTTTCTGGTTGACGAACTCTTCTACGGCGAGTCAACAAGCTTCCAAGGAAGTAAGGCGTTTGCCATTTAGGAAGTTTTGCAGGGATCGGAATAAATGGTAATCGGATGGGGTAATGTCTGGAAAATAAGGCGGGTGAGGGAACACATCCCAGTCGAAATCCCGTAATTTCTGACGAGTTACCATAGAAGTGTGTGGTTTGGCATTGTCTTGATGAAAGACGACTCCACCATTAGATGCTAACTCTGGCCTTTTCTCTTCTAGAGCAACCTTCAGACGATCCAAATGAGAACAGTATTTCTCTGAATTGATGGTCTCCCCAGGAGGAAGAAATTCGTAATAAATAATTCCTTTCCAGTCCCACCAAATGCACAACATAATCTTCTCAGAATGAAGCCCTTGTTTAGGAATTGAGAGTAGTGGTTCCCCTTTCTTACACCATGACTTTCTCTTTCGGATGTTGTTGTACATAATCCACTTTTCGTTTCTGTAACCAGCTGTTTCAGAAAAGGGGCAGTTTCATTGCGTCTTATCAATGCGTCTCAGATGGAAACGCGCTGAACCAAATTTTGTTCACTCAGTTAGTGCGGAACCCATACATCCCGAAGATTTACGTAACCAAGTTTCTTTAGGTGCCTGGCTACAGTTGCAAGAGATACGTTTAGCTCCTGTCCTACCTCCTGAGTTGTTATTCTGGGGTTGTTCGTAATCATGTCCTTTATCCTTTCCTCATCCGTAACCACAGGTCGTCCAGAACGAGGTTTTTCTTTCACAGAGAAGTTCCCAGCTCGAAATCGAGTAAACCATTTTTGACATGCCCGATTCGTCACTGCATCTTCTCCGTAAACAGCACAAATTTTCCGTTGAGTTTGTGAGGCTGTTTTACCTTTACGGTAATAAAACAACATTAAATGTCGAAAATGTTCCTTCTTGCCCTCCATAATAACATTCACAAGTTACAACTCCACACTGTTGCATCCACAAACTCGTACTGAAGTTTGGTTACCAATTCTTACATAAGTTGGGCCACGCCGTGGCTCAGTGGTTAGACTCCTTGGCTCTCACCAAGGCGGCCCGGGTTTGATCCCAGGCGACCCTAAAGTGAGATTTGTGGTGGACAACACGGCGTTGGGGCGGGTTTTCTCCGGAACCTCCGGTTTCCCCAGCCATCGCATTCCACCGATGCTCCCTCTTCATCTCATGCATCATCAGTGTCACCGTATGTAGCACCGTATGTAGCACTGCGGTGCCGTATGTAGTAAAAGCGGGCGTTGTACACTACACACACTTAGATAAGTTGACCTATTTACCTTTGGCCGTGAGGTCGCTGTGGTTTGTGTTCATAGCATTCTTTTCAGTTATTGTATTTGTAAACAAACCCCATATTGTTAGGCAACTTCTTTGCCGTAAAAGTAATGGGGGCATGCAGTGTTCTCAGGTGTTCTTAGTCGTAAACACGTAACAAGAATCGAATGAATTTATGAGACAACCCGATACATTTACCTACCATGTGACCAAAATCTAACAAATCAGAACTAAGACGTGAGATAGTACAGTACATGGAAATATTTCTGATTTTCTTCCATCTAGGAGTTTGTATTTTACAAGACAAACTTGGTAACGACCGAACCTTTCTAGGGGACTGTACCCCTAATTTTCAAAAATAATTTGTTTTGAAAATGTAAAACAGTGATATTGAATAAAAACCCAGTAAAGTATGGAAATAATATTTTTAAGTACAGAGCTGTATGCAAAATATGCAGATAAATATTGGTGGGCACAACACATTTAAAGTTTTTTTTTTTTTTTTTTTTTTTTTTTTTTTTTTTTTTTTTTTTTTTTTGTAATTTTACGTCCTCCAACGTTTAGTCATATCGGACGATGAATGGAATGGATGAAATGGTGCTCAAATGATCCCAGGGTCCATAGAGCTTACAGTTACCCGACATTCGTCTTTTTAGGATAAGGGAAACCCCGGAAAAAACCTTATCCAGGTAACTCTCCCTGACCGAGATTCGAACTCGGGACCTCTTGAACGTGAGGCAGACACGCTACCACCACGCTACCAAGGCGGGCAACACATTTAAAGAATTTAAATACATACCTACATACTTCGAGTAATATAATTTTACTCGGAACATCTAGTAATGTACAGCAAGGTTCAAATAGACGAGAAATAAAGTTTGTTGCAAGTGTTTATACACAGAAAACTGTTAACAAGCAGAGAAGTTGACGATAGATCCTTTACACCGTTTTAGAGTGGCTATCGTCTATCAATTCTTATAAATCACCAGAAAAGAAGACAAATATTTTGAACATTTTCGGGACATAGTGTGCTTTAAAATAAGTTGTAAGTAATTTTTAGCAGTAATAGAGTAATTTAGGTAATTCTCTGGGTCTTATATACTATGTTTGGACCATATTCGTTTAAACAGCGTTGATATCCACACAAGGGTTTGCAGATATTGCAGGAGAGTTGCAAAGAGAGACCGAGGATTGTGAAGTAGCCGATAGCTATTGTTGGGTCCTATTGTACAGATATAGGAGAAGGTCGTATGGTATCGGACAGGCGCTCGTTTCGGACAGTTCAAACAAGTAGCAGCACTTATAAAATGACAAGCAGGTTCCAGAAGGAAGCGCTAATGTTATTAAGGTGAGAGGCAGTGTTGGTTGTAGTTAGTCGTGCTTTCAGTTGTTTGAGTGTTACGAGACCAGTTTGTTGGCTAACTACTGGAGTAAATTTAAGTTGAATAGCATGAGAGATACACTGACATACACATTGTCTCGTATTGTCTAAATTATGGAATTGAAGTAACTTTAGTTCAAACACGCAAAATTTAGTACATTGTTTCCTTCTTAAGCTCTTTTCGGATGAGTTTGGACAGTAAACTGGCGGTTGGTTTAGGATAGCCAGTACCTGATCAGTATAAATTTTTAATGAAAATATTAGCAAAAATAAATTAAAACAAAAAATATATGTGTGAACCTTGTATGCTCTTTCCTATTGGATTACTGAGGAACTATTAGGCCCATCTCTTTAGTAATGAGTGCGTCCTATGTTTCCTATAGGAATGGAAATGGGTAAAACGAGAGTAAATTAAAAGAACGCAATAGCGTTACCTATAAATAAAGTAAGAAGCACGTTATTATTCACGGAATCTCACCTTTCCCCAGAAATAGCAGTGCAAAATTCGACATTCGAAAGAGGCACCGAGAAAGGAGTAAAATAACAGCCCAGAATGAAATAGGCGGAAAAGAAAATAACCAAATATATCATTTGTGGGGAATAGTTTAGTGACGCCTGGAGTAACGTGTCATATTCAAGATTTGGTCTCAAGAAAATTGTGCCAATCCTGAAGAGAATAACCCATTTTATGTGTAGTCATTGCAAAGGAAGGTAAACATAGACTGCAATTCAGAAATGTATTATGTGATAAAAATGATAACTGTGCAATACATGCTCCCATTTCAAACATTCAGAAAATGTAGAGACATCCTTAATATTAAATATGTTATAATCTTATTTCAAAAGTATTTTTGATAAACCTTCTAATATGAAATTAAAGGTTCCTAAAACTGATACTAGTTTTTTTCAATGTCAGAAATTGCTATTTTAAGAAAAACTTTACGCGTCCAATACCTTATGACCTTCCCCTATAAAGCATTACGTCTTTATAATTATATTTTGACTAATTTCAGAATAACTTCTGAATTCCCCAATAGACTTTGCACCAATGAAGAGATAACTGAACACAAAGGAAGTTTGGCACCAAAAAAGGAATTAACGCAAATGATTAAGTTTCAAAAGCTCTGTGTTATTAAGGAAAACTATAATACGGACTTGTTAACTAGATCTATCCATCACATGTTTTGACGACTTCGCTTTGGTATAGTGTGCAAGGTTTACTACATGTGGCAGCACAGGCGGTGACACTGAGGTTACGTGAGATGAAGATGGAGCACCGGTGGAATAAAATCCCGGAGAAAACCCGCTACAACACCGTGTTGTCCACAAAAAAACTCACGTTAGCACCGGTGGAATAAAATCCCGGAGAAAACCCGCTACAACACCGTGTTGCCCACAAAAAAACTCACATTGCCGTCACCTAGTATCGAATCTGGGTCTCTTTAGTGGGAGCGGAGCGGTCTGATCACTAAGCCACGGCGCGGCCAATTTGCTTTAGTTTACGAAGTTCATATCTAAGTTCTCTCTTTTTCTTTTTTGTTAAACATTTCCCAATCAAAGCGTGCTAAGCTACATTATTGGTGTTATTAGAAAATGCATTCTTTTTACGTGGGCAGATCAAATATAAGCGGGAATTTTAATGTAACGCTGCTGTTGCTAATAATTTTGAGGGGAGACTTTGTCAGTAAGTTGGTGGGGATATCTGGAGAGGGGGTATTGCGCGCGCGCGTACCCCGCAGAATGGAGCTGCGTCAGTGCGCCATGAGTGAGCAAGAGGTACACACTTCTTTTGCGCAGCGCATCATCATCATCATCATCATCATCATCATCATCATCAGATTTCTTGCAAAATGGGGCTCCAAACCTTCGGAAATTTTGAGATGGACAGTTTGTGGAAGAAACGCTTTCGAAGACCCGCGAGCGGGAAGAAAAGCTGTGCAAAATGAAATTCATAGCAGCAGACCGTGGACAAGCATTACTGAAGACAACATTGTTGCCATTCGTTACATTATTGAAGATGATTGGCGTATAAAATTACCCAAAATTGTTTTTGCCCTAAGAATAAGTTACGGAAGTGTTCAAACAATCTTCGGAGATGAGCTCTATTACAGAAAATTTTCTGCTGGACGGGATCCTCGTCTCCTAAACAAGGAAAAAAGAATTTTACGCCAGGAAGTTTGTCAGAAACACCTGCATCGCTACGAGCAAGAGGAGGGAGAATATCTCTTGAATCGCAATGTGACTTCTGATGAAACATGGGTGCATTATTACACCCCAGAGTCAAAGTAAGCATGGAGTGGCGCCGAGGAGTCGAAGCAGGTTCGGTCAAAGTCAGAACACGCCCATATCCTAGGAAGGTGCTTACAACCGTTTTCTGGGACTCCGCGAGCATTTTGCTGGTGGATTTTCTATACGAACAAAGCAACCTATTAGTTACATTCTGCATAATGTAAAAGTTGCATATCGAAACAAGCGACGCCGGCAACCGATCCGAAACGTCATTCTTCTCCATGACAATGAGGGGCCACATACTGCCAATTTAACGCGGGAAAAACTTGAGATAGTGAATTGGACATATCTGGAACACAATCCTTACAGTCCAGATTTATCGCCCTGCGACTGCCATTTGTTTGGACCACTCAAACAAGACCTAGAAGGACAGCGGTTTGATGATGACGCAAGCAGGGGTGGCTTCTGAGTTAGTGCCGCTGTGCCATGGCACCATATCTATGAAAACGAAAGAAAGAGAAGTGTATAGGAATTGCTCAAAAAAGATTGTTTCTGTGTATCTGCTCCCTCGTGGGAAAAGGCGCGTTAAACGCAGGCGCTCTGTCTTGGTTGTTTTCCGTGGCTTGGTGCCGATTCCGGAACAGTACCGTCTACAGTCATAAGCGCCTGTGTTAAGGGCTAGGATGTCTGCCTATACACGGCTTCAAATGGGAGAAGGTGGTGCCGAGGTTTCTCTGAGGCATAACTTACGCTTCATCCGTTAGAGTGCAGTGAAGCACGGGACTAGATAACTGTCTCTCTGTCGCGTAATCGTACACGAACGCTTCGTATCACATTCTCCATGAATTGTATTATCAAACTTCTACTGTGTTTGTTACACCTGTGCGTAACAATAGTATGTATGTAATAAATATCTACTTCCGTTTCCCTGTACGTTCTCTTTGGTACAGTATATTTTAAAATAGGATGGATTCTTAATAAGATCACCTAAATCGTTCGAAATTGGTACACATACGAGGGCCGTTCAGAAAGTAACCTCCGATCGGTCACAGTGCGGGTAGTGGGGGGAGTAGCGACGCCATCTGTGCATTCACGCACTCAGCAGGTCAGTTGGCATCAAGCCGTTTAGTTAGTTTAGTGCGCTAGTTTAGTGTTTGTAGCCGTTTGAAATGTGTGCTGCAATAGAAAACCCCGCCAAATGTGAAGTGCGTGCTGTTATAAGGTTTTTTACAGCCAAAGGATATTCTGCAGCAGCTATTCATCGTGAGCTTTGTGCCGTGTACGGACCAAGAGTTATGAGTGAAGGAGTGGTCCGTGAATGGGTGCGATTATTTAAAAGTGGACGAGAAAACGTTCAGGATGAAGAGAGGAGTGGTACACCATCATTGGTGACGGACGAACTCGTTCAGAATGTTGATGCAAAAGTTCGTGAAAACCGACGTTTCACAATGTCGGAGTTGTCTACTGATTTTCCACAGATTTCTAAGACTCTCTTGTACGAGATGCGGTCACAGGCTGGCTCCAGGCACAAGCGGGTGATTTTTATGCAGAAGGAATTTCAAAGCTTGTGAACAGATACGATAAGTGCCTCAATCGTTATGGAGACTATGTAGAAAAATAGTGCAAAGATGTAGTTGTAAGATGTATATATTAAAATATTTTTATTTCACTTGTTGAATTTTTTGCAATCAACCGGAAGTTACTTTCTGAACGGCCCTCGTATTTATATTTTAACAACCCTTATTATTTATTTTTATTCATTCATCCATTATTCATTCGTCATTCATTCTATATTCTTCCATTCGTTATTCATTCATTTATCATTCATCATTTATTTATTCATTCATTCATTCATTCATTTGTCTATTTATTTATGTATTTATTTAATTTATGTATTTATGTATTTATTAATTCATTCGTTCATTAATTTATTTATTTATATCACCGCCAATACAGTGCCTCACCGGCCGCCCTTGGGCGCAAGTGGAGAAGAGTTCTTGCGCAACAGGCTCCGCAGCGCTCTTCTTCTTTTTATAAGGATGGCATCAAACAATTGCCAATACGATGGAGAAAATGTGTATCGAAGGCAGGACACTATGTCGAAAAGCAATCTTTATATCAGTATTTTGTTTGTTGACGCAATGAATTAAAAAAAAAAAAAAAATGATTTCCGGTTAGCTATATTTGATCTGCCCTAATATCATTCTTATTTTGCATCCAAAGCTTCAACGTGTCACCAGACATTGGGCTGATCCCCGATCGTGGTTCTCCATCCAATCCAAAGCTTCGGTTCCTCAGGCCCAACCTTAAAAAAGGGTTAGAGTAGCAGAATTCCCTAACACGATAACAGTACAACTAGGGATGTTAAAGGGGAAGTTTTAATGTGCGACAAGAGTAAAATTAATACATCGTGAGCACAAAAGAATGGAACTAGTCACTATTTGTGACAGAGAAAGGTATTAAAGGAGAACTCTCAAGGTTTACTATTGTTAAAAGAATTCACAAACTTCCAATAAGAGAACCAGGAGTCACACCGCGAAACTCAAGTTCTTGCACGTTCACAGATATCGATTCGCTGAAGGTAAACAATAGGTTGCCGTAGCTGTGGCAGATTTCGTGGCAGTCGTGGCATATGAACTGCATCCTCCACATACACCCTCAGATAAAAAGTCACATGCCTTAAGCTCAGGTTAAAAATGTACGAAACATTGAGAAAATTAAGTATCCAAAATAGGTGTAAGCAGAGAGTTTTCTATCCTTTTTTAGTGAAAAGCTGTTTTAATGGTAGCAGCTTCACAATATTTCTGTTGTTGCCCATATTTTTAATGAACTTCATAGCTTCAACTTGTTTATTTAAATATTTTCCCGTTTCTTATACTTTTTTGGATAGTTTTTATGCTACACTTTCTTACAGAATGAAGGGAACAACCTTTTTATTTTTATTTCACCAAAGTTTTTAAAAGATCTTAACCTCTTCTCAAATTAAGGTTGGTTTCTGTGACAGTAATTCAATAATCTTATTGCTTTTGACCTAAGAAATATGTAACACATAAGGAACACCATGAGAAAAACTGATTTATATCAAAATGATCCTGAGCAGCAGCTTAAGGTGCTCTCGAGTTTCGTCACTTCTGGTAGATTTATGTTCAAGTCATCTGAACAACACTGCGAAGTTGTATGCTCACCTTTATTTCATACAGTGTTTACATTTCGGAGATAACTGTTTAATTGGACTGAGCTGAAAATAACATTCTAGGAATTCTCTTATTTTCCCTGGAAGGAATACTTTTGAATTGATTCGCTCACTCCTGGCTGAGTGGGTGGGTGGAGGAGAAACCTGTGCAAACTCCGATAAATGGGGCTATTCATGCCTCTGCTCTATAGAAATCCCTGAGCGTACTAGTTGATACCCACATACTTGGAAATTCAGATAGGCCGTGGTCAGAGTTTACCTTGTTCACAAAAGCGGAAATTGTTACTCCTACGGTTTCATCCGTTTGGCTCAACCTAAGTTTTATTTTAACAGCCCCAAACATTCAAAGCTTCGTTATCTTTAAACAATGAACAAAAGTCCTTGATATTACTGAAATAAATTGTGAGCTTGGGAGACACTGAGTTCGGTTCCCGTTGATTTCCAACATTGTACTTGGGCTTTGTTAGTTTCCCCTGGACGTTAAGAGTGGTTTCTCATTACGTAAATTTCTATTGCTTCCGTTCATTGACTTTTACTCTCATGTTTTAGGAGTGCATAGTGTTTCATCCGTGAAGGGTTGGTTGCTTCAACAGGTCTGCCTCTCTGGGCAGCTCCAAAAGCAGTTAGGGATTTCTGTTGCGCACCTATGGTTCCTACACCTCATGCCTTCCTCCTGTCGGATGGAAAGCACAAGTTTTTATTCCCCGCAGGCCTCAGTGAGCGAAGCATGTATGTCTTATACATATTTATAATACAATAGACGAGTGTATAGTATTCTTATGCCCGATTTCACCAATAGATGTTAAGACTTAACACGAGTTTAGCAATAGTTAAAACAAAAGTTGCACTTCGTCAACACGTTTTAGCTTAACACTAGTGTTAAATCTCTTGTTAAACTAACAAGCCCAATTTATTATGTTAAGTCCTTAACAATGGTAAATAGTCAATATGGCTGGCATGAACTCAGCTATTGATGTTGATTTGCTATATTTAAGACCGTCTAAATGGCATTCGTAATAGAGTATGGCCAATGAGGAGAAATTATTTTGAGGAGCTATCCGAAAAAGATTTTCTATAGAGGTATAGACTGTCGAGACAAGTTATAAAGGTTATTGCGGAAGTACAAGAGAGGTTAGAACATGCATCGGAAGGTATATGCCGATCTCCCATTGCTTCAAATATTATTGACTTTGCTCTTTTATAATTCACTAAATTATGTGGATAATACATTTTCCAACTCCCGTCTTGAAACTTCGCATCTCGTTTTAAATTTACGTGATACTGACGAATTGTTTCATACTTGTAGTAATGACACATGTATTTGAATTAATTCATTTCCAATATTGTTCCACGTGACATCTTTCTCTTTTGCATTCACCGCATCCGTCCTCCTATTTTACACGATATCCTTATACTTCGTCACCAATTCAATTAAGAATTCTTTCTCTCGATGAGATATTTGTCTCACGGCTTTTGTTTACGATTTTGTTCACCCGCCATTGTTTCAGCTATGTGCAGACGAAAATGAAAACAAAGCCAAATCGCAGACTTTCAGAAAATAATACGACTCATACATAGCCTTCTATAGCTGTAATATTTAAAAGTCTTTTAGCGTTAACACGTGTTTGTTAACATTTTCAGAAAACAGGTTGGTGAAATGCAAGGAATTTAACAGTAGTGTTAGCGCTGTAACAATTGTTACGTTACATTTGTTAACGTCGATTTTAACATCTGTTGGTGAAACAGGGCATTAGTAGTAAAATGGTTTTGGTCCTTTATATTTCAATTTTCAAATACTTATACTTTTATCAAATGGCAAGTGAAATTTATTTATGCCCTGGCAATGTAGAGCGAGTTGAATTTTCATAGGCATAACATAGCGATCAGCTCTTGGTGTAAGTTAATGACTTTTTTATGTTTACTGTATTCCCATATTCTAATTAACCTCATAAGTGAATATATGATAAAGCCATTCCCACAAAGGTTTATCTGGGTTAACAGGAGCTAGATCTGCGTATAAGATTGTTAATTGTCGGTACGAGAGTGAGCAGAGAAGGTCGTGTGAGTGCCGTCTTTAATATGTAATTACTTGTCTTTGGCGTTAGATTGTTGACCTCTCTCTGTGCTTTGTGTTAAGTGTGCGACCCCGTGACCTTTACTGCAACATTATCTGGTGGGTGGATCGAGCAGAGTCAATCCTTTTGTGTAATGAACGTCACCTCAGGTTAAAGATAGTATGATCGATGGAGCCACCACAAAACGATACGCATCTGGGACAACGACGACGACGTTACATCATTAAAACATTCTGGTATCAAATTAAAGAGATACCGAGGTAATGAGCCCCACTGCGCACTCTTCTTAAAGTATGTTCTGACTTGACTACCTCTTTTCTGCTAGCAAAGGCGGAGGTTTACTTTGTGCTCCTCCACTTCGCACTGTTTACTAATTGCCAGTCCCCTCCGCACACATGCGCGCGCGCGCGCGCACACACACACACACACACACACACACACACACACACACACACACAAATTCTTGCGTGATTGATAGCAATGGGACATTACCACTATTTCTCGATACGTAATACTCGATATGTACTCTTGAGTTTGAAGCACCAATACTCGTTAATTTTAAACGGCAGTGTGTGTTCATAGAAATAGTTTTATGTGTATAAACATATGTTACCAATTTTTATATTTGCTATTATTTAATATATCGTGTTCGCGACAGTAAACTCCACTTTGTGAATGAATGTAAGGACGTTCTTTATATATGCTGGGTTGTGTGACTAAAGTTTAAGCCAAAATTAATGCTGTTCTGCATATTTTATACACTGCTGTTTTACCAGCACTAATCTACTTTAAAATAGTTGCATGCTTCGCTAACTTGATTACAAAAACACTATTCTACACTAATAAAATATTTTCAGAAATCAGCTGTACGATATGCCTCCGAGGTATGATCATCACTGACAGATGGAGCCATAGAATAGGTAGTTCCATCTCGCGGCATAAGTTCTGAAATTATCTGCTGGAATCACATACTTCGATCACCGGAAAAGGTACCAGAGGTGGCCGACAGTGAGGCTATTGCAGAACCATTATTTATTATGTGTTTCAAATGGGAGGAGTTCTGGACACCAGCGAATCATATGCGTTAGCGTACTAAGCGTTGCCACTCATTACCCGCACTCTTGATATTTCTCTCCCTCCCCCCTCCCTCTCTCTCTCTCTCCGCACCTGCGAATCTTCTTACCGCTAGACTTAAGTGAATGCAAATTAATTTTCCAAAGTTTTATAATAATGCAGCTGTTGAAATCACAATTGCAACTTAGATATTTGCATATTACCAATTCCTTGAATATATTTTCTTTTCCCCATAAATATAAGAAATCCGGCTACTTCATCTGCAAACAGCAACTGTCGTGCCTAATTCTTTATTCAAATATAAAGTAAATAGAGTTCGACCGTACCAACCTGCGTGTACTGCTGACGGAATGGCACAAGTAGACTAAGCTATTAAACATAAGGTAAGGTGGTTGCTTGCGCCGAAAGAGATATACGAAATATTTAATTGCAACACAAGTAAATCATAAACAATTGCATGTACTTATCAGTAGATACACGAGGGTCATCCTGAAAGTCGTGCAACAATTTTGAAAAGCTATATGTTTTATTTTCAGACGAATTAACTATATCATTCTAATCTGTAGACCTCTCCGTCACTTGTGAACAGCCTCCGTTACTTTGGGCACCTGTGTCCCTTCTTCTGCAAGTTTGAAAATATCCTTATAACAGAACTCGTTTTCAGACTGTTCTGCAGAGACTGGGAGCTGAAAACAAACAGAAATTGAAGATTATGATTTCTTTAAAAGAAAAAAAAGAAGAAAAGTGATATTGAGAAGGATAGGAGTGGGAGTAGTGACGAAAATCGACTGCCTAGGGGTAAGGCACTATAACACAGGGGATTGGGGTGAACAGACGAAAAACGTATTAGCAAAGGGGAAACAATCAATACACGTAATCAAAGCATTTGTGAACAAAATACCAGAAATGCAAATTACGTGGCTAGAGATGATTTACTGCACAATGGTAGAAGCAGGGGTGTTATTTGCAGCAAGGATATGGAAGCTGGAAGAGGCTAGGAAAATACAGATGTAATACACAGAAATTTTTGTAAAATAACAGGATTACTAAAAAGTTCTCAAAAATGTATATACTTTGTTTCGTTATCCAAGAAATGTCAACAGTGTTAGAGAAGGATGTGTGTATTTGTAGAGAAGTGTACTTGAGACTTTAGGGAGAACCATGGATTACTTATGACTCTCAAAACAGAGAATGAACAAGCATACGTATTGTGACTTTGTCCAGTTTTGATACTGTCCCTTCAGTCACTTAATGGCATCACTTAACTAAAGTGAAAAAGCTTTGTACCTTTAGCGTGTGTATATTGTTTATTTAGGAATGTTTGTAATCGAAGACTGTTACTTTAATACCTCCTCAAGCAATAGAAATCGCGGAATAACACCACCACGCTCGTTCACGATGTTTACAACAATATAGACAACAATTTCTCTAAGTCAGTAGCTGATTTAGTTAATGCATGTGACACTTGACAAGGCAGGTAACTTGCGAGCAAACAAGTGATTCTGGACTCATTGTCATAGTGTATGTTCCGGCAACCGCATTTGTATTTTCTTTAACGAAGCTGTACTTGCATTAACTATTTCATTTGCCCGTTATAGACATCTTACAAATTACGTTTAAATGTCAGCATTAAATTAAAGGATAATGTTCAGAAACAGATAATATTTAAATGGTTATCAAAAGAGAAAATTAAAATCCCTCGAAATGAATTTAAAGGGATAATCGTAATATATGGAAAGCTTAGCAACCACCTCTCCGCCCAGAACAGATGTGCAGTTCAACGGTTCCAAAACTGAAATGGAGGAACATTTTTGTGGTACAGAAGCAGAACAGCTACCATTTGTAAAAACGAAACGGAAGAAGAATTTAGAATTTAAAAGTCCGCAGTGGGAAATTAATCGGTAGTGTAAATGAATTTGGAGATCTACGGCGCAAAATTGGACCACTAACAAGTATGCCGATTCACCAATTCACCGATTCACTCACCACTAACAGAAATGAAAGCCAGTTCTTCTCAACTTGAAGATAATCGGCGAAATGTCCCCTTTAGCCCTGACATAAGATTATTCCAAAGTAAAACTAAACTAAAATGTATAAAGAGCCGCAATGCAAAACTTCCTTCACTCGAGACGCTAACACGAAACAATGAGGAGCTGTGATTATTGTTTTATTATAATCACATTAAAACCGAAAACTGAACGAGTTTCGTTGTGCCATTCCCCTACTTTAAATTCCTCGCAGTTTGTGGTTCGGAGATGGAGAAAATACTTGGCGTGATGGACAGATTCATAATTGACAAGGTCTAGGCAAGAAAATAAACTTGTGCTGCACATTTAAATGCATGGCATGCAGGCCATCAACAAATGAAAATTGGATATAGCGACGACATTGGCTCAGTGTCAGCTTGCTTTCCGAGGCCATTATAAATTTTATTTTTAATCTTAAACATTATAAATCTGCTCACAAGGTATGGCTCTCTTTCCAAAAATACATTTTTTGATGAAAAAAGTAAAATAAAGTATCTGAGTTCACAAATTCAAAATGAGATGAATGATCGCGTTTTAGAGCAGATCATCAGTGAAATTATACATGATGAGAATGTGTTCCTTATTGTTGTTGGTCTCGTTCCACTAAGTTGGTTCATCAATTTGCTAATGATCTTCAGCTTTGCTCCACGTTATTATTATGGTTGCGATTTTATTGGCTATTGTCTCTTTTACTAGCTTAGCAGTACTCGGGGAGCATTGATGATTAATTTCTCAGCTTAATGTTTTATCTCAACTTTGTAAGTGAAATAATACCGTGCGTTCCCAGTGCGACCGGACCGTTTCGCGGCGGCCTTGGACTGGGTGACGAGGGGAGCGTCTGCCGCCAGAGAAAAGCACTCTCCCTCACCACAGATACAACTAGACTTACACGGCTGCTTAACGACTTCTGTGTACGTGTTCAGAGTAGCATTGTGTTGTCTGTTGGTAATAATCTGTCCATTACTAATAGCTCAGTACACTTTAGAACAATGTATTTTTCTGTAAGACACGCATGTGAAATACTCCTGTGTAAGAAGGTGTCGTAGAGAATTTTAACTTCGTTACGCAGGTGTTCGAACTCCTAGCAGGCAACTATTCCTGAACTTGCCAATAAAGTCAAGTGTACAGAATCGTTTAAGAACATGAAATATCTTTAAAAGTCCAGTGTGCTATCAGAAGAGAAGCTTGAAGAAGTAGAGACCCAAAACTCATTGTGATGTGCAGCACAAGAGGTTGGCATTTCCAAGACGTCAGCGTTTAGGCCAACGAAACTTCTGAAGCTTAAGACGTACAAGGTAACTGTAGTTCATGCTTTACAACCACAAGATTCTGTACCTAGGGTTAATTATTGCCATTGCTATTTTTCGACACAAGTTGATTCACACGTTTATGTAAATTCCATTTTACATAATTTTGTTCCGCATCTAGCAAGACATGAACAATCGTGTGGGTGGTTTCAGCTGTGAATTCTATGCACGATGTGAAGTGTGTATGGTGACAGAGTAATTAGTGCAGGATTGTGGTCATCTCGTCCCCCTGACCTATATCAATGTGACTTTTATTTATGGGGATCGTTAAAGAATAGCGTTACAGTAATGGAAGGACTACATCACGAGAGAAATTCATGCAATCAAGCAAGATGAACTTCTTCGAGTGAACCAGTACTGTTTTCGGAGACACAGGGAATTCAACTGCGTTGAAGGTCATAAATTTCAATATCTATTTTATATCTATATGTGATTTTAGGTAAACCTAGTGTAAATTAGTATAGAGTTCCGTACACATTACCTGACGGTCCCTTAGACATAGAGCGCGCCGGCCCACAACCATTACGGTGAGGGCGGACCGGTCGCTCAGGGAACGCACAGTACTTCTTGTATTGGTATAAAGATTATTATTCAGTCTATGACACAACTAAGAAATTGAAAACAGCTCCGGCTTCATTTCCATCATCTTCTCCAAAATCTTTTCCAATGCCGCGTCCATGGCTGTAATATTCGGTGCTGTTGTCTTCCCGCTTCCTGACACCAGTGTGACTTTGTGGTTTCGTGAAATGAAAAGTCCAATTGCACCACTCAAAAATGTTCTTTATTTCCACCGACTTACAGTTAAACACTTGCCAATTACACAAAATTACGTAATGCACACAATTACGATTCACCAGTGTGTCCGTTACCGTTCCGATGCACGTACACAATTACGTAAATTTCGCTCGCTGCAGCCCCTTTTTATAGGAATATCGCCCTCTTCTCGACTTCTCTAGTTTCCACGCGAAGGTTCCAGATGGCCGTGGAAGAGGGGGAAAGGGACCGCCCGCGCAAGTGACATTTCCCTAATCTCCCCCCTCAGTGACAGAGACTGATGAGTGGGTGTGGCCCAGCTGCCTCGGGTCCCTTCCAGCGGTCGCCGGTCATCCCGTTCTCTAATTGGGTGACATTATATAAATTGCAACAGTTAAGCAAACCTTTTATAAGCCTACAAAATATAAATGATTAATTGCCCTTCTTATCTTTCTTTTCAAGTTGGAAAAGTAAAAATAAATCCAGGAAAGGGCATAAAAACTATAAAACCTGAAGCTTTCCTGGCGACGAATACGTTCACTTTCTTCTCGGGCAGACAGGCAGGTGAAAAGAGAGATTAGATATCAACGTTTCGGGATCGTGCATCTCTTCCATCATCAGGATATTTTAAAATGTTATAACCACAGATGAAATACCGCATATAACACAACTATAAACATTTGCCAAGATGGTCGTCTCCCGAAAATTGGCTCTATGGTCGTTATCAAAACAATGCTCTGCCAGCCCAGACTTCTCAGGTTGCATTAAACGAATGCTCCGTTCACGTTCGATTATTCTGGTACCATTGCTACCATTGCCTCCGAAGATTAAACATCTGTTGAGACCAGTGAAAGACAAACTGGACTTCCAAGTTCCGGGAGTGTAACGTGTTCCCTGCGAATGTGGGACACCGTGTAGGTATAGGACAAACCGGAAGGACCATCGCTACTAGAATAACCGAACATGAACGCAGCATTCGTTTGATACAACCTGCGAGGTCTGGGCTGGCAGAGAATTGTTTTAATAATGACCATAGAGCCAATATTTGGGAGACGACCATCTTGGCAAAATGCAACAGTTACTGGGAGCGGAGAATTAAGGAGGCCTTGGCGATTTCCTCTGAAAGCAGCACGCTTAATCGTGATGCTGGATTTCAGTTCAGCTCCTCTTGGAAACCGGCCTTAAAATGGAAATCCGTCGAATGAAGAAGCAAAGATCAATACAGCTTGATAATCAACTTAAGTAGTTACGTTTCTTTGATACAATTAATTTTCTATACTAACGCCATCTCCTGACCTGGCATTTAATTTACTGAAAACAGTCTTTTGTTCAGTAGTGCGAATTTTGATCGTGTTTTGTCTTTGTTTATAGTTGTGTTATGTCCAGTATTTCATTTGTGGTTAACATTTTATAAATATCCTGATGATGGGAGAGATGTACGCTCCCGAAACGTTGATATCTAATCATCTTTTCACCTGGCTGGCTGCCCGAGAAGACAGTGGGCATAAAACTGGTTAGAAAATACGAATCACATTTAACTTTCAAACGAATGTATTAGTCATAAAAATCTCACGTGAAAAAGACATTGACAAACAGAAAACTTATTTTCAATAGAAAATATAGCAAAATTTTATTTGTTGAAAATTACTTTTCTTAAAAGTGGTCTTCCAAATGTATGCACACCTCTGCGAGTACCTTCTGCTGCGACAGCATCATCATTTTTAAATGAAGCCAGATTAAGTACCTTAGCAGTTCTGAGTACTCAAAATGAAACATTTAGCTCCCGAATAAAGTTCTTGAAAGGTTTCTAATAACTGCAGGACAACTGGAGTTATGTTTGCTGTAGTTGGTCCTCATAAAGAGAAGGTTTTCATTCATTTGTTTTGTTTTCTTGATATTCGATGTGAGTAAATGTATATGTTAATATCTCCACTTTTAAGCTTTTCTAGCAAGTGGGGTCCCAATATCTTTTCGCAGGGGACTTCCAAGACGCTGACTATGCCACTGTTCAGATGGTTCACTACTTGCGGGGAAATCGAGTGAAAATGACGCCATTGTAGTAACCGCACTCAGTGCACTTTGTCACAAAATCGCTCATCATACCAGGCGTATTTGCTCTACAAATTCCACTGAGTCTGTCAGAGAGTACAATCACTTGTATAGCCATTGGAAGTTTGTAAAACGCTCGAGATGACGAAATACTTTGAAGTGTCCTGTTATCTGTGTTGCGCGAGCGCGCGGCTTATCTGTGTAGTTTTGTGATTGCCCGGACACTTTCCTGAGAACATTTCATCAGAACAACTGCGTCAGAGTATTTGTGACGAATTTTTTTTCTGATAGTGTAATTTTATAGTTCATTTTAAATCTCACGCAATGTTATATACACTCGTATTTGAATACAATTTGTGTGGCGGGTGGGGAAATAAAAAAATCCAATCAGCCGATTTTGACAATTGCTTTGCTATTCCGAACTGCTGTGATTCAGAACATTTATGTACTTCACAAAAGGCTGTCAAAGTGTACATAATGTTTCAAGGAAATCTAAAGCTGGATGTTTCATGCCTACGTCACACAAATTCAATCGCATTTTGCTGAACACGAATCACACAGACTAATTGTTGGCATATTGATTAAATATGTTCAGTTGTTAATGACTTTAGATCCAAAGAAAATTCTAATACGATATTTTTTGCGTGTGTGAAATTGGACTATTGAAAGGAGCTTACAAAACAGACAAGTACAAGAACAACAATTTTGCCTCCGAAACGTGTCAAGCCTAAGTTATACCATACTGAGTTTATAATTTCATATTTTACCCCGATTTGTTTAAATCTTTTACATGGCGTAGTTTTTATTTGGCTTTGACAGAACCCTGTGCATTTGTGTTTTGTATTAGCGAACATATTATGCTACACCCTACAACATTGAGAAACTTTTTCCATTCAGCTTCAACAGCCGCTTTCAAAACATAACATACACTCATTATTCCTTGCCTCGTTTGAAAGAGTGTCACAGACCCAAGTAAATCGATAAAACCAATTAAAAATCATTCCTATTACTATATTACCTTCAGCCCTTCATGTAAAAATGTGCATTATATAAACCATGCGGAAAAGTCAAGTGAAATAGTTATGCAAGGAAAATTACAAAAAATTCCGGAATTACCTTACAGCTACCGGAATCTCGGTTTGAAATACTCCGAAAGTTTTTAAACACATTAAATTGTTAACCGTCCGTTAAAATGTGTACAAATAAAACTATACTTCGGATAAATCTGGGCACCAATAAGTGCATTTGGACTGTGCATGGTGTTCATTTTTATTGATACTTCCCGCCCTCCGATTGAGCAGGAATGATGTCATAGTTGACTGGTGAGTACATCTTGATTTCTAGTGCTCTTTATGGAGAAGAAGCACTAACTTTTGCGAAAAAGTAAGCAAATTACAGCGCTCTGAGTGTGGTTGAGCTGGTAACTAATTCAACCAGCTTCCCCTGGATATGAACACAAAGCACCGCCTCTTCATGGTTGAATGCTACTTTCATACCGGCATTAAAATTGGTACAACATATAAATATAATTTAAACCGCTGCATAGAGGATTTATGCAACGCTAGCCAGAATTCAGGGAAGTCCCTTGGTGCGTAATGTTGTCAAGTGTCCAGGAACCGTCAAATTGCCATACTTTTGTTTGCAACGTAAACGACTTACGTTTTATCAATATACGATATAAACTTTTGTCATTCTCACGCTTAATTAAAATACCTATTAATGTTGGTAACCTTATGTCTTTTAAAACCAAAAGTGCATCAAACATTGCCAAGATACAGAATCAGTTACTCGCAAAATGAGAGACACTGGACGCTATAAAGTGACTGGTTCCAATCTAGAAGCAATAAATAATGTTATGAGAGAAAGGCCTCAAGCTTAACTTCTTGCAATACAGACAGTGTTTAAGGGGAAGAGGGAAAGGAAGTATAAGAAAATGGATACATGAAACTATGGACTAGAGATATTTTCTTGTTTAGACTTGGATAAAAGTTTTATACATATTTTAACACTATATTATTTTTCATTCCTAGGACATGTTTTGCTAATTTTCTGGTTTGTAATTAAGTTACAATGAGAAAACTGTGGGTTATAGAAAGGAATCAAGATCAAATAGAAATATTTGTATTTTATGCGACAGATTTAAAATATGCATATATATCTACTATAGCATAAAAACAGATGTTCATTGTTAAATAAGTGTTCATTGACTTATTTCGTATATTTTTCATGGTATACTTTTATGGCTGCATAATTAACCTTGTAGTGCATTGCGTTGCAGTATATAGTTTAAAAAAGACAGTAATCCTATCTACGCACCAGGCGAAATTACGCAGCTTTATATTACGCGGGCAGAACTACCTCTCAAATAGTATATTTACCTGCCGGTAGAGGCACCTTAAAGCTGCCGTTGGCATATCAAATACGATCGCAAGCCGCTAGGTGAATCGTATATAAACTCACTCCATCAGCAATGCTATTGATGACGTCAAATTTTGCACTGTAAAATCAGATATGAAAATGAACACCGCGTATAACCTGATGAAAATTGTAGGGTACCGAAAAATTTTGAAAACTATGGTTCCTTATAGGAATATTTTCAAACTTACATGTTAAGGAAAACGAGAAAAAAAAATAAAAAAGAACTTGTTCGAACTTTCTAGCATGGAAGCCTATTCTTTAAGTTAGAGTGCAATTTATGGGACGCTCATGGTTTTTAAAAAACGTCTCCTATGTTACTTTCCACCCCTTGTTTAGATTATATAGTCATGCAGTTTTGGAGCGAAAGATACATGGGGATGAAATAGTGTAAAAAATACACAAACCTTGAGTTTTACGCGACTTGCTATGTTTATTATCAGTTCACAAGTATCTCTTATGATCACATGAACGATTCTTCTTTCCTAATCATGCTGATCACGATATAGCGTTTCTTAGAAATATTTCACTATTACGTAATTATTCATACCAGCTTACACGCAATGTGCAAAAATAGACTTTTTGTGGTAATGAACATCACGCTCACAAGGCTTCTCTCCCAGTTATCTTCCATAAGCTATTATACTCGTATATTTGTAATGTCATGATATGTTATATCTACCTACTTTCTCCATTCATTTCGAATCAGCTTTATCTCTACAAATTTTCCTTACAAAAGCTGGTATATCTTGCTGTTTTATGTTCAGTCGTATGTAGGTACCCTGAATAACTTTGGGGGGTAGGCAATATATGAATGGCAATAATGAAAAACCTCATACGTCAATCTTTTTGTTTACAAACTTGAGTTATCTATGACATTATACTTTAAATATTCAGGCCAGTCATAGTGTAGAGAAGTCCATGAGGTTCTTACATTTTCTGTGCTGTAATGGAGCCATTGTGTCACCAAGACTTAAGATAAACCCCTACATGTACAAAGGATATGAGCTTTCTCAGAATTTTAATTTACCAGCTCTGTTTCAAACAGAGAGAATAATAATAGGAAGGAGAGTCTAGAAGAATACGAACAAGTTCCTGATTATATCCATATACTACTGTAACCAAAATTGTTTGAAGGTAGACACATGGAATATTAATGCAGAAATTAGTCACTGACTGAGACTACGGTGAAGACTGTGGTTCATCCCTCCCTTCTGCAAGGTCACACAAAACTGGATATTGTCGCTTACACCTCTTACAGGAGATGCGAGACATTTTCTTGGAATATGACCGAACTTGAGGCATCTAAAGCATGCACGGTTCTGAGAGTCTAGCCCTTTTTTCTTCGAGAGTCTTATTTTTAACCTGTTGAAATCCCGATGAAGTATGAGTCTCCATTTTATAGAAAGCTCAGGCATTCCTTACATCACCTAAATCCTGAGCCGTTGGAACATGTCTTCGATATCTGTCTTACTCGCACTAATGTTGCTGATCTTTCTGGTCAACCTTAATTTTCTTCATTTTCTACTTCAGATTTCAGAAACTAACAGGTTTTTCAGCCTATCTTGTGTTTTTTTGCGTACTATTCCCTCTTTTCTCCACACTTTAATTAATACTTCAGTCAAAAAAATGTACCTTACATAAAGCTCTATCAATAAATCCTTTCGACCATATCGTGCTTTTAATAACTCAATAGCTTTATTATAATTTTCAGCAAAAGGCGGAAAACCATTCAAAGGTTCATAAGGTCTTGTCTCATGTGTCATAGTTTCTCTTAGAATAGAATCCTTTCTGCATCATCCAGATTACTACTTTCATGTATTTTCTCAACCTGAGCCCCAAATGGTACCACTGTTTAATATCACCATAGAATTTACAAGCGACAGTTTTGGCAACTTATTGATCAACTGCCTTTTTGTGACACACTCGATCTTGTGGTAGAAAGATTATCCAATACTAGATATGCAGTAAATTTCTAGTACTTGTCCACTGTTGGTCCACTTATCTCGAGATAATTCGACTTCATCTTAATCTGTAGCTGCATCCTCGTTGGTGGCCTCATTGCCATACCCAGCTTCATAAATGTTCCCATCTGGCACTAATAGTCGATCGGCCTTGTCTTCCATGAGCTTAAAACTGGTGAAAACATCATCTTGCATCATTTTTTCCTCAGAAATCTTGTTATGGAATACGTTGAATGCTGTTGTAAATAAACGACGTAGGTGTGTTCTTTCTTTAAAAAGAAATTCTTTAAAATCCTTTAAAAATCCTTTAAAATCCTTTAAAAAGAAATGGAATCCTTTCTGTTCTCTCGAAAGTTTCCCAGAGACTTTTCTTAGCCCGCTTGTCCCCCCTTCTGGGAGACATTCAAGCCATCACTCCTCACCAGTTTGGCTTTCGTCCTGGGCATTCAACGTCACAGCAGTTGCTGCGCGTGTTGGAGGCTGCAGCCCTGGGTTTCCAGGACAAGGCATTCACCTCGGCGGTTTCTCTGGACGTGGAAAAGGCCTTCTCTACGACCTGGCACGCGGGTCTTTTGTACAAATTCATCCAACTGGAGCTTCCCACTCAAGTCTTACATCTTCCACATTCTTTCCTAAAACACAGATTCTTCACTGTCACAGTGGCGGGAAAAACATCTACAAGGAAGGTCTATCCGCGGCGGAGTCCCCGAAGGTTCTATGTTATCCCCGACGCTCTATATCGTCTACGTGGCTGACCTTCCCACTGAACAGCGCGTCAACATAGCACAATATGCTGACGACGTGCTGCTATTTTCAACAAACAGACACCCACGCAGAACCTTCAACCCCATCCAACGTTATCTAATTCTTCTCCAGGATTGGTGCAGGCTTTGGCGATTGTCCATCAACACGGAGAAAAGGCAAGCGATACTGTTCACCAAGCGCCGCTTTCCCGCCAATTTCCCCATATTTACCTACTTTGGGCAAGGGATCAGGTGGGAGAATTCAATCAAATACATGGGAGTCAAGCTGGACAAGGGCCTAACCTTCCGGGAACACATCCAGGAGCACGCGCATAGGTCGGTGGTGCCGTGGCATCACTATACCCTGTGCTTAGGTCTGCGATGCCTGTTTCCCTAAAGTTGCGCCTCTTTATGGCTCTGGTCCTCCCTATCATGCTCTATGCGTGCGAAGTCTGGGGTATGGCCGCAGGCTCAAACCTGGTTCTGCTCCAACGTGCACAGAATAAATGTCTTCGGATTATTTTTTCTGTTTGCACAAGGTTCCCCGTGAGACTACTTCACGAGGCTTCATCCCTCCGATATGTGGAGGATGAAATTAGGCGCCGGGTGACAAAATTCTTCGAGAGTTTGCCTCAACATCAGAGCGCCCTAGTCAGATCCCTTGGGGACTATGTACCTCGTGAGCGTCGCTTAAAGCGATACCGGTTACCCCGCATGTCTTGCGGTCATTACCGGTCACCACATGATCTCCATTCTAGCCTAAACTAAATTTCAGCTATCCAAAATATATTCTGGAAAACTCAAAATTATACATATCTTCTTCCTAGTTTATTAACTAATCCACCAGCGGTGCACGCTGTCTGTAGCACCCGGTTCGCCATTCCCTGAGGAGCAACAAGCTACCTCCCTTCTCAACACCCACTTAATTTACACCCGTCATCCTGCAACTTCCACATCCCACCACTACGTGGTAAAGCTCTTCCCAGAGCAGGTACACGATTTGACCACCCTTCGGGCTGTTCGAAACAGCCCGCCAGCCTGGAGTTGAGTTGAGTTGAGTTGCCATGTCGAACAGTGAACTGCTAGTAATATTATTTAACCTTCGTATTATTATTGCATGGCCAGAAGTCATTCAAACTCTTAACACTTCACGCCGTACAATAAAAGGTATCACATTCAATGAAATGCACACTCGTTATTATAAGAACATAATTTTCGTTTTATTCCAATGTAAGGTGCAGTCGCCAATGGTTGCATACTAAAAAAAAAACAACAAATGCCAAATGTAATAAAGGAATGGTTGTAGTCATATCCAACATTAAATATCAACTTTCCCAATGAGAAGCTTGAAATCGTAAATGTTCGATCCTCAAGAGTAGGCAACTCCTTGGCTTCAGCTGTACAACTAGGCTGTCTAGTTTATAGGCGAAGGCTACAGACTCCAAGCTTACCGTTCATGCAGCTTTAAATGGCAGGAGGTGCATCAAGCAGTGCTGTAGTTAGGAAATTATCGCTGTATTAAACTCAAACAAAGAATTAAAGAAACAATTTCGGCTAGATCTTTGAACTGTTGTACACTCATGGGAAAGCACTGTGGGTATGTTGGCATCCAAATTTCCCATTTGAGACACTGTTTAAAAATGTATAGCTGTTAGTATTTGGAACTGCCAAACAAATGGATGCGTCAAATGGTAAACATAAACGAGCAGCTCCGCATTTCACCTGTGAGAAGGCCTCCCAAGCCTGCGGTCACATACATGTGTGGCTGTTTTGAGAGTCGGGTGGGGCAAACTAAGCAGTTCTTTTGTTTAGTACATGCAACCGGTCAACGAGGAAAATGTTTTTATCTGTTTCATGCTGCAACTGTAGGTAAATTCACTAACGTTCATCGCGTTCTTAACCTTCCAGCCAAGACTTTGGGAAAAGTACACAATGATGACGATGACAACGACGATGATAATGATAATGATCATCATAATCATCATCGCCCTCCTCGGTAGCGTGGTGGTAGTGTGTCTGCCTCAAGTTCAAGAGGTCCCGAGTTCGAATCTCGGTCAGGGTGAGTTACCTGGATAAGACCTTTTCCGGGGTTTTCCCTTATCCTAAAAGACGAATGTCGGGTAACTCTAAGCTCCTTGGACCCCGGACACATTCGAGCATCATTTCACACATGTCATTCATCGTCCGATATGACTTAACTTTGGAGGACGCAAATTACAAAAAAAAAAAAAAAAAAAACGGTCGTCGTCATCATCATCATCATCATCTTACAGGACTGCTGGAATTTGTTCATGCTGTTGCTATTGCTAAGCTATGCTATGGTATTGTGACTTTGTGGGTTCGTGAAATAAAAAGTCCAATTACACCACTCCAAAATGTGCTTTATTTCCACCGACTTACAGTTAAACTCTTGCCAATTACACAGAATTACTTGCTGCACACAATTACGATTCACCAGTTCGTCCGTACAATTTCACTTGGCCTCGCGGTTACGTAAGCTCCGGTACACCTTCACAGTTACGCACAGTCTTCCGTTGCACAATCTTCTCGTACATTAACACGTCACTGACTAACTCTTACACCAAGAACTGACTGTCTCCTCACTCACTAACTGACAAAACCAACTCAACTCAACTCTGTCTGTCTGTAACCCTCTTTATATAGGAATATCGCCGGCTTCTAGTGACCAGGGGAATGTTCCAGATTCCGTAATTTCGAGAAACAGGTGTAGAGAAACAGACGACACAGTCATGTTTTCCCCCGACCACAGCCTGTCACCACTATAGGACAAACGAAGCGAGGGCGTGGCTAACCGAACCTTCCCAGTCTTCCGCTCTCAGCTGCTTCACAGGGTGTTCCAGCGCTCGCGTTACACTGCTCCCTCCTCAAAGCTGTTCGCCCCGAACAGCCCCATCGTAGCGTGCGAGGCGGTCCAGGTGTACCACCAGCATCTGCTCGGAGTCTCAGCCAGAATTATAGCCGCCGTAGTTTGTGAATCATTCGGTTCGCTCCCAGGTGTCGTCCTGAAGTACCGGCGTGCACTTCCTCCAAGACTTCCGGGACCTTGCTCCGGGGAAGTACCAACTGTCCTCTCTGCGCCTTCCCATCGGGTGACTCCCATACCCGGAACAGCACGCCCACTCTGGTCTTCAACGAGTATATTGGGCCCAGTACGATTTGTAGGTGGCGCTCCTCGGTGCGATGTCCTCCCAGGTTGGCCTCGTCCCTGCCTCCACTTCCCTCAAGAGTGGCCCCAAGTCTGCGTCCGCCAGCTGCTCCCTCCTCAGGCCTGCGCTATCCCAGCCATCCGCAGGCACTGCCGTGACTACCCGGACTGCTGAGGCACGCTCCTTCTCCTCCACTCTTGTGCACTGGCCGCACCCTTCTGGACAGGGTCTTCGGGACATGGCGTCAGCGTTACCGTGGCTCTTCCCTCTACGATGTTCCGAGGTGAAGTCGTACTCCTGCAGCCTCTGGACCCAACGTGCTGTCTGGCCTTCCAGGTTCTGCGATAGGACACCTCCAATGCAATGGTCACTAGCGTCGGTGTCCACAATGAAGGCGCCACCCGGTTGTGGGAAACCCAAAGTTGGAGCACTGCACAGGGTCTCCTTCGGGTGCTGGAAAGCGTCTTCGGCGTCCTCCGTCCACACATAAGGCCGGTTTTCCTCCGTCAGGCGGGTGAGGGGTTTTGCGATGTTGTCGGCCTTTTCCTCTAAATCGTTAAGGCGGTCGTCTACTTGACCCTTCCGCTTGCCCAGATTCGTGACGTCATCCCTCACGCCGGCCAACCGTTCCTCAAACTTGGCGGCGAGAGCCTCGTTCGCCACCTTCATTTCGGTAGCCAGACGGTCATTCGCTGCTCTCATTTCCGTGGTTAACTCGGCCTTAATTTGTTGCATCTTCTCGGTGATGTTGTCCCTAGCCGTCCTGATTAGTTTCAGTTCCGCGGCCAGGTTATTTCTAGTCTCCAGCTTCTCTGTTAATTCGGCCTGCATTTCTTCCATCTTCCTGGTGATGTTGTCTTTAGCCGTCTTCATTTCTTCCAGTTCCGCTAAAATCTTTTCTAATGCTGCCTCCATCGTTGTAATGTTCGGTGATGTTGTTTTCCCGCTTCCTGACACCAGTGTGACTTTGTGGGTTCGTGAAATAAAAAGTCCAATTACACCACTCCAAAATGTGCTTTATTTCCACCGACTTACAGTTAAACTCTTGCCAATTACACAGAATTACTTGCTGCACACAATTACGATTCACCAGTTCGTCCGTACAATTTCACTTGGCCTCGCGGTTACGTAAGCTCCGGTACACCTTCACAGTTACGCACAGTCTTCCGTTGCACAATCTTCTCGTACATTAACACGTCACTGACTAACTCTTACACCAAGAACTGACTGTCTCCTCACTCACTAACTGACAAAACCAACTCAACTCAACTCTGTCTGTCTGTAACCCTCTTTATATAGGAATATCGCCGGCTTCTAGTGACCAGGGGAATGTTCCAGATTCCGTAATTTCGAGAAACAGATGTAGAGAAACAGACGACATAGTCATGTCGTGAAGTTAGTCACAACGTTACACGTTATAAGTAAAAAGCTAAATAGCTGTGCGAGTTTATTTTTTTCGAATCTTTACAATCGTGATTCTCTTAAGTGAAAGAATACACTTTGTAGAGTATCAGATATAAGTATTTAGTAATACTTATTACACACGAGAATATGAACTAGATAACCCTATTTAACGGTTTATCAAATTAAATTTGGTTTTATCGTTAACAAACGTTTAAAGAAGAAGTACCAATCTTAATAAAAATAAGATTTACGTTTTATGTTAATTTCGCTGTAAAAATACTCTTATATCATTTAAAAATACTTATTCATTTATTTTGGAATTATTGTGATCACAATTGCAATACTCACACTCGCTGGCGCATGAGGTAATTTTAATTGCATGTTACATCACGTTGAGGACTGAAGTTAAGAACTCTCAATATTTGTGTTTTATTATTACAGAGTTTGGAAAATACCTGTTAATGTAATTCTGTACAAGAAGTGCGTCTACAATGTACTGATATTTAAATATGTACACGAGGCTTTGAGTAACTTTAAATAATGAAAGTTAGATGTTATGTACAGTCGGTTCTTATGATCAATGAGCAGACACCGAGGTCCATGAAGAGGCTAACCCCAAGAGAGAGGGGATATGGTGCGAGAACATTCATCAGTTTCTTCCCTTTGGGCTTAACGCGGAGGAGATCTAGCTGCTGGCAAAGTGCCAAATGAAGCGCATGTCTTGCCACTGCATTAAGGCACAATGCTGACTTTCTCCTTTCTACATCTGCATTTCATAATGACATTTGTGCCTCTCTCCAATTTATCGTCACTAGAAAAACTGGCTTTAATATGTCTTCTTAAACAAACCAATAAGAATTACTCAAATAAAATATCGTTTTGTGAGCCATAGTAAGCTAAAGGAATGTAGGAACAATATTAAAGCTGATAATTTGAAACAGCATTCTAAATATTTTATAGTGTTCCTGTGATACGATGTCAATTACAGTCAGAAATGACCCCTGGTTGGTAGAGAGGTGAATTGGATGTCAAGCGAGTCGTTCTGCGGTACTGGTACCTTACCTCAGAAGGCCACAGATCGTAGTATTCTATGCTGCAGCTTTAATGGGCCTTCTTACTTCAAATTTATTTGGTGCGCGCAAACTTAGACTAAAACAGGCTGCGATGCATATGACATATATATGTTTTTCCGAACCATATCTCCTATTTCATACCGCAACATTACATTTCTCATGAAGAATTCTAAATCACCAGTGAGCTTATTAAAGCCAAATGCAGTGGTATCTATGTATTACCACCTGGGACTACAGCTTAATATGGCAGAGAGTACACGAAGGAACTTTTATTCAAGCGTCTGTCTCCTTTATCAGTGTTTTGTAAAAAAGAGCTGTAATTAAGAGATAAGGCTTATTGCGGTGAGAATATAGCCATCTATGACAATGCTAATGATATGCATATTATATTAATATACTTAAAGCGCAATCATACACAGTAAATGAAATACAACGGCAGCAGCAACGGCGGCGGCGGCCATATTTTATAAAATTGAAAATCACCTAATGAATTTTAAATGTATTTATTATTTAGTGGCAAAAATTGCAATATTTACTAAGAAAGTTAAGTTTAAAATGTGGTTATTCCAACCATGTATTCATTACTTGTCTGTGACAGCTATTAATTAATTATTATGAAATAAATTGTTAATTTTTGTTAGGTTATTTTATTTACATTTTATGTGCTTTGTTTTATATTTTAAGGACATTTTATAGCTCATTTTTGGAGAATTTTTAGGTCAGCTACTTCCGAGCCCTGGTTATGAGTAATAGGGATGGAAGGAGATGGAGATAAGTATATCAAACAAATCAGGCGCCCAAAGGTTACAATAACACAACCTGCATATGAAAGGTGTGCATGTGAAAACATACTCTTTACGGTAAAACATGCGTGCAGCTACCATTCTTTTGAAATATGTACTTATACTTGCGATTGCTAACAGACATACTTTATTAAGTGCTACACGGAGAGTGAAGGAAAGATTAAAAGTCAATATGCCGATACATATTTAAAACAATGGTACAGAAATGTTCCGAATTAGAACACTTTGGGGCAGATGCCGTACGGTTGATTGGACAAGTCCTTAGGAATGCAAGTTTTCACTTGGCTCGCTCAAAACTGCTTTTTGTTATTGTTTAAATATTTACACAATAGTGTTTCTCACTTTAGCCAAAGTGTTTTATACCAATCTAATTATCACATATGTGTTCATGTTATGAAGCTTATTATTTAAATAATTATATTTTAGGGTACCCAGGAGACATCTCACTAAATCAATTTAGTGAAGACTGAAGAAGACTAGAAGACTTAACTCTGCACTTCTTAATAATACTTTATTCTTAGATGTCCAATCTCGTGTAAAACTTAATGAAGCAGGGAGGGCAGAAAGAAAAGGCTAAACTAATAGACAGGGTGTATGTATTGGTGTCGTATTTAGGGGACATGTTTCTTAAATCAATACAGTAACGAAGTTCGTATGTACATGGGTATGAAAATCAATTATTTCGGAGCTACAACACAAAATGAACTAAAAATTACTCGAAGTGGCTTCCTCTTGCTTCAATACCTGGGAACATTTGAAGTCCTTTTTCATGTGATTCCTGTGCCTGATGTTCATATTTTTGGAGAGCGTATTCCAAACTGGATTAGACAAAATACCAAACACACCAGGAATTTTCAAAGTACGCCAAAGCATGGAACGCAGGCTTACTGCATGATCGAAGCAAGAGGAAGCCATTTCGATTTTGTGTTGTAAATTTTAAATAATGGATTTTCAGAAACATGTACACCTGAACCCATTTTACTGTTTAGATTTCAGAAACACGTTCCCCTCTTTTGTATTACACCAATAATGTTACACCCTGTATAAAGCTAGAAACGGGGTGCTATAGTAACGTCGTAACGCTGTTGGATAACTAAACTATGGTAGGCAAATAAGCTTCTGAACTTATTTTTCAAGTTATGACACATTTGGAAGTCTGTATTAGACTGTTTTTCTATTATAACATATGAGGAACATGAGGTCTATGTCATGCCAGATTTGAAATATTAGTAGATATGACACCAGTTATTTACATGAGATTTGCCAAAGTACTCGTCTGAAGCTGATTCGTTATACTGTAAAAATGTAACTGCTAAAAAAGCACACTCAATGGTAAAAAGTTTATTAAATTAGGTTATCAGACTGTTTAATATCTGAAAGAAGGAGGTACTTGTTGATAGCAAGGTACTCTTATAGTAATGTGTAAGTTCTCTGGTAAAAGAACAACTGTTAAAGATGACCTCACTCATGACGAGAATGAGGTCATTAAATTAGAGCAAGGATAAAAATAAGCTAAAAGAAATAATTGACAAAGTAAATTTACCGCAAGTGAGTCAAGTGTCACCCTCCCTAACAATTTAGTGAGAACTGACACGAAGACTTGACGAGGTACAAGATGATTTATGAAGAAAGACAATGCGTTAAATTAAGGTCATGGAAGATGCATATTTCTCTGAAGTAATGTCATGGCCCTTCTCCCAGTCCTGGTGGATCTACGTAGGGGAACTGGCTCTTCTTATATGTGAACATATTGTGTGATTTGAATTATTAATCAGGTGTCTTACAACAGTTGTGTTACAGGCTAAGCAATACCCATACACTACCCAGTTAAAATATGTTACGTCACTTGCTGAACAGACCGCGACAAGGCTGAGTGGTTACACCACTTTACTCTCACCAAGCCGGCCAGCCCCCCCCCCCCCCCAGAGGCCTACTGCGGTGGTCTCGGGGTCCCGAGCCAAATCTCTCAATGGGTGCCTCTAAGTGGTGAGAGAGCTAACGCCAAACGCCCAAACAAGGTCCACATCCGTGTTTGACCCTAACCTCACTTAATACACACCTGACGGATAACCTAGCGCGGGTTGGCGGAGTTAGAAGCGCAGGGGTGACTGGGTAACGCGTAACCCCCAGCTTCTGGTTCTCATCCGCTGATAAAGGTCAGTCCCGGGGTGGGGCCATTGCATGAGCTGTAACACTGCTGAAGGCGATTGGGTCCCTCTGTCTATACACTGGGAGGTGAGACCCAGAGGTGAGCGAGGTCCATGCCAGGACTCTCACCTAAGACGGGCAGGCGACGAGGATGTGAGCACGCCATCGGAGACGTTTGCAATGGTGGAGGATATTGTCGCTATGGGTACTGATAAAATCAACAAAAGTGTTAAGAAAAGTGGAAAGGAAGTAGCTGAGTCTTATGGTCCTCGATATTTGGTTCTTTTTAGAACTGAGGGAGGTAACAATTTACTACGGTGAACCCGTTAATTATTCAGAAGGGTCTAGAAAATATTGCTGGTCCAGTAAAATCATGTACTCGATCTCGCAATGGCACGCTCCTGGTCGAAGCAGTTTCTCCGACGCAGGAAGAGCATCAGTTTGGGATGTCTTTGTGTTTTAATCCAACGTTATACGTATATTTACTGATTAAATTCTCTTCATCCCCCTTTTCTACTTTTTTTATTTCTCTTCTGACTTTTTCCTCCTTTCCGCTTGTGGTGCCGAAATATTTTATTGTTTCTTTATACTTTTGTATTGAGCAATTTTGTTAACTATAGACTTCTGATTTCATATTTTGAGATTATTTTCGTTTGCTATATACCATATTTTCTGTATGACCTTCCCGCTATTCTCCTTAGGCCTTATTCTCCTCCCAACTTTTTCAGTTTTATTTCTTTTTCTTTCCATTTTGTTTCCACCCTTTAACAACTAATTTTTTTCTCTTCAATAGATCCTTTTGGATTTGTCTTTTTCAATTTATCTATATCCTCTCTGTAACATCATTTGGTCCTTTATGTAAGTATAGTTTCCTTCGTTACGCCTTACTTTATTTAAAATGCTCCTTGTTGAATCATTTCCTGTGTGTATTGACTTCTTTTCGCCCTGCTGTGAACTTGGAAGTACTTCATTAAGATAAGTGTAATATAAAAATAATTTATAAAGACGAGAGGTGTGTGTATGCATGTGTGTGTGTGTGTATGTGTGTGTGTGTGTGTGTGTGTGTGTGTGTGTAAATGTAATATGTGAATGTAAAATACTGTAACATATGAGTTGATAAATGTTCCACTAGATAAATGTTTTCATTACTGGAATGGCACGCTGCTTAGACATTTCAAAAGAAAAACCTAACGGTGCATAACGGGACGAATGCTTAGGGTGGTTCAATGCACTCACCCCTTACAAAGAGATATAAGCAGCTAAGAAGAACTGGGAAACAAAAGCAGTAGCCAGTCTCAGTGCGAAATACAAGGTGTGTGAACATGTAAGGAAATTCATGGTGCGTCCAATTAGTGTACAATTTATTGGTGTTTTCTCTCGTCTCACTGCCCTGAGCTCTCCATATCCAACAAGCTCTACGTAAACAATAACAGATGAGCAGCCGTGGACACGACCGGAGAAGAATCACAGCACGAATGAATCAACCTATCAAACATCACCAACCACAAAAACTATCATTGATATTTGCAAATTCCCTAAGGCTGCCGCAAAATTTACAAGCGATGTGGGAAATGCAGCAAAAGGAGAGGTGTACGTGATTACAATGGTTTGAAATTTTGGAGTTCTCTGCTTCGCTTGTCTCCTGGTGTTCTTCGGGTGGTATGGGATTTTTTTAGGATTAATTCGCTTTCCTCGCCAACTTACCAGCTAGCATTTAACATCTCACCTTACAAAATGTAAAAATAAATATAAATTCGTTAAATTGAAGTCACTGAAACTCTACTTTCTAATGCAACTGCGAGATGTTAGGTGTGTATTTCGCCTACAACGACTATCTATTGAGTGTATAACAATATGGCAATCTACTGTACTTCAGAGTGTAGTTCAGGAATACAGAACTTCACGCCTTAAGTGTTAGTGTTTTTATGCAAATATCTGAGTGGATCGTTAATGTTTGTTAATTTGTTACGAGGCGTTAGGCACAATGCTTAATGGCTAAGGGACTTGACTGTTCCTGTGAAGTTCTTTTGGCTTTGATTCTACGTCAGCAGAATACTTTTATTGCGTATATTACTGCTACATGGGAAGGAAAACATAAAAGGTCTGGTAGAAGTGTTGCATTTTTATATTGTGTAACGAGCACATAAAATATGCCGTATTGACTCCTTTCTGTTGTGTGTTATGTTCGATTGGGTTGGTCTTTTCTGTAGTTACATTGCTTATCGTATCCTCATTTGCGGCTTTTCTCTATTTTACTGTTTCTATAAGACTTGTACAATTTTAGGATTATTACGTAAAGAGAAATTATTATTCTATTAAAAAATCTAAGGCTTATCTACTGAACCAGCTAGCTAACAAATTGGTAGCATTAATTGATCCCAGGAAGCAGCCGAACCTTGAGTACCAATTATGTACATTACAGGTTAGTTCAAGACTTTAAGGAGTGAGATCAAAAACTATTTGAGCAACTTTCTGATTTTTGTCTGGATACTTTAAATTTGGCTCCACTCAAACAATTATGTACCTGTATACTAAATTTCTTGTACCTACTCAGTTCTTAGCTGCTTCTTCGTTTCCTAAGCCGATGCAATCTAAATTACAAACCTCATATAATACTCATGATACAGGGTGTATATAAATGAATATCGGGGTTTTAAATCGATATGATATTTATTACATCAAACTTAGTTATAAATGATATGTCAAATGAAAAAGCAATCCAAACAGTTTTTTATTGTTGGCACCAGTGCGCATGTGCGTGTAATATTTCTGCCGCAATCCGCTAGACAGTGGTAGTAGCAAAGATGGCGACTAGTAAACAGAAAGCGTTTTCTGTTTTGCAGTTTGCAAAGAATGAATCTGTAGTTACTGTGCAACATGCATTCCGCATTAAGTGATCCTCCTAGTGATAACATTCGTAGATGGTATCATCAGTTTGAAGAAATCGGCTGTCTTTGTAGAGGGAAGCGCACGGGACGACCAAGAGTAAGCGAAGAGACTGTTGCGCCGGAAGGCTAGTCGTGAATTATAAGTTCCTGTGTCGACTGTTTGGAAAGTTGTAATGTAAGAAAACGCTTACGGCTACGTCGTTACCGTTTACAGTTATTACAGGCTCAAAAGACAGCAGACCATGGATTAAGTCCCAAATTCGCAAACGACATGTTGTTTTATGACGATGACGATGACGACTTTTTTGTTGTCTTCAGTGATGAATCGACTTTCACCTTAGTGGACATGTTAACATTCATAATGTGTGCATCTGGTGATCAAAACATCCTCACGAGATGGTACAAATGCAACGAGATTCCCTAAAGTGAATGTTTTTTATGCGGTATCCCGGCGAAAAGTTTATGGACCTCTCTTTTTTGGTGAATCTACTGTATCTGGCACTTCTTATCTTGATGCACTAGAGCAATGGCTCCTCCCTCAGTTGGAAGAAATGAGCCAGAGAACTTGATTTTTAGTAAGATGGTGTGCCACCTCACTGGCATAACTAAGTACGCGATTGGTTGAACGTCACTGTACCCGAGCGCTGGGTAGGCCGCAAGGGCCCCAATGACAGGGCTTTTAAGCATGCCCTCCATGTTCTCCTGTCCTAACGCCATGTGGTTTTTACCTTTGGACCTTCATCAAGCATCGTGTGTACGTGCCTTCGCTACCAGCTGTCATCCCTGAATTAAGAAACCGGATTGAAGCAGCTGAATACACACCTATCAGCGTTTTGGAAGAACTCGGCTATAGACTTGATGTGTGCCCTATGACAAAGGGTAGTCACATTGAACATTTATAAGGTTCTTGGTAAAACTGTTTGAGTTGCTTTTTCATCTGACATATCATTTATAACTAAGTTTAATGTAATAAATATTATAAAGAGTTAAAACCCCGATATTCATTTTTATACACCCTGTACTTTATTACTTTTCCCGTAGTTTTCACATTTCCTATATTTTCACACCTAATAAACCTACTATCCTTCTTGAATCTATTATTATATAGATTTTAGATCGTAAAACCGTACCTCTTTGGATATTGCGTTACAGCTTTTACACCTTCAATTGGCAGTGAAAGGCAGTAGAGGTTTTATTCAAGAAGTTTTTGAAGTGGCGAAATTCTTGCACTTCTTTTTCTAATTGAGAGAAAAATTTAAAAGTCAGGAGAAATTTGGCTTAAGACATTTATCAGTTGCTATGCGATTGTCCTAGTATTTTCTTTTATTTCAGATTGCTATTCCTCGCTGACATAGTCTTATTGGATTTCAGCCATATACACTTGACTTTTCTTCCTCCAGTATTTTAAATCCTTATGTAACGCAGTGTTATTGTGTTCAGGGTATTAAAGAACGTATTATTGAATTTCCATCTCTTACTGGAAACTTTGGTAACCTTTTGAATATGAAAATGCTCAATATGAGATCGGCAATTTATTTATTTCTGGCTTTAGTGATACGACGGAGTTAAGTTCTCATTTATCCTTAAGGCATAACCGTTTGAATACCGAAACAATTTGCTTTCTTGGTTCCAACAAGTAATATTACGACATATTTTGGTCGCCAGATATATCGAAAACTTCACTGTGCCTTAAGAGTTCACCGCTTACGTAGATTTGCCTTCCGTAAATTCATATCCAAGAAACCTTTTATTAATTTTCCCGTTTGCAGTAAAACTGCACATACATTTAATGTCTTTGCCGTGCGTTTGTTAAACTTGTGCGTAAAGGTTTAGAAGATATTGGTACTCCTACATTACACATAAATCATATTCATGTTACATGACCTATTGGATACGGCAGAAGGTTCGCATTTGAGAGATCCTTGTTCGATTTTCGATGACCGACCAGTTTGACCAAAAGATTTGTTGCAGTTTCGTTGGTTAGTAAGATTACTTTCCTTTTTATGGCTTTCCTCTCCTCCACTTCATGTTACTAACATTTAATCTGGATCTTCCAGTGTGGAAGTGTCCGAGACGGGCAACTGTGGTGCAGCAGTATGATGGAATGTGTACCTTTTAATTACTATACTTAGTGTAGGTCAAGCATTTTTAACAATGACTGATGGACGGTGTCGAAACTCGAGAGAATGGGGCTTATATCCACAAATCTGAAGAATCGAGATGAGGAAACCAGCAGCCCTTGCCCGGGTACACTCGCTGGCTATATCTCCTCCCCCCTTCCCTACCGTACATGATATAAACTCATTGCGGAATTCCACCTCCCTATGGACCACGGCTAGATATTAGTATATTTCTACGCTTTTAATTTGTGTGTGCTGTACTCGTTAATCATTAGAGAAACAGAAAAACTGGGGAACAATACTCTAAAACTCTTATTGGAAGCAAACGAGTCTTCCGACGCAACGGTAGACAAAGTCTTAGGCAATATCCTTTGTTTAGCTAATCTCTCCTAATCAGTTAGACTTCCCTTTCTTTGGACAAAACAGTCACTTGACACACAAAATGTCGATTAAAATTTACAATTCACCTTTTCATGTGGTAGAAGTAACCCAACCATCAAGAGAATATAAGATTACTTAATTTAGAGATACGTTTATAAGAAATGAAAAACAGCCACGTTTTAAGTTGTCAACCATTTCTCTACCAAACCTTACAGATACAACAATATTAAGGTGGCTACAAAATAGGAATGAAGGAAAGGTAGGGCTAGGCGTGGCTGATATATCGCTACTAGCCAATGCGGCGTGTGCAAGGTTGTACAGTTAAACACGCATACAGGCTTGCTTTGCCGAACCATGCGGCTAATTTCTTTGTGCGCTCTATAGATACCAGCCCGCCTCGGTAGCGTAGATGGTAGTGTCTGCCTCACGTTCAAGAGGTCCCGAGTTCGAATCTCGGTCAGGGTGAGTTACCTGGATAAGGTTTTTCCGGGGTTTTCCCTTATCCTTCAAGACGAATGTCAGGTAACTAAGCTCCATGGAGCCTGGACTCATTTGAGCATCATTTCACCCAATTCATTCACCGTCCAATATAGCTTAACGTTGGAGGACGTAAAATTACAAAAACAAAAATAAAGATACCAATTAAAGAATTATTTTGTTTTTCCCATGTTACAGAGCTATATTTTCTTAGGATTACTGTCCAAATCCCATGTTTGTAGAACATCTAGTTTCGGAGATATGGAAACATAAGACGCCTGACTAGAAAGTAAAGAATTATTAACTGTCAGTGAAGAAAAGTACACACGTGTTATGCTGTAGTTACATTCTGTACCCTGCATTCAGTAAAATGGTGATCATCTAAGATCGCGCACGTCTCTTCAAAGTTAGTAAATATACCACTGTGTGTGTGTGGGTGGGTGGGTGGGTGTAATTTACGTCCTCCGACATTCGTCTTTCAGGATAATGGAAAACCCCAGTAAAAGCCTTACCCAGGTAACTCACCCTGACCGAGATTCGAACTCGGGACCTCTTGAACGTGAGGCAGACATGCTACCACCACGCTACCGAGGCGGGCTAATATACCGCTTAACAAGCCTAGTACTGGTGCGCCTAGTAGTAGCTGCAAGCAACTCGTAATATTTTACATAAATACGCTACAAATATTCTTGTTAATGTGTATTCGTTTTTTAAACAGATGTCATTTAAAGACATTTTCGAAAGTAGAAATTTCATTCAGAGTCGAGAATTAATGTTACAAACTTGTCACGTGAGCGCTCATACTGTGACGAACATTGTTAAAGAAGGCAATTTACCAAATTAGCAGGTTTTCATAATTAGATTTCCAGGGAAACATCAGGCAGCTATCAGCAACGTGCTATCAACTTAAACCATTTTCAAAAGTGTGTTTCACGTACAACAATTTATATGACACGGGTGAATACCCAACTGCCAAAAGGCTTACCAATTTAATGAGGAGGGAAATAGAATATACGGATCCTGTATCTTCTACGCATAGTATTCTGAAATCTCTTGGGTTCAAATATAGGAGAACCAATGATCGTCGAAAGTTTCTGCTTGTAAAGAAGCGATATTGTTGCTGCAAGACTAAAATTTCTGCGCACAATGCATAACATTAGTACATGAGATTCATGACGTAAAACGCTTCATAAATACACATTCATATCTTCCGTATTTATTAAGTATTTTAATGAAACAAAAATTGGTTTCAAGTCCATTGCAGGCAGTATACAAATATGACATCATTAAAATAGAAGCTATATTCCCGAATCGTTGAAAAGTCACTATTTTGTTTCACTGTAGCAAACAGCTTATATCGCAGAACGCACCTAATTTGAATCATTTTGTTTTGTGTGCATATGAACGATAGCTATGTAAGCGAACTATTCTCCAGTTCAAGGTTTTAAGGTTCAGATTATGCGATATGTTCTTACACATATGCTGAAATATTAAGCGAGCTTCTCTGTCAGCACTGTATCACATTACCTCTCAACATCTGTATGATACTAAGTTGAGACAAAGACAGATATATCTTCCATCTCTGTTGCCCGCTGGACGTGGAAATGGCAACACCGAGACAGTACTGTCCGACCGCTGTATCTCCGGCTCTGACATTTAGTGGCTGCAGGAGGTGGAGGGGGAAGGTTACTAGTACCAACATATAATAATGAGTAATTGAAAACATATCGTCAGAATTATCTTTATAATGAGAGTATAGGAATCTATTAGCTTCAAAACATTGAAATACAACTTGTAATTTCATTATCATGCAAGATATTCTTTACAACATCACTCTATTCAAATATTTCGTTCACACCTTTCACGCACACCAACTGCTTCTGTTGGTGATACTGGGAGTCTGTACATCCGGTGTCGTGGTCAGGAAGCTAAAACTGTCTGCTAGCGCCAATCAGCGTTGTCGCTGCTGGGCGTGGCTTGCAAATCCAGTACCGTGTTGCCGCTGCAATTTTGGGTGGACCACGTGTCTTTTAGTTGCTTTTGGAATCCGCGCTGGTGGTTTGTTTAAGTTTTTGTGTGTGCGTGAATTCCGATTTCTAGCGTCTGTAAGTCTTATTATTATTGCTATTATAGTAATATGGCTACTGGTTCGTCAGAATCCAAGAAAAGAATCGGCTCTTATAAGAGCCAAAGCCGTGAATTTATATTCAGGCTACGTGAGTACTTCGAGAAGGAGCGGGACAATGGTGGACCTCTACTACCTGTTACCAAGGTGCTGGACAGAGTTTGTGATGCCTTGAAGGTGGGAAAAACCACCGTGAAGAATGTGACCAAGGAAAAGTGCCCAGACGATTTAAGTTCACCGTCTGCAGTTCTGCGTACACCGGGAAAGCAAAGGCAACGAGTCAGCCTTAAATCCTCACTTGATGCTTTTCAAAAGGATGCTATAAGGCGACATGTATATCAATATTATATGAGAAAGGAATTTCCCAATCGTGCGAAGTTGCTGTGTTCTTTAAAGGAAGCTGGCTTATTCGATGGCGGAAAAACCAGCCTAAGTAAAGTACTGAAAGAACTAGGTTTTCAGTTTAAAACTTTTTCTGGGAGGAAAGCTGTAATGGAAAGAAGTGCCATAGTTGCATGGAGAGGCAGATTTCTGCGGGAAATTCTAAAAAGCAATCCCGAAAAGGTGGTATGGCTTGATGAAACGTGGGTAAATGCAGGACACACTAAGACAAAGGCATGGACAGATGACACTATTGCAGGCACAATGAAAGTGCCAGTTGGAAAAGGAAGCAGATTGATTTTGCTCCATGCTGGTGGTGTACGTGGTTTTATTCCAGGAGCAATGCTCTTATTCAGATCAAAGAGCACGCGTGATTATCACGAAGAAATGATTGGAGATACATTCAAGAACTGGTTCCAAGAATCTCTTCTGCCAAAGGTCAGTGCCAATTCAATTATTGTTATGGACAATGCGCCATAGCATTCAGTTTAATTAAACAAAGCACCGACAATGTGCGACAGGAAAAGCGTCATTTTACAGTGGTTGGAGAACAAAAACATACCTGGAGCGTCCGCAGAAATGACGAAAGCAGAACTCCTGCAAATTGTAAAACTTTACAAGCCACGTTTCTGCACTCATGAAATAGACAGTATTGCTGCTGCTCACGGTCACATTGTAATCAGGCTCCCTCCCTATCACTGTCATTTCAATGTCATCGAACTGATTTGGGCACAAGTGAAAGGTTGTGTTGCAGAACATAACACAACATTCCGCATTTCTGATGTTCAGCTATTAGTGCAAAATGGTGTTAAACGAGTGACCCAGGATAACTGGAAAAGTGCCGTGGATCATACTTGGAAGACGACGGCATAGTGGAAACACGTGTGGAGGAGCTGATAATTTCATTCAGTGAAGATGACGTCAGCAGCGACTCCAGTGATGAAGCCGCGATGAGTGAAGATGATGATGATGATATGGATATTTACGAGGATTGCGGCGTCTTCCCACTGGACTGAATGTAAGTTGTTTAATAGCCAATTTCAGTAAACGTAGCTTTTTGTTATTTCTTTTCCAGTAAATGGTAAATGGTACATTGTCTCCATATGCAACTATTCTGGGATCATGTATATACACATTATCCACGTTCATTTACGAAGTTACGATCTGCAAATGCGAGAAATATTTAAAATACACATGTTCCTCTGCTTGAAATTCCCGCTAAAGAACTGGCAACAGCGCACTCCCCCCCCCCCCCCCTCGAGAACTGTCAGAGCCGGAGATAGAACGGCCCGACTGTAGAACACCTTATTGGCTCAACCCATTTTCATTCTTCTTTTGTAGCTAGTTTAGTGCATACCGACTCGTATAGAAGCACAGAGCTACGGAAACCCAAATCCGTTGCCTTTAGCAACAACCTTATTACTTAATTGTGTGTTAATCCTTGATTTAATACCGTACTTAAGTACAATCATCAAGTCATATTTATCCATTCTTGATGGAGCTTTCGTGTAAGTTAAAACGTTGCTTACGTTATATGCAATGATCTTAAAGTCATGGAAATATTATTTGTGCGCTTATTTCCTATTATATTCAACATACACCAAACGAACGAAGTGTGTAAAAGTTATGTGATGGGTAAAATCAATCACCACGAACAAAAGGTGAAGTAGAAGATTGGCAGTCACATATCATCTGAAGAAACGGTAAAACAGGAACTCCCTGAAGGAGACAGCTGAGTAAACAGAGTGCAGACGTGAAGATATCATCCCACACCACAGTCCCCGAAAATAAACCTCGTCGTCAGTTATCTTTCCGCCTGCCTGTCCCATGTGGATTTTTCCTACATTTGCTCATCCAGTAATGTCAAGCCAGATTCTGACGTCACCGGTCAACTCACAATCTCGATATAACTTCTAAGTTTTGTTTCCGAATAACATTCCTCCGATCTTCAACCTCATTTCGCAGATCTCTATTCCTACATAAGTAACGATAATGAGACATACTCACACTTAGAATGGAATGTGTGAACACATGCAACTTCTATAATTACCGACTTAATTATGTGAATTAATGGAAATTAATTATTCTTACACACTGGCCGTGTGTAGGATAAATTGTGGATTGTAGGATTGAATTTTTCAGTCTGACTCTACGTTTCCACAATTAATTATGTGAGTTGCAAAAGTGTGAAAATCCAATAGTTGGATACATGTTATCAAGTTGTGCCAACAAATGTATAGCAAAACAAGATTTTAATGAAAAAAATGAGCAATCTATAATATAATGATATTTGAAAAGCAGGTAATAGTAACAATAGTATCACCACTACTTCTACTTCTATAACAATAACAACAATAATGATCGTCACAGTTGCAACAATCGTAACAGTAATAGTAACACTAAGAATGAAGATAATGATAATTTTCATTACAAATCTTTATTAATTTATTATTATTACTATTACTGTTATTATTACTATTATTGCTACTATAATTATTAATCATTGTCATTATTATCATTATGATTATTATCATCACCATTATCATCATCCTTATCGTCATCATTATTAATATTATTATCATTATCATTATAATAAAACTACAAAAGTTATATCTTTCACATTGTTCCAGCTTGTAAAAACTGAATGTTCCATATAATTGTTAATCTTCCTTCTTGGTTTTCTGCTTTGTGCTCTAGTTAAAAGTTATTTTTCTTCCCTTAGTCGTTCTTAATGTAGGATTTTTCTAATTCTTCTCCCTCTATTGATTCCTAAATTTGTTTATGCTTAACCCTCCGTTAGGCGCGTGCCTTGGCAGAGGACCGTGAGTCGCGCGGGACCTGGAAGGCCCGTACTGTGTTTATGTGATTATGTGCCTGTATTTATTTTTGTTTTCACTTTTCTTTTTCCCCCAATTTTTGGCTTTATTTATGTTAAATATGGAAATGTTAATTCTGAGAGCTATGTTTGAACCATGACAGAAATTAGGTTACAAAGAACGCCGTATCCAAAAGAACAGCTGCCAGTTTTAAAATCGAAGTCGCTGTCCTGCAAACAGGGAGTCTCGATATAAGGCGAATCTGAAAGTTTAAACAAATGTTTTTTGGGTCGCCTCCTTGACTTGCGATTTGTTACATCTGATGATTTAATTATCAGCTTTTTAAATTTTTTTTTTTAATTTTCCGTCCTTCAACTTTGTCATATCGGACGGTGAATGAATTGGATGAAATGATGCTCAAATATGTCCAGGATCCATGGAGCTTAGAGCTACCAGATATTCATCTTTAAGGATAAGCGAAAACTCCGGAAAAACTTTATCTAGGTAACTAACCTGACCGAGATTCGAACTGGGTACCTCTTGAATCTGAGACCGACACGCTACCATCTACGCTACCGAGGCGGGCATTTAATTGTCATTTTAGTAGCCATACCGCTGATATTCGAATTAGTTTTAGAATATTAGTTGTCTTTGTAAAACTGTATTTTACATAAGTATTTTTATATTTACTATTTTAATTTGTTAAAATTTCACAGCACCCACGTTCACTGACAGTCTTGTCATAGTTTTACGTCAAAATTGTTGTTGTACAAGCACACTCAGTGCGGTATTTTGGAACCAGCATCAAAGTATGTCTAATGGAGGCAACTATGTGCACGTCACAGTCGAGCAGATACAGGAGAACATTCGGGACAGACTACAAAACAAAGAGTACGTAGCCTGTCTCCTGGTAACATATGAGTAACTGGTTGAACATCGGGCGGGGTCTGAAGACACGATTTTCATGTTTCAAACACTGTAATTCGCAATGCATCAATTCTCATTTATGAAAGCAAAATCTGTTGCAGGGATTTGTGGACCAATACTGTTCAGAAGATGACCTCAAATCAACAAAATTTAAAGTAAGAAAAAACACTAATTAATATAACTAATCCTAGACCACTTGGCTCTCACCTAGGCAGCCCGGGTTTGATACCAGGCGACCGCAAGGTAGGATTTGTGGTGGACAACATGGCGTTGGGGTGGGTTTTCTCAGGGTCTTCCGGTTTTCCAAAAATTGCTGCATCATTCATTCATCCCAGGTTTAGGGTCGACCCCTCAATCCTGTATCAGATCAACATGCTTCGGCTCCCTCGCTCTGAGGGAAACCAAGCGACTCTTAACAACAGCATTGCTGATAAAGGGATATATATATATATATATATAGGTGTTAGGAGTTATTCGGGTTCCACTATCCCGGAAAAAGGGAGCCGAAGCACTGAGTCTGATAGAGTACCCACGGTTGAGGGACCAGCTCAACGCCTGGGATGAGAGCGATTGAAGTGACCCGCTGGAAACTCACCCCGGCGCCGTGTTGTCCAACACAAATCTCACTTTGCGGTCGCGTGGGATCCAACCCGCGCCGCCTTGAGAGAGCCGGGCGGTCGCTGGATGTCTAGATTCTTGAGAACATAAGCTCAAAGTACTGCATTCATCAGCACATTTTCCTGTAACATGGCACATCTAAAGTTTCCAATAATTTCCAAATTGAAAGGGTAGAGCCAGACTGAAAAATTCAATGTCATAGCCGGGGTTTGAGCCACGGATATTCTGGTATCCATCCAGCCGCTCTGACCATTTGAACTACTATGGTCAACGTGCCGATGAGATTAAATTCCCCAACTGATTCGTGTTTCTCCCGGTAAACTAGTAGGAGTTCTCATAAACACATGAGACAATTATCTTAATGTCGACTATGTTGTAAGTACTTTAAGGCCCGGGCTTTATAGTTCGGACCACTATTAGATCAATTAATGGAAATTAGTTGTTCTTTCACACTAGCCGTGTGTAGGACGCACTATGAAACGGTAGAGCTAGACTGAAAAATTCAATGCCATAGCCGGGGTTTGAACCAGGGATCTTCCAAAATACGGTATAGAAGCTCATTACGTACTGAGGAAGAGGGTTATGTAGGTTATATAATTAAGTGTTAATTCTTTGTGCTGCTGATGAAGGATTGAGTCATTATGAGGTATACTGGCCATAGAAAGTGAACTACTGGGATGTATACTGACGATCGTAAAACTTTATCACAACAGAAAAAAGAGCTGTATGTGTTGGTATACGAAAATCTGGCCCCATTCTCTACCAGTGTGACCTTCCGTGTTCCTAGCCCGCCTTGGTAGCGTGGTGGCAGCATGTCTGCCTCACGTTCAAGAGGTCCCGAGTTCGAATCTCGGTCAGGGTAAGTTACCTGGATAGGGTTTTTTCCAGGGTTTTCCCTTATCCGGAAGGACGAATATCGGTAACTAAGCTCTATGGACCCCGGACTCATTTGAACATCATTTCACCCTTTTCATTCATCGTCCGATATAACTTAACGTTGGAGGACGTAAATTAAAAAAAAAAAAAAAAAAATTCTTCCGTGTTCCTCGAACTTCTGATTGCAGCTTACTGGACAATTGTCACTAGTGTAGTGCATTTATGGCAGTGATAAACTGATCTAATTGATCATTAAATAGAGAAGTGGTAGAGAGATAAATAATTACAATAAACATTTCATTATATTAAAGACAATGCATAATTTACAAGTATGAGTTCACTAGCAATTTCCATGTTGAGTAGTTGCAAGTCGAGTTATATTTATGGGTGCCCATTAACTGCTTTGTTTATTAGCGTCCTGTTCTATACTGACATGTAAGATAGTTTAACTTTGCTTAGAGACACCTTTAACAGATTTAAGGTTCTTTTACGGAGGTATGGAACTACCCGCTTTACTTCCCTTCCTAAGGAAGCCATGTTAAGGATTTTACGCCCGATAATATCCATCAGTCTCCGCCGGGTTTGAGGCCGCGGCCCGTGAGCCAGAGGCCATCCTGTTATTCTCAAAACACCGAGGACGATTATAATGAATAAAATACAGTTAATAAATATAAGGCAGTACAGTGAAGTTAGTTAATTCGTGTTATGTTCAACTATCGCAGACGTACTAACTGAGAATTAGGTTCTCAAAGTTAAAAAGCAAATGAAATACTGAGGATTAAGTAACAGTAGCATGTTAGGATTAGGATTACTACGGAGCACCAGTCTTGATATATAGTACCCATGCCCCCAAACGTGGCATCTCTGGGAAGGATGAGGTGAGAGGAGACAGAGGGCGGCCGTCCCAAGGAGTCAGAACAGCGCAGAGGGCAGGGTCTCTATATTTTACTTAGATGGAAACTTCTCCGACAGACTAGGACAATGCACATCCCACCCTGCTGTGCTTCGGAAAACAGTCCCACCACAAGACATGGGTACGGAGACCGGCAATCGTCCTATTGGAGGAGGAGGTGGTTTACCCAATATCGTCCCGCCATGCACCGTCGAGACTCCCGCCGACACTTCTATCCTGAAAGAGACCATCAGATGAGAGATGATGTGAAATGATAATGGACATGAAATGGAGGGACGGGAAATTTGGGGCATGTAACTTATCCAACATTCTCCTGGTGACCCGAGACAACCTCCGAGTAAAACCATGGGTCAGGTAGGTCAACTACGAGAATCGAACCCTGACCTCCCCAATGCCGGCCACAGACGAAACCACCTGAGTCATCGCGCTCAGTTACAGTGACATTTTTACGAGGGCTGTTCAATAAAGAATGATCGTAATTTTTTTTACGGTTATAATTTTTCGCACTAAAATTCAATCTTATTATATTCTGTTAGCTTAATGTGAAACAAACACGCCATAGTAGTTTCATTGTTGGTATTCCTGGTTTCCGCCTGCAAGAACCAGGCAAGTTCAGACATGTTCAGTTTCGCCTACCGCTGCAATGGAGGTAACACGCGAGGAACAATATGCGGCTTTGAAATTCTGCTGTCGTCTCAACAAATCTTCAGCTGAGCCCTATAAAATGTTACAAGAGGCCTATGAAGAGTCTGTTCTTCCATATAGCACAGCTCAAAGGTATTTTAAAATGTTTAAAGAGGAGAGACAGTCAATTTCAAAGGAAGGTGGACCCGGTGCACCAGTTGTTGCTCTAATGGAAGAAAACATCAACATTGCTGCTGCCATTGTGAGAGGATTGACGAATTACCTTAATATCACTTTCTGAAATACTGAACATTTCATTGGATGCCACCCACACGTTGGTCACATTACACATGAGACGTGTTTGTGTGCGATGGATTCCAAGACTGTTGATTCCAGAACAAAAGGACATTCACAGGTCTGCATGCAATTAAAATTTATGTTGCAGGAAGATCCGGATTTTCTTTCAAATGTAATCACTCCTGATGAAACTTGGCCACATCATTTTGATCCTGAGAGTAAACATCAAAGCTCGGTATGGAAATCTCCTTCATCACCAACCCCCAAAAGGCATAAGTAATTTTTCTGCTGGGAAAGTTATGGTCATCCCATTCTTTGATATTCATGGAAGGTTTATCAATATGTTTTACCTGCACACAGGTCAGTAACTGGACAACACTACAGGGATGTCCTGAAAACATTGCAGGTGCATATCAAGCACAAAAGACCACATTTCCGTGAAGCAGGCTGGATGCTGCACCAGGATAATGCGCGGCGGCATATTGCCAATGTTGTTGCTGAATATCTTGCAAAAATCAACGTGAAGTGCATCCCTCACCCTCCCTGTAGTCCGGATTTAGCCCCATGTGACCTTTTTCTATTTCCTAACTTGAAGAAACGCCTTCGTGGGAGGCATTATCCATCATCAGAAGCAGTGGTGAAGGTTGCGGAGGCGATTTTGAAGGATCTCTCAAAAATGGTTTCCAGCATGTCTTTGAAGACTGGCAGAAACGCTGCAACAACTGCATCGCATTTAGGGGAGACTATTTTGAGAAGGACCATCAAAATTATGAGGATGAGTAAAGGTACGTTGTCAGAAAAAAAACGTGATCATTCCTTATTGAACAGCCCTCGTAATAACAAGAACTGTACTATGTAAATAAGTAACTTAGTGAGGAGAAATAGGTACTGCAGACTTGATTTAATAAAAGAACGTGTATTTCTAAAATGTATGTATTTTCTTTTGTTTTTATGGTCCTTGTTAGTGTTCACTGTGATCGTACATCGGCAGTGGTAGCGCTTAAAGTCCGCGCTCTGATTAGTCAAATCAGTTAACGTCAATCATCCGGGAAGCCTTTCTAGGACACAGGTATTATTACAGAAGTGGTTATTTTGGACCGCGTGCAATACAAATTTTGAAATATAATTCAGGACTTACAACCTCGCCCAATAAGAATCAAACACTTTCACTCTTAAACTTAAAACAATCGACAGTTCATTTTAAATATACCATCATTATTATTAGTTTTCATTAAATTTATCAGCCAACTTAACTAGTATTGAAAGATAGTCAGACTGAAAATTCCAATGCCATAGCCGGGATTTGAACCACGGATCTTCTGGTTGCCGTGCAACCGCTCTAAGCCTTGAGCTATTATGGCCAACGTGCCGATATGACATTAAATTCTCCAACTGACTCGTATTTTTTCCGGTACATCACTTAGGAGTTCTCATAAACACATGAGACTACTTTAGCCTACACACGGCCAGTGTGAAAGAACCATTAATTTCCCTTAACTGACCTAATAGTGGTTAACTATAAAGCCCGGGCCTTTAAGTACTTACATGTAGTAAGTCGCCATTAAGGTAGTAATCTCATGTGTTTATGAGAACTCCTAAGTGGCTTACCGGGAAAAACACGAGTCAGTTGGAGAATTTAATGTCATGTCGGCACGTTGGCCACAGTGGATCAAGGGTTAGAGCGGCTGGACGGCAACTAGAAGATGCGTGGTTAAAATCCCGGCTATGGCATTGAATTTTTCAGTGTATCTTTCCATACTTTAAGCCTACACACGGAAAGTGTGAAACATGAATTAATTAACTAGTATTGTCCATTATCACCATATCCATGGATATCTTGACAAACAAATATCTCGTATTTAACTCACCACTGGAACAGTTAGCAGCAGATTTTTTGGAGAACAGGATTGGTGATGGAGTATGGAAGTTTAAAGTAATCAACATACAGATTTTTAGCGTACTATTTTAATGCTGAACTACCTTTTCCTCCTATGGATTTTGTTATTACTGTTCGAAGACGGCAATGATTTTACCCTTAGAATAAATGTTACTGATGACTTTCGTACAAATGTCACTTAAAATAAGTCTTCATCCCTTCCTCTAGAATGAGGAATTTTGAAGAGTTTGGCTTAGTCGTTTTTTGTGTACTAATGATAATGAAATTCTCTCATAGTAAGAAACCACCTCTTCATTTCAAGTTGTTTATACATTCGATCATTTGCTCGCTTTTGTTTCCATGAATGGTTCTTCAGGCAAGTCACATGGAGAACAGATATCGGAAGGATGCTGATTAAGAATGGAAGTTTCGTAACTTCGATCTATCGATACATGTTAGTGAAGTATGTGTAAAACTTTGGTACAAAACTACGATACTTTTTCCACACATTTAAGTGTTTAAGCTTTGCATTACTGAAGGTTCTCTCTATGGCAGATAAAGAATAAGAGAAATCGAGATTTACTGTTATTGTTTCAAATACATTTTCAAATAATTGCTGGGTTATAGAGCTTGACAGAGTCTGATTTGCTGTGAGAAATGGATGGCAATATGTTGGTAGTCTGATGTGTACTTGGACACTTGCAATACGACGGAGGAGGGGGCAGTAGAAACAATCGAGGGACATGCAGTGTTAACTGAGTTGTAAATGCAGTTCATATAACTAACGCAGAAATCACGTTTCTGCAATTAATTTCTTTGGTGAGTCACTCAAAGCCCAGTCTTACCTATTCCAGTGACCAAAATCTGGGAATGCAGCTTAAACAAATAAAAATTCAAAACGTGATCGATATATACATTTCATTCCATCTGTTAGTTTATGTTTCGTTAGTCAAATTCGGATCATGTAAAACTAATTTCCATATTTTTGGGGTTATTAATGTACAACAATGATTGGAATGGAACATAAACAACATAAAGCGAATGTCAAGTATTGCTGTCGAGTGTAGAGAAACACTGGTATCCTATCACTAGTGGAGGCAAAGTTTGTCTGTACCAACTGATAAAATAATATCATAGCCATCTTCGGGAATAAGACAGCTTTTCTACCCGGTATACGTAATTGCCACGTCTTGTATTGTTAACTTAGTCCAGAATGTAGTTTTTATGAGGAACTCTGTATTTTGTTTTTAGTAAGAATGACGGTGAAGAAGACTAAGTTCATCACAAAGCTCGAATCATAGGATTATATATTGTGAAACAGCTACCCTACATTCCCTTAGAGCTTGATGCTCATTTCTCTTCGTTTCCAAGTAACCCAAAAGAATTACAGAACATGTTTCCATCCGTCCGACTGTCCAGATGTGAGACAGTTTATCTTATACACAGACCTGAAAGGCTATACATTGCGAGATATATCGCTTCTTCTTTACACAAAATTAAATTGTCGCTAGGCAACGCTAGTGGTCTATTTTTTGCTGCTTTTTTATGAGAGCAATATATATGGCGACAATAAATCATCCACAAGACTTGGCAGCCGCATATGGTCTCCGTTCTCCATTCATAGGGGCGGTTAAACTGCACTACCTCCGTGGGCTCTTACCTCCCTTGCTGCACAGTGTTTTAGAATACAAAAGACAAATTGCAGCGTTCCTTTCTCTCTGGAAATGGTCATCATCGATCACTGATATCTCAAATATTCTTTTACAATAGAACATCTGTTATCTGAAACACCTTTTACTGAAGCAACATTTTACCAAAGCGAACAAAAAATAAATATTTGCATACTAAAGGAATTGATGACTTATTGTTTAACATTCTGTTAAAACTGACAATGGAATGCGTTGCCTCTGGCCTTCGCTGTTTCCATCCGTTTTCTATTGACATCTGTTTTGGTTCTTTCATTAATGGCAGGCTTACCGTTTCATTAGTTATCTGTCAATCATTTACGGTCGCGTCACAACGGTGGACTGTTATTACTGCAGCCAACGTAGTAATAATGTAAACAGCGACATACAGACCATTCCACCACTGATCATACAAGGGATTTCCCAGTTACCCTCAAGTGCACAATTAGTCATGTAGAGTTGAAATTATTGCTTTCTGACTAAATGAAAACAGGAAGTTGGAATAAACTCACATTATTTGTCACAGAATCGTTAGCCAAATATAATCGCTTTCACGTTGTACATATATACATATACACAGACTAAGTACGCGAGTCTAATATTTATAGTCTTAGAGGAATAAGTTGAGACAGGAGTTTAGACAAAGACAGTACCTATATATACTTACCCTCTCACTCGCACTCCTGCCATTAGGGAGTTGATGCTATTTGTGCCACTCCTTCCAAAACGTTCCCAGACAGACCCTTTCTTCTGGTCACACTTATTGTTTCCTAATGAGTCCTTGACAGCTATGTCCCTTTTCTCAACTTATTCCTCACAATCTGTAGTCCATGTTGCAGGCACCACAGACGTTCGCTGTTCGCAGAGCAATACTCACTTTTACACTGCATTGCCCACTCTGACATCTTTTAATACATTTGTCGTTCACAGCTCTGGCTGGCCGAGTCATTTAGAATTCGCAACACAAATACTCGCCCGCCTCGGTAGTGCCTATTTCCCTGCTTATTTCATCATTTGATTGTAGTTACAAATCCGGGCTCTAGTAATCGGCTTACAACTAGCACTTCACCTGAGGTGAAGGCTGACTTCTGAGCTTTTTGAGCTCCCTTTTTATATCTGCTAGTCACGGAAGAAATGTCCTGAAAACCGAAAACCTCCGAATTGAGGGAATGGAACATTGTGGAGTCTTCTACATCTGCGCATATCGACAATGAGTCACGTGGTGTAGATGCTAGCGTCTCTGCCTCACGTGCAAGAGATCCCAAGGTCAAATCTCGGTCAGGATGAGTTATCTGGATAAGGGGTTTCCGCGGTTTTTCCCATATCCTGCAACATAAACGTCCGATAATTCTAAGATTTATGAACTCTGTGCACATTTGTTCATCATTTCATCCATTTCATTCATAGTCCGGTATGACAACGTTGGAGGACTCGCGTACTCTCTGCTCGTGACATCGCCAAAGCCTGTCCTTGCTTTGCACCTGTTGCGACAAAAACAGAAATATCGGAATGGGGTTACATTTAATTTCTTTATGGATGGCATACACTGGTGCCGTAATACTGTCCATTTTAGACACTTTTTATTGTAAACGTAAAAGAACTTGCCTTTATTCAATATTTCAGCAATGTATATAATGTTGCTTTCATTTAATTTTACCAAAAAGTTCAGCAAACATCTTTTAACATTCAGAAACGACATTCTTTATTTTGTCCAAAAGTGCCCTTCCCCTTTGTTTCGGTTTAGAGAAAAAAATTATTTTATTTGTTAATGACGATGTCAATTCCCGGGGTCAGTGTGCCGTAGTTTATTCCACAGAAGTTATTTTGTATTCCAGTAAATCTACTGCCAAAAGACCGTCCTTTTAGACACAATTAAAATCCTTGGTAAGGGTCTAAGCAATTGAAACATTCTAAACACACCGATTAATATATAATAAGTCTGATACACTACTTTTGACAGGATGGAATAAATAATTAAATTAAGAACTGGTAGTAAAATATATAATTGCAGTAAATAACTACCCGACGTCAAATTAATGTACAACAAAGGCATATATTTTGGCAGATTGCAGAAAACGATAATGTTTAAACAATTTCAGGGTGAATCAGATAATTAGCCCTTAGTTTGTAAACCACGGTTCCTGAAAGGCAGGCATTTTGGGTGTACGTTAACTCAGACTGGTTTAGAAATGCTATAAAACAAGAGAAAATATAAAATTCAAGAATTTAACGCGTAAGGTATGACAGTTGTACAGTTGGTGCGACTAGAAATGTTAAAGCGTGGTTTATACGAACTTAGGAATTTGGTTTATTCAGCGACTTACAGTCGGATTACTTGCTGTTTTACGCTTGGGCGACTGACGTAACTGTAACTCTGAAACTAAGGCTTAGGTAAGTTACTTTTACAGAAATAATACAACCAACCAGCGTCAGTAATAAAAGCTTTATTAAACAATTAAACTAGATGGAGATAATCATTTCTTCCCCACTAGCCGCGCCTAGGCTGAAGTTTGGATGAGTAGAGTCACACTGAAAAATTCAATGCCATAGCCAGGATTTCAAACACGGATCTCCCAATCTCCGTTCGGTTGCTCTAAACCACTGAGCTACTATGGACAACATAGTAAGTACTTAAGTACTTACAGCATAGTAAGTAGCTACAAAAGGTGTATGTCTCATTGTATATGAGAACCCCTAGTGTTCTACCGGGAAACATACGAGACAGGTGGAGAAAATAATGTCATGTCGGCATGTTGGCCATAGTAGATCAGTGGTTTAAAGCAACCATAGGGAGACCGGGAGATCCGTAGATCAAATCCCGGCTATGGCATTGAATTTTTTAATTTGGCTCTACTCATCCAATTAAATTAAGGGTTTCCTTCTATAATTTTCTCGCATACCCCAAGAGAAAGATATGACATCTCTACCAAAGAAGCAGCCCACGCCAGAACAGCACAGATCGAGACAAGTGACTTCACTAAGCCAACGGAGTAGATATAATAGAACGTTATTGTTGTTATTACTGTAGTTCATATCGTCGTCGTCGTCCTCGACGTCATCGTCATCGATTAGAAGTCGACGTTTCGGGAGCGTGCATCTCTCCCATCATCAGGATATTTATTAAACGTTATAACCACAAACGAAACACTGGATATAACACAAATATAAACAAAGACAAAACACTATCAAAATTCGCATTACTGAGCAATAGACTGTTTTTAGTCAATTAAATGCCAGATCCGGAGATGGCGTGAGTATAGAAATTTGTGTCAAAGAAACGTAACTACCTAACTTGATTATCAAGCTGTATAGATCTGTGCTTCATAAGTCGACGGATTTCCATTTTAACGCCGGTTTCCAAAAGGAGCTGAACTGAAATCCAGCATCACGATTAAGCGTGCTCCTCTCGGAGGAAATGGCCAAAGTCTCCTTAATTCTCCGCTCCCAGTAACTGTTACATTTTGTCGTTATTATTATTATCATTACTGTTATCATTATTATCATTACTGTTATCATTACTATCATTACTATTATCATTATTGTTATCATTATTATCATTATTGTTATCATTATTATCATTATCATTATCATTATCATTATCATTATCATTATCATTATCATTATCATTATTATTATTATTATTATCATTATCATTATCATTATTATTATTATTATTATTATTATTATTATTATTATTATTATTATTATTATTATTATTATTATTATTATTATTATTATTATTATTATTATTATTATTATTATTATTATTATTATTATTATTATTATTATTATTATTATTATTATTATTATTATTATTATTATTATTATTATTATTATTATTATTATTATTATTATTATTATTATTATTATTATTATTATTATTATTATTATTATTATTATTATTATTATTATTATTATTATTATTATTATTATTATTATTATTATTATTATTATTATTATTATTATTATTATTATTATTATTATTATTATTATTATTATTATTATTATTATTATTATTATTATTATTATTATTATTATTATTATTATTATTATTATTATTATTATTATTATTATTATTATTATTATTATTATTATTATTATTATTATTTATGTTTGACAGGAAGTTACATAGGGTTAGGTTCGACATGTAATTATTTAGGTTTACCTTGTAAAAGTAAACTTTGAGAAACACTGGTACCGGGCCCTAATTATAAGAATAGTGTTATGAATAGTGAGATGGTAATTGTTTAATTTAGCTCTGCATATGTACGACACTCACGTATAGTTTCAATGATATTAAGCAAATGGGAACAGTTATTTTAAAACAAACATCTAACCAGACTAAAACAATCTAACACTTTTCAAAATAGAACTACTTGGTCTAACCGGGATAAATTAACTAAACTATTAGGAAGGTGCACGCATTGTATGATTTGGAAAATGTTTTAATAAATAAGTGTGACATTTTTGACGAAAATATATAATACCTATATTCGAAACAAGATGGTTGCGGTGTGAAGCTGAAACATCCTCCCAGTGCTCAGAAACATAACAAACAAATAGAACTTGAAAGTAATGTAAATGAGAGAGAGAATGTAAATAAACATAAATAATAGTACTGGGAAGATAATGTTCGAGCTAAAGAAATGGAAAAAATGTGGAGCATATACTCCAAAGGAAGAGATATTCACTACATGCTCCATTTCAGATACATAGAAAGGAATAAAAGTAGAGAAAGAAAACATTAACCCTTTTGGAATGCGGAGAGAATGTGGGTAAACTGACAGAGAAAACAAGTAGTGCTGAGATCTGGCCTGAGGTGATATTGGTAGTCTACGTGACTATATGTGGGAAAGGAATGAGTGAAATGTGAAAAATGTGGGGTTTTGACAGGCAATAAAAGTAAAGTATAGCACAGAGAAACGTCTCTTGGGTCGGCTGTATAGAGAAGTATCACTGCCATATATGCTAAGCGGTGATCGCAGAGAAATCATAGAGAGTTCCTTACTGCACCGCCAGGGGCATGCATGTGTTTAAGTTGACATGGAAAAAGAAAATAGTAGTTTCAGTTACTAGATGTTCCGTCTTCTGTGGAAGCGACGGAAAAGTACAGTTTAAAAAGAGGAGGGATAAGAACAAGAGGAAGAGGAAAAAATACGGCCCTTTAAGATGACTGCAGTCCCAAATATCGTAGCAAATTTTTCAACTTTCATAGAACCGGCAACCCCATTCAACTCTTACGAATGAAGCAAACAAAAATTAAGTGTTTGTGAGAATAGTTGTAGTTCTTAAACGAAAATAAATTATAGTGTGTAGAGAAAGTTAAGCCAATGTAAAACTTACCATTTTTGGTTCTTTACTACGTATAGTAAGTAAGGAATGCATTACATTCCACCAAAAATATATATTGGCATCCGTTGGATGTTAAAAAATACCACACATTTTTAGAAAAGGCTCCCCGTGTGTGTCTCTGCGCGCGCGTGCAAATGGAAACTCAGCTAAGTACTTGATATTTCTGTTCAGTAACTTCCAGGGATGCGACACAGAAGATTTTTCTGAAAATTACCTTGAAGATTTTGATTACGATAATGTTTCGTATATTTTAATGACAAGTGAACTTTTGGTAATGTTCTCAGGGCACACCTGGGAAAGCGTGAGAGAGAGACAATCTTACTGCACAAAAATTCAGATTTTGTTAAAAATAGTTTTTATGCAATACAGATATTTTTCGTTTTTGGAGTAAACAATATCAGAGATATTCCTTGTTATTTGTTTGAATTTTCCAAGCCTATCTCAAACTGAAGCCTTTATCTCTTGGTCAGTCAAAGAAAACGTAACTTGAAAGCCAGTTCATTTAAATTTGATTAGCATTTAAAGCCTATTGTATTCCCATATTCTCCTTGTTCCTACAAGAAAATTAGCAATTAGATAATTACTGCAATCTTCTGTGGTTTAACACGAAGTAAGTAGAAGAGTATTTGGCACAAGAGTAAAGAAAGCAATGTGAATGAACTTCTGAATTTATCCATTGATGCTGTAAATCAGTGATCACAGCAGCGTACACCCTGGTGCTGCTGTCTCTTACCTGCATGCAGGCTAATGCACGCGCAACTGCTGACGGGTAAGCAGTGGTGCAGTGACGGCATTTCAGTAGTATCATACAACTCCTTAGTCACGTTCAGAGACAATCGAAGCATACAATGGAAATTAATTGTTCTTTCACACTAGCCTTGTGTAGGACGCACTATGAAACGGTAGACCCAGACTGATAAATACAATGTCATAGCCGGGATTTGAACCACGGATCTTCTGGTCTCCGTCCAGCCAGTCTAACCCTTGAACTACTACGGCGAACGTGCCGAGATGACATTAAATTCTCCAACTGACTCGTTGTTCCGGTAAACCACTAGGAGTTCTCACAAACACACAAGACAACTACCTTAATGACGACTTACTATGCCGTAAGTACTTTAAGGCCCGGGCTTTATAGTTCGGACCACTATTAGGTTCAATTAATAGAAATTAATTGTTCTTTCACACTAGCCGTGTGTATGACGCACTATGAAACGGTACAGCCGGACTAAAAAATTCAATGTCATAGCTGGGATTTGAACCACGGATCTTCTGGTTGCCGTCCAGCCGCTCTAACCCTTGAGCTACTATGGCCAACGTGCCGACATGACATTAAATTCTCCAACTAACTCGTACTTACAGCATAGTAAGTCGCCATTAAGGTAGTTGTGTCTCGTGTGTTTATAAGAACTTCTATGTGGTTTACCGGGAAAATACGAGTCAGTTGGAGAGTTTAATGTCATTTCGGCATTTTGGCCGTAGTAGCTCAAGGGTTAGAGCTCAAGGATTAGAGCAATTCAATAACAACAGTACTGTAAATTTTAGTTAATTGGTGGAAATTAATTACTTCTCCACACTAGCAGTATATAGGCTACGGTATTTTATAGAATCAACATGAAAAATTCAATGCCATGACCGGGATTTGAACCATGGATTTCCTGGTTTCCGTCCAGTCGCTCTTAACCTTTGAGCTACCATGCTCAACGTGCCGTCCTGACATTAAATTCTCCAGTTCACTGGTATATTTCCCCGGTAGACCACTAGGGGCTCTCGCATCCGAGACATACCGTTTGTGGCGACTTACTATCGTAAGTACTTAAGTCCCAAGCTTCATCATTTAACTCTTATTATTTTAGTTAATTGATGGAAATTAATCACTTCTCCACACTAGCCGTATATAGGCTAAGGTTTTTGACAGATAGAATCAACATGAAAAATTCAATGCTATGGCCGAGATTTGAACTACGGATATACGAGTCAACTGGAGAATTTAATGTCAGGACGGCACGTTGGCCATGGTAGCTCAAAGGTTAAGAGCGACTGGACGGAAACCAGGAGATCCGTGACTCAAATCCCGGCCATGGCATTGAATTTTTCATGTTGATTCTATCTAGTGCTGTAAATGTCTGCCGGTAGACCGTACTGCTTCAGCAATGTGATTCGTTTATCACCTTCTAATTTGTCATAATCACTAACATGACAAGGGTCATAGTGGCGCTGGAGATTATATGTTTGTATCACATTCAGAACCTTATTGCATATGAAACATCGGGCAGCATTACCAATGGTGTGAAAAAGTATTCCTACTCCTAGCAGCAGTAGCAGCAGCAGAAGCAGGGCTTGGAAGCTCCAAAGGTGGGGTCTTTGGCGCCCGTCCTACTCCTATGAAGGGTTAAATAACGTAGCGGTAGAAGACCTTCGTGAACATGTAGCCATCTTGTACACAACGTCTATGGTGGACAACACGGCGCTGGGGCGGGTTTGCTCCGGGACCTCCAGTTTCCCCCGCCATCTCTTTCCACCGCTGCTCCATCTTCATCTCATGTACCATCAGTGTCACCGCCTGCGGTGCCGGATGTAGTAAAAGTGGGCGTTAAACACTACACATTTCATTTATACACAGGTAACTAACGAGGCTATACTGATCAACTCTCAAGCTAACAGGTTGCCTCTCTCTCCCCTACCGCACTATAGTGCATTCGCTGGTGCACTGCCTACCCAATACCCGTTTTAGCGTGTCGTGAAAACCATTGCTCTAAATAAAAGGGTTATGTTGAAATGTTCAGCTCAGTTTTGATCAGTATAAGTAGCCAAGCATAACTAACCTACACGTGTCGTCTACTTGGAAGTACTACAGAGCTATGAGCTTATAGCGTGAAACATTGGACAGTATGAAGTGCCGATAGTGGTCGAACAAGTCCCTCATAAAACTGTCAACCTGACGACGAGATGTGAACTGCCCTTTAATTCAACACCTTCCCATCACTACATTTATGTGGTTTTCGAAATCATTCTCACATGTGATTGCAGTAATAACCTCAATTATAGACTCAGTTGCGGAATTTTTGGTATGAGATAGCAAAATATGTAACAGTAGCCCTTCATTAGGGTCGATGTGCCTTCTTATTCGGGGTATTGGCTCGTTGACCGCAAATACAGAAATACAATATGTGTAGTTACAAAGGACAGAGAATAATAATAGCCTAGGATAGACAATCATTAAGCGGCATAGGAAACCACATGCTAAATCACAGAGCAACGTTTTAAGGTTTACCGAGATCAGAATCATCCAGTGCTAATACGTATGCTGGATATAATAGAAATGACAAAAGAAGTTACAAGTTTTGTTCTAAACATTGATATTTTATTTAGAGAGCTTATACTGTGCTTATAAAATACATATGTCACATTGAAACATTTATATGTCTAGCTTTATTACAAAACTATGCCTCAGTAGTTAAGGGGTGGTTCAAGCGCACATACACAAGTTTAGAGTGGCAGGAGATACGTAACCTTAGGTACTTTACGGTAACAGAACAGCTGCTTGTGTTTTGAAGGGATGAGATTTCTTAGTTTTAGAATGTTAATAATGTCTCAAATAAGTATTATTGCCACATACATTTGCCATCTGATCATTGTTGTCATCAATGACTAACATCACTTAACAATTTTTATACTTTTCCATATTAAATTCAGTGGATAAGTAGCGTCCATTATGGACCAATTTTGGTATACTGTCCAAATGTTAGGGTAAAATACGTCCAGGTTGTCCAAAAAGAAGTCAGATGTTCCATAACATCCAGAAGGATTTAAGAGTCCTGATATAAAATAGAGAGCGATCCACAGAGTTCAGCAGTTCAGATTGGTTCACGGGTTCAGAGCAATGAGTTGATCGCTGGATCTTCCTTGTAGAGGTTTTAATTTTTGGATCTCTGTTGATAATTCTTGTATATTATAGAATACAAGCTTTAAGGAGTCATATCTAGCTATAGGAAATTCCGCATACAGAACAACTTTTCATTTAATCACACAAAGGAAAGACGACAATTTGAACAAAAAGTTCAATTAAGGGCACTGGGAGGTTATTTTTACCCAGACAAGGCTAATTTTGACCAATATTAAAATTTGATATATAGAAAGCTAAACATTATCAGAAATTGAAGTTCGGTATGATTACAGTATAAGAATGTGTTCATTTAACTAATGTATAATATTTAAATTAGGTTCACATAGGTCTATGCAAAAGGTGCATAAATCACACCGTGTGTCCTTAAAAAAATATTGCACCCTATATTTTAGGTGCACTTTACTTGTAGGAATTTAAAGCTACGTGCACCAAGATTTATCCTAAATAACCTAAGATACACTTTTACAATATCGGCTAAATTAAAATCACATATACAACTACTACAAATTTTGTGTCGATATCTTTTATAGTTCTTGAGAAACATGCACCTAAAGTATGAAAAATCAAGTTTTGGGAAATCACGAACAAAGATTAAGCACCATTCTCAGGAAGTGGGCGTATCATTACGCCGCCATGTTTAAATTGAATTAAAGGACTTCAATACCAGATGGCAACCTATGTTATATATCATTTTAAAGCTGAAGAACTATATAATTTTTAACATTAAAAAATGGATTTTTTGAAACCTATCGACCTCTCACTGCCCTTAAATGTGTGGTTCTTAATTTACATATGATATAGACAGATTATTAAGCACATTAAACTAAAAAAAAAGATTCCGATGCTTAGATCATCATCGATCATAGTTATGTTCCCTTACTCCCTAAACTGCCTGTTATTATTTCTACTAAATAAAACACATGGTCAGTTTACACATGAAGACGCCGCCTTCTTAATTTTGCAAAGTTAATTTCTATGTAAAATAATAACGCAAACACTACTTTATGGATGCCAAACATGGTCAACAACAAAAATATATAAATGAATGCTCTACAAATATTCCAAAAGAAGATGGAACGGAAGATATTGGGAATAACTATGAGAGAGACAATTTCCAATGAGATGCTGTTCCAAATATCTGCAACAACAAGTCACACATAGAGCAAACAGACTGAAGTGGAAGTGGAGAGCCACATCGGGAGGATGAAAGACGAAAGATGGACATACAAAGCGACCATGTGGAACCCATGCAAAGGAGACCGGCACAGAGGCAGACCCAGGAAGAGGTGGGCAGACTTCTACATAATACAAGCAGGTCAGCAATGGTCTATAACAGCAAGAAGCAGAGGAACAGGAAGTACAATTGGAAGCCGACTACAAAATGAAGACAGTGCCAGCCCACAAACAACACTCCAAGTTGACTCAGTGACAATGAAATTAATATAATCAAAGCGTTAGTGAAATTAAATTAATCAAAGTAACAGTGAAATCAACTCAAACCAGACAAACACTAGACACAACCTAACGTGGAGTAGCTCACCACATTAGTGAAACAGAGCTACCCTCTAGCAGGAGACCTTTTCCCTTCAAGGGACACATTAGGCTATTGTCGTCATCGTCATCGTTACTATCGTTATCATCGTTATTATCGTTATCATCGTTATCATTATTATTGTTATTATCATCATCAACCATCATCACCATCATTATCATCATTATTATCACTATTATCATTACCATTATCATTATTATCACTATTATCATTATCATTATTATTGTGGGTTCGTGAAATAAAAAGTCCAATTGCACCACTCAAAAATGTTCATTATTTCTACCTTATTACAATGTCACACTTGCCGATTACATAGAATTTCGTAATGTACACAATTATAATTTCACCAGTTCATCTGTCCACGTACACTACGCGCTCCTCACACTGCTCGCCACGACTGACTCAACTCAACTGACGGTTGCCTCTCCTGTATTGATCGGTGTCTCGAAGTTTCTCGAAAATTCTTTTTCGTGGAGGGGGAAAACATTCTCGATGTTTCGCCTTCTTTCAAGCGACAGGAGGAGGGGGAAACGAAGATTCAGCCACCCCTGTGGTTTCCCCTCCCTCCACTCTCTCTCGCCTCTGCAAGCGGTAACGATGCCACATGCCCCCCTCCACCGGCCTTCCCCTGCATTTATTGATCGGTACTGTAGAGTCTGCCGATTGGGTAACACTGCTCCCTCCTCAAGGCTGGTCGTCCCGAACAGCACCATCGTAGCGGGCCAGGCGATCCAGGTGTACCACCAACATCTTTCCTCGGGGCACCTTCTGGATGCGGTGGACTACGTTGTTAATCCTCTTCACCACACGGTACGGTCCTTGCCATGGCTGCTGAAGCTTCGTGCAGCGTCCCTTGGTCCGGGTAGGGTGGTACAACCAGACCAGGCCACCTTGCTGTAAACCTTGGTTGTTGGCTTGCCTGTCGTATCCGGTTTTCATGCGGTCGCTCGCCTTCTTTATGTTCTGGCGAGCCATCTCGTGCATGTCGTAGAGGTGGTCCACCAGATTCTCCACATACTCGGTCGCTGGCTGTTTCACCCCCGGAGGGCTTCCAAAAGCCAGGTCACAAGGGAGGCGTAACTCTCGGCCGAACATTAAGCTGGCTGGCGTCATTTCCGTGGTGTCGTGTGTTGACGAGCGGTAGACCAGCAAGAACAGTGGCACCTTGCCGTCCCAGTCTCGCTAATGGCTGGCCACGACCTTCCTCAGGTGTTCCTCTAAGGTCTTCATGTACCTCTCGACTATGTCATCCGACTGGGGATGTAGAGGTGTTGTGCGGGTCTTGTTAACCCCAAGTCTCTCTAGTGTCTCCTTCATTAGGTTGGACTCAAAATTGGTGCCTTGGTCACTGTGCAGCTCTAACGGCACCCCAAATCGACAGAACACTTGCTCCACAAGGCAGTCTATGATTGTCCTTGCCTCTTTGTTCGGGACGGCGTACACCTCCGGCCACTTAGTGAAGTAGTCCACGACCAGCATCACGTACTTGTTGCCTCGGTCGGATATTGGGAACGGTCCAGCAATGTCAACGGCGATCCGTTCGAATGGCGCTCCGACGTTGTACTGCTGCATGCGAACCCGGCTCCTAGTCTGGGGGCCGTGACTCGCCGGGCACACGTGACACTGACGACACCATCTCTCAGCGTCTGCTCGGAGCCTCAGCTAGTAGTAGCACTGCCGTAGTTTGCCAATCGTCCGGTTCGCTCCCAGGTGTCCTCCTAAAGTACCGGCGTGCACTTCTTCCAAGACTTCCGGGACCTTACTCCGGGGAAGTACCAACTGTTCTCTCTGCGCCTTCCCATCGGGTGATTTCCATACCCGGAACAGCATGCTCCCTCTGGTCTTCAATGAGTCCCATTGGACCCAGTAAGACTTGTAGGTGGTGCTCCTCAGTGCGATGTCCGCCCAGGTTGGTCTCGTCCCTGACTCCATTTCCCTCAAGAGTGGCCCCAAGTCTGCGTCCGCCAGCTGCTGCCACCTCAGGCCTGCGCTATCCCATCCATCCGCAGGTGCTGCCGTGGCTACTCGAACTACTACGGAACGCTCCTTCTCCTCCACTCTTGTGCATTGGCCGCACTCTTCTGGACAGGGTCTTCGGGACATAGCGTCCGCGTTACCGTGACTCTTCCCTCTGCGATGTTCCGAGGTGAAGTCGTACTCCTGGAGCCTCTGTACACAATTCAGGTCGTGCCGTCACCTACACCTTGCTCCTCGCGGGGACAACCACGTCTTCGTTCAAGATGACCCGACCGATTCCAAGGCGCTCTTCGGGTTGACGGAGTATAACCTCTTCTCCGTTGAGCCGCAGGACCTTCCTGCCCACGTCGACCGTCGCCTCGTGGCTCCTGAGGGAATCCAGTCCCAGAATCACCTCCTCCGCCACCTTCGTGATGAACACCCACAGACGTACGGTACTCCTTCCCAAGGTTAACTTTAGCAGGGCCTCCTTCTCCACAGGCAAGGTGTCGCCCGATGCCATTACAAGCTGGTATAGTCGGCTCGGCTTCCTCGTCGGCAAACCCTTCGCCACGTCAGGTCTGATGATGGTCACGGCTGACCCCGTGTCCACCAGCACGCAGCACGGCTTCCCTCTCACCCAACCGCCCGCGATGAGGCTGTCATCTATACGCCGGCTGACGACGCGCAGTGTCACTCGAGGGGATGGTGGTGATGGCGCCGACGTGCCCCTCTCCACGCCTGGCCTTACTCGTTCTTCCGGCTGCCTTCCTGGTGTCGGCAGTCTCTCTCCAGGTGTCCGGGCTGTCCACAACCCCAACACAGGCCACTTGCCTTCGCCGGCGTTCCTCGGCTGGTCTTCTGTCTCCGGCGTAGCGCGCACTCCTCGTTCTCGATGACGGGATAGCTGTTACCTTGGCCGCCTCCATCCTTAATCCTGCCGTTAGCACCTCGTGGATTGTTTTATAATCGCCGAGCATTAGGCGCTGACGAATCTCCGTTTCCCTACTCCGTCAACGAATTTGTAGGCAGCTTCCCGGGATAAGAACTCTGGTGGGAGGTCTACAAGGGCCTTGCTAGCCAGTTGTTCAACTGCCAGGGCGAACTCCTGCAGCGTCTGCCCTGGCTGCTGTGACCTTGCCTTTAGCTGGTTGCGGTACGCTGCGGCTAAGCGGTGGTTTCCAAAACGATTCTCCAGGGCCTCCCAGATGTCCTTGCGCGACGCCGTTGTCTGCACCGCGTTTAGGACCTCCGCGGCGCGTCCCTGGAGGCTGGCTATTAACTGTGTGGCCTCCTCCTGTGTTGACCATTTGTTGTGCTTGACCAGTGCGTCGAATTGGCGGCGGAAGACCTCAACCGTTGACGCGCCGTCATATTTAGGAGCTTTGACGCGTGCAGATGTTGTGTCGCGTCCTGGTGCGTCGACCTTTAAATCCTTTAATCTCCTGCTGACGACGTCCTCCACCATGGCGTTCAGGGACTTTGCGTTGCTGTCAGCCGTTCCCTCCAGCTCGCCAACGCGGCTTGCCAAATCTTCGACGCGATCGTCCTTTTGACCCATCCGCTTGCCGAGCTCTGTGACGTCATCTCTCACGCTGGTCCGCTACTCTTCGAACTTCACGGCGAGGGCCTCGTTTGCCGCTTTCATCTCCGTGGTCAATTCGGTCATCTTCGCGGTCAGGCTGTTAATTGCCGCTTCTGTCTTCGCTGTTATTTCAGCGGCCAGGTTGTTATTTGCCGCTTCTGTCTTCGCTGTTATTTCAGCGGCCAGGTTGTTATTTGCCGCTTCTGTCTTCGCTGTTATTTCAGCGGCCAGGTTGTTATTTGCCGCTTCTGTCTTCGCTGTTATTTCCGCGGCCAGGTTGTTATTTGCCGCTTCCGTCTTCGCTGTTATTTCCGCGGCCAGGCTGTTATTTGCCGCTTCCCTCTTCGCTGCTATGTCGGCCTTCATTTCTTCCATTTTGTGTAAAATCTTTTCCAGTGCCGATTTCATAGCCGTTATCCCACTTCTGACGCCAGTTGTGACTTTGTAGGTTCGTGAAATAAAAAGTCCAATTGCACCACTCAAAAATGTCCTTTATTTCTACCTTATAACAATGTCACATTTGCCGATTACATAGAATTTCGTAATGTACACAATTATAATTTCACCAGTTCGTCTGTCCACGTACACTGCGCGCTCCTCACACTGCTCGCCACGACTGACTCAACTCAACTGACGGTTGCCTCTCCTGTATTGATCGGTGTCTCGAAGTTTCTCGAGAATTCTTTTTTTATGGAGGGGGAAAACCTCACCCTTCCATCCCGGGGCGCCCCTTTTGAAGTAGATAAAAGTTATGAGTAATTCTCTCATTTGGCTGTCTTTACCTTGCCTTACCTTATCTGCTACATGAGAGGAGCTGCAGCAATTGACAAAAGTAATGGCACATCACTTAAATGAAGCAAATGCTACTTCCAACCTTTCCGTTTGGCCTAACAATCCCGTCCTATTAATTCATTATTACAATAAATATACATCTGACATAATTATTCGATCGACGACGTCCTGTAAGCTGGAACTAAAGCAAACTGGTAAAAAATATTTCTGCAAATTCGCGTGTGTGTTCTTGAAGCAAACCTCCCTTCCTAGGGGATCTCTCCCCCCTCCACTGACATGCTGACGTCTAACCACCTAGCGAGCCAGAATTGCCTCTATATCACGCACGGCTATCTTAACCACTTTTCTTCTCTTGAATGAAGGGAACCAACCTCAATCTAGAGGCACACATCTACCAAACGGCTTTTACTGTTAATAGGTACATAGAGGCTGAACAAAAGTGTGGAATGTTGGCTATAATTTTTAAATCAATAAATAAACAAGCGTATGTTTTAAGGTGAGACTGCACGCAAAAATTTCAGAAAAAAGTCTTTTTTGCCAAGTTAAATAGTTCCAGTTTTCTGCACATTTTGGTATAGAATATAGTCATGTAATATAATTGTACTAAAACGAAGTTTAGGAATATGCTGACAGCTGTCAATTTATTAGCTTAGCCTACATCTATTTAGAAAATTTGGAATAATTCCAGCACTGTTTATCTAGGAGCCTGCGAAAGAGCTCTTTTGTTTAGAGTAATTTTTGCTGCATATTTTGGCATGGATATCGTCTTCTTTATTCTATTATCTTTAGATCTAATGATTCCACCCGTGGCTCGAGTTCTGTTTGTCAGCAACTGTCCCTTTAGTATTTATCTAACTGAAAGTGTAGTTGTGTAAGAAGATGACAAAACCTAAAGGCTTTTTTCAGAAAGCTAAGAACAAGGACAATATATTCTACGGGACAGTACCCTTGCCTATAGAAGTCAATGAAAATGATACCCAACCATGTGGCAGTCGATCATGTGCAACTCCTCCAAGTGCTTCGAAAAGGAAGTTACAAACAAATGCAAATATTAACGTAAATCTAAACTGTGTTGTAATCTATACTCAATCTAATATGATGATAGATTTAAGCGTTTTAAGACGAGTGCCAGAAGAAACTGTCATGCAGAATATGTGGTGGTGAGGTTAGTTTACGAGAAGAATCAAGTGCAGGAACTGGTGTAGGGAATAAATTGAAGATTGTGTGACTGAATTATAGTGCTGAAACGTTATATTGCTCTTCACAACAACGTGCTAATAGTGACCTATATGAAAAACAATGTGAGAGTTGTTTATGGACTAAGATAATTTGGCAAGGGACTTGGAGCTGGTAAAGTATTGTATGGTCTTATGAATTTACCAAATGCCCCAACAAGGTGTTTCAAATATACAACACTTTTAGGAAGTAGCCTACAACAGCTGCTGCCAAAGAAGCTGTGCCACACTAAATGAAAATAATAAAGATGTTTTAATCAACCTCCAGAGTGAATTGTGAGCCATAGATCTCATTGGAAACTTTAAGGCTGTTTTTCTCAAATTTAAATTTGTTTAAACACTTATCCTATTTTCTCAAAAACTATTGGAGATATGTACATATAATTTTTACAGATCATAAAAATACCTTCAGAAATGCTGTGCATCTACAGACAGCAATTTAATTAATGAGCTCCATTTTTGATAAGTGTTGAGGCTTTCACGGCCGGCGTCGTAAACTGTATTATATGCATCGGCCGGGCCTGTAGGCCGTGGTCCAGTTGTTATAACATCCGACGTTTCGTCGAAAACTGCGTCCGGCATCATCAGGGGCACGAACTTGATGATGAAGGACGCAGTTTTCGGCGAAACGTCTTATGTTATAACAACTGAACCACGGCCTACAAGCCCGGAAGATGCATATAATGTAGTTGAATGGCTATTTAATGCTAAAAGTAATCAAGGAAAAATAATGAAAGGTAAGAAATATATATCAATTGCTTCAAACTGTAAATACAAGCTTCATTGTAGATCACTAATTTCTCTAACGACCACCTAATGTTTTAAAATGTTCATGTATGTGCTGCTAATAGTTTCAGAAAAAAAAAAAAAAAACAGATCATCAAGTTGTATATTTTAACATAGGCAAGATAGGGCGTACAGTCTCAACTTAAGCACTATTTCTAAGATGAAAGCTTCAAAACTCAGGAAGTGTACAATGGTTAATTGACACAATGAACCACAAAAAGAAACGCTGGGAAAATGTATGCACCTTAAAGGCATCTGTTTAATTTTAGTTCACCTACTGTCGTATCAATGTCTGATATTTCGGTCGCACTGTATTCTTTTGCTGTCTGTCTGGTCATGTGCCTGGACTTTCTTAAATAGACAGTAGCATTAACAGCATATTTATGCTATGCTCAGAACAGACCTTATTCTTCCACAGTTTTTGGGTGTCTGTTTCATTAAACTTATTTACAATGTTGACACTGTAGATTGTGTTATGTTTTGTCTATGTTATTAAAAGGCATCTCTTGCCGAAATCTCGTACTGTTGCTAAATCTTGTCAGGATAAATACTTGCATTCTTTCTTTTTTATGTAGATTTTCCATGGTTGGTAAAAGTATACACAAATAAAATTTAGGTTTGCTTTGGACGGCAATAATCATGACTTTCTGCGTTCTATTAACTTTAAATCTCACCACAAACCACTTTATGTTCTTTACAGAACTTTACACAAAGTTTAGATTGTTTCAAATGCCTTATAGTTTTCGAGCTTTACTTTCTCCAGGTACCTAAGTGTAATAAACAGAATTTCATTAATCTATAAATTTTAAAGTTTCTTATTTTATAACTTTAATTCATTAGGAGTCACCAGTATATCTAAACTTTAAACCAATATTTTGTGTAAAATTTTCAAATTCAACTCTCCCACACTCCACATGGAGCCATTTAGCTGATGTCCTGTACGCTGTGTGGAGGTTCCCTAACTCCAAAAGGAATAAAAGTCATCTCTAACTTGGATGTATTTTTAAGAGTTATACACAATTTCCCATATATATAAATTGACGCTTGTCGCACAAAACTCGAGAACGGTTAAACCGATTTGCCTAATTTTGGTTTTCAAATATTTGTAGAACTCCGAGAAAATTGCACAGGCATACTTCTACGGAACAAATGCACCTTCTGTTATTTTCGAAAAACAAAAGTATTACAAATTAGAACTATATTCCACTCCTTGCCAAAGTCTTCAAAGCTATTTCACTTTCCATGTTTTATTCAATATCGTTTAACGTTTATCAAGACTGAAGTTCCTTTATGTGGCATGATGATACGTCTTTCGAAAATTAGACACAAAATTAATTTCTGAACGCATTATAACACTAAGAATGTTTGACCACAGACAACTTGTCAGATATTGGTGAATCCTTGGATAGCTTCTTTATAATTTGTGTTTGTGAATTTGGGCATGTGAGTTAAATTGACCAAAATTAATTGAATTCCTCTGTGACTTTGGGAAATTCGCGAAAGCCTTTTTACTATGCTAAGAAAAACAGGACCTGACAGGCCGTAGAACACAGTCAAATGTGCGACGAGCTACATCACGTGCTGATTGCATTGATGAGCAGCGAGACACAGCTAACGCTAATACTCATGTTCGTAAGTCAGAATTGGTTCTAGAGTGTCTGTTTCTTTTGAGAGAGTTGTTTTAGCACAAATCAGGTGACACAGTTATAAACCAGAATGACGTAGTCAACTATCCCACATAATTTTTTAAATCCATTAGAAATGCCTGGACTCCCGCCTCACAATTTTAAAATTAAAAGTAGGATCAGTTGTGTTCATGCTGCGTAACATTAACCAACCACGACTGTGCAATGGAACGAGACTAACTGTCAAAAAGCTAATGAATAACATCATCGAGACAACTCATTAAGGGAGATTACAAAGGAACGGATATCTTAATCCCGCGTATTCCGATGATTCCAATTGATTTAAAGCGTCTACAATTTCCCGTGCGTTTGACCTTTGCGACGACCTTAAATAACTCGTAACGGCAGTCGTTGAAAATTTCTGGAATCAACTGGGAGTTTCCCTCTTTTTCTCTCGGATAATTATGTCGCGTGTTCGCGTGTCGGAAAAACATCATCTTTATATATGTACGCATCACAAAAAAGACAAAATTATTGTTTACTAGAAAGCTTTAAATTAACTTAATTGTAACTGTGTTGTATTTAAACTTCTCATTCAGTTGCAGAATAAATAACTAACCCGAGTTTGTTTTATTTATATAGATAAGTTTAGACAACTTATATTGGTAGTAGGAAGTTCGCCGGGACAGCTAGTGTATATTGTTGCGAACCCATTATTTACGATAGCGCGACGCGGAGCGATAAGGCACAGATAGTGCCGAGTGGAGATAAAGAGCTTGCCTAAGCAGTTAAACATAGCACGGAGATAAAGGCATGCCAAAACAGATAATGTGACGTGAATGGAACATTCTAGTGACATCTTGATAGATAGAGAACCTTCGATTTCTTGTTTGCTACAGAATATTCCAGAAATATTTAGTGATATGAGTAGTGGAATATATAAGAGGCGACACGCCAGCGGAGTAGTCGTAAGCAGAGCAGTAGTTGTAAACAGAGTCGTGACGAGAGTTGTAATTGAAACTGGTGTTTCGGAAGTGAACTCTTTGTTGTGGTCAACGACCTTGGAAGATTGTTTTTCTGTACGTTACGTAATTCTGATGTAATCAGAAGTGTACCAAGTGTATTTCTACGGAAATAAATAACGTTTTGAATTTCTGCAACTTGGACTATTAATTCTACGAGCCCACAAAGTCAAAATATCTTAAATTCCCTTGTATACAGAGAGGAAGTTTATTTCTAGACGAAGCTATATCTATTGCTATTGTAACATGTAAACAGCTTTCGAGGGATAGGCATACCACCTACAGTAAAACTAGAAATCGCAGTGATATTTCTCATAACAAGACAATCTGAGATATCATTTATGACAAATGATTGCTTAAGACTTTAAATAACTTGTATAGGTTAATGTGAGGTTTCGGTAAGCGCATCTGCACGTATTTTCATTGTTATTATGGTGGTGCTTCTCTCTTGTTTAACCAAGTCTGCCTTCCTCGAAAGCACAGAATACCTATGTGAAAGAATATTAACATGCAAGGAATGTTCCAATTATACTTAAAAGCAAGGCAGAGAGAATCACTTTTTTCTCTGCAGTAATGCCTGTCTCAACCATATTTGACAATGGGCAATAGTGAGAAATGCCTTCCGTGTCTCAACTTGCTGTGAGAAAATATCTCTTTTGAAATTCAAAAGCAGTGACAGTTTTTCTCTGCCTGTACTATGTTTAGAATAAGCAGCTAACAGTACATTTACACAAGCTGAAGTACAAGAGTGGCACGCTCTTCCTATCTTAATGAAAAAGGACGTGCATTTGAATTACGTTTCTCTAATATATCGTTGTGACACGTAATAAAGAAATCAAAAGGGCACAGAAAGGCATTGTTTCTATTAAAGTTAATAAAATATTGTTTAAAAAGAAACCTTCGCCAAAGCTGCGCCTTCTTGTGTGTGTGTGTGTGTGTGTGTGTGTGTGTGTGTGTGTGTGTGTGTGTGTGTGTGTGTGTGTGTGTGCGCGCGCGCGCGCGCGCGTTCGTCTGTCCGTGTTGTAGATATAAAAACCTGCATATGTATGCATACTGACATAATACGTACATACATTGTCATATTAAAGAAACAGAACAAGATTGCATGACATGTGCTTTACAGAGACAGTGGTAAAGCAGGTGACGAAGTCGGAGCAGTCAAGTATTTAAAAATAAACTCCATTGCATATTATAACCAAATTACACATTAGGGCTAGTGCTCTAATAATCAGTCTGAACAAAAAGCGTTCTTAAAAGCTCTACAGGAACTGTAAGACACAGCAAAGGAAGGTAACACACAGCAGTTTATACAGATAGAAAAATAATAGCTTCTCTTATGAAACATGAAAACTAGCACTGCTCTGTAATAGAAAGCATTCAGAAAACAATCAGACTTGCGCACCAAAACAAATGGGAAACCCATTTCGGTTGGGTCAAATCAAATATTGATATTGTTGGAAACGTGCTAGCCGATAAATCGACAAAACAACTTGAATAGATGGAAATGACTTTATATAACAATTCAAAATTCCAGAGACAATCCGAACAGAAATATATGAAGCTGGTTAAATCAGTGCCAGAAGAGGTGAAACAACACTAAAAAAGCAGAAACAATGAAATCGTTCTTTCCAACGAGAAAGGATACTGAAAATAGAATTACCCATTAGTGCAGTATATACAGCCGTGCTTACAGCACATGGGAAAGCCAGGCCATATTTACACAGATTTTACATCGAAGAAAATCCAACAGGCACATGTAACAGACCCCAACACAGTCATTAACGAATGCCACAACATAAGAGGACAAAGAGCAGCGTTAATAAATAAAAAAGGGGACATATGACCTACAACAACATAGCAGTGACACATAGTAATAATAACAACAATAGCTGTAATAACCAGATATATAAATTATTTCTACAAGCGTAAAGAGTCAAATTACCTGTAAGAATTTTGTATAACTATATATAAATGAACATACCAGCAAACATATTAGACTTATATTTAACAATAGAACAGAAATGCCATGTACTTACATAGAAAATACCGATTCAAAGCCTTGTGTAGTCAATCTAATATGTAAAAACAGGTAACATATTTTAATGCTGTATCAGACAATATAAAGTTATCTAGTACCTAACAAGGAATATATATAAAGGCATGTATATTCAATAAATATAATGGAGTATGTGATTGGTTGAAAATAAAGGAGAAAAGGCACGCGCGCACACACACACACACACATACACACAAACACACACATATATACATTAGTTTACAATTTATTCAACTAAAAATATTGGTAGGGTTATACAAGTTACAATGAAGAATTAAAAGAAGTAGGAGAGCTGAACGCCAAAAAACTCCTGGTTATGATATGATTACTGGTCAGATACTAAAAGAATTATCACCTCAAGCACTTGTGAAACACCTACATATTATAAATGCTTCTCTTCAATTAAAATGCGTCCCTAGACAGTGCAAAATTGAAGAAATTATAACACTGAAATCTGGAAAAATTACACACGATAGGTAATCATATAGGCCAATCTCTTTCCAGCCAACAATTTCGAAATTATTCGAGAAATTGCTTTTATGGCTTCTCAACTCCATTATTAAGGAACGCAAACTCATTCCACAACATTGATTTGTCGTTCAAATAAATATTGAACAACGCAACAAGTTCACAGAATTGTGGAAATAATTGAAAGAAATCTTGAAGAAAAGAAAGTGTGTGCAAGCGCTTTTTAAGACGTACCCGAGGCCTTTGCTAAAGTATGGCATAAAGGTTTTCTTTTTAAATTAAAGGTAGATTTACCTGAAAAATAAAGTCTAAACTTACAATCCTATATCAAAGATAGAACATTCCAAATTAAATAAGAAGGTGAATACTCTGCATTTAAATATATCACTGCGGGAGTGTCACAGGATAGTGTACTTGGACCGATGTTATACATGTATATACAATACATCCAACAAGATGAGGAGACTGAGATAGCGACTTTAGCTGACGACGCAGCAGTAATATCAGTGGGTGATACTGCTGAAGAGGCTACAGAAAACCTTCAAAAACAATCAGAAAGTCAGTACTTGGACAAAAATTGGCGAATGAAATTAAATGAAACAAAGTAATTCCATATAAACTTAATGGACAAACTGTTTCCTACGAAAAGGAGGTAAAATGTTTAGGTCTGTCACCTCATGAAAAGCTTAGCTGGAAATCGCACGTCAAAAGGAAAAGAAGTGAACCAGATCTAAGATTGAGAGATCTGTCCCTACTGGGACATTACTCTGAACTAAGTCAACACAACAAATTGTTGATTTATAAACAAGTGCTGAAACCTGTATGGATGTATAGCATACACTCATGGGGTTGCACCAAGGAAACGAATACCGAAGTCATTCAGAGATTTCAGAATAAGGTACTAAGGGCAATAGTAAAAACACCATGGAATGCATGCAATGATAATATCCACAGGAACTTGTCAATGAAGAAATTAAAGCTGCTGCAGTTAAGGATGAAGTACATATGAAAACACAGAAGTACTGCATCTGCTAGCAAATAGCAACACAGTACGAAGAGTGAAAAGAACCGAACCCTTGGACTTAATGTTTTAAAAGCAGTGTGAGGAGGCTGTTTAAATAGAATTAATAATTGTAATATTATCTAATAAATGTGATAATATAGAGTGAAGACTAAACTATTAGATACGTGTAAAACTTAGTTGTAGTTACTGAAGTAAAAAAAATATATATATATCCACCCACCTACCTACATGCACACTCATTGTCATTTATTCATTTTTGGTAGACACAAGCGCCAGGAATAAACTGCTTTATGTAACCAGTAACAAGCGTTTAGGAAAGCTTGAGAAATGTTTCTCTACTAGCGCTCTACACGTAGTAAACGAGGACAGTGGGGAATCAACGTTTGAAACTGCACGTTTCGACCTAAGATGAGTTGATTTAACCATTGTCAGTAATCGCCTATTGTAGCTCGCAAGATATTCAAGGTCTGGAGAAGAAAACCGGTTTTTTGAACAGAAATTAATAATCTTCCATGCAAGGGAAATCCGCCAAGATCAAGTAAAGACACATTTAGATTTCAGTTTTGAACAAAAGACTGGGATTACATAAAAGTTCAAGAACTTCCAGGGAGTATCCTGACATCAATATTTAACTGTAAAAGAAAGAAGAAAGGGACGACGAGTTCTGTTTCAACACGAAGAAGTCTAATTGAATTAATTCTACTGGAATGAATGAGGCTTTTAAGGACCATTTGTGCTAATCAGGATGAGCGTGAAACAAGTAAGGGGCAGCCTTATAGCCACAAGAGATTATAATACTCAGGAAGCTTCCCGAAGGCTGTTTCAGTGAACCAGAATTAGTGAACAGGTTATACAAGAGAGGAGGCTGCAGTACCAAGATAGGAATCGGTAATACCAAACAAAAATAAACATAGCAAAAATTACATCATAGAAGAAATAATGGAGCTTTAATGATGAATTTAATCCTCGGAATCTTGTATAAAATGGAAGGTGGCAAATTCAGAGAGCAGATGCTTCTTACTACCTTCCAAACAGAAGATGGAATATGCGCTACCAAGCAATTCCAGTAGCATAGAGTATATGATGGGCTACTTTAACCTGGAAGGCAAGGAATGGGATGGCACCAAGCAGCACGAGAAAGCTCAGACGAGAGCAGACAGAAAATGACAGTGCTGTGGGTCATCCCGAATTCATACAAATTGAAATAATATCTGTACTGGTGAGTTTGCTCTCAAGAGGACAGTAGAATATGACGACTTAAGCAGTTAAATCGTGTATATATATATATATATATATATATATATATATATATATATATATATATATATATATATATATATATTACTTCTTCACCGCGCTCTACAATTAATGCCTAGAGAAAGAATATTTTCCCGAAAAATGAAAGCGTTCAAGAATAATGCCAATTTTACAACCAGAATAAAAAAATGTACTACATTTGTAACACAATATAGTCTTATAAACCTGTCAATATCACTGAGAAACTTCTGATTCATATGTATTTAAGGAACATTTTCAACACACGTCAGTTTGAATTTGCGGCTCAAAAAATACAATCAAGCAATGGTACTATGAGCTACTTTGTGCAAAAGAACTTGTAACAATACGAGTACATAGCATTAACTGGACTAGAAGTCAGGAGCATGTTTTGTTTCACAGTGGCCAACCATCCAAAATTTTTAAAAGGGTTTAACTGCCCTGGAAATTTATTAAAACTATACAAAAACAATTCTGTGACATGAAGACAAGATTATGCACTAATGCACACAAAACAAAGAGAAATTAGGATGTGCTCACAGAAATATCGTGTTGTATCTATGCAGGTCAAAACAAAAAGAAAATCGATAAAATCAAATTTTATGAAAGAGCATCACAGGCACAATAGTGAGTGAGAGAGAGAGAGAGAGAGAGAGAGAGAGAGAGAGAGAGAGAGAGAGAGAGAGAGAGAGAGCACAGAGTTCCACACAGTAAAATTCAAATTTACCTCAAGGAGCACTTATACAATCACAATAGCTGAAATACCATTGATGACAATTTGAAATGTATTAAAATACTAAAGCCTTGTAGTGACGTAGTCTAGTGACGTAGTTCTAGTGAAGTGTCGGAGACTATTCTAGTGAATCCGACCGACCTTCCGACCGACCGAAATGCTGGCTGGCTGGCTGTATAAAGCCAGACGGTCTTTGCTGCGTGCCCACACGTTAAGGGTTTTACCGGAGGTAGGGATTTTCCTTTAGGGATTTTGTTGATGGGTTGTGGGTTTTGGGGGAGAAATTTTTCAATATTACAAATTTTATGTACTTCAGGTTGTGAAAGTGGATGAAAACCTTGCTTCCTTGTGTTCTAATTTTAAATTTCTGTTAGGTTGTAAATTTTGATGCTAAACAGGTTAGGAGAATTATCTAGAGCTCAGTTTTAGCTGCTGTTAGGATTAGCTCCTGGGTTATCTCGGGTTCCCACAAGCCATGCGGGGTACCTGGATCAGCCTGGAACGGCGTCTAGTGCGGTCATAATCTCCCAATGATCTAAGAAGGGAGCTTCTATATCTGGATAAAGTATTGTGACTTTGTGGGTTCCAGAGATTAAAACTCCCGTTTGCAGAAATTCAAACTGCTCCTTCTCTGCCTACGTCAGGTCAGATGACGGTTACGGCTGCCCTGGTGTCTAAAAGCACGCGGCACGGCCTCCCCTTCACCCAACTGTCCGCGATGAGTGTCATCCATACGCTGGCTGACGGCGCGCAGTGCCACTCGAGGGGATGGTGGTGATGGCGCCGACGTGCCCCTCACCACCACGGCTCTTACTCGTCTTCCGGCTGCCCTTCCTGATGTGGGCAGTCTCTCTCCAGGTGTCCCGGGTGGCCGTAGCCCCAACACACGCCACTAGGTCTTCGCCGGCGTCCCTCGGTTGGCCTTTGGTCTCCAGTGTAGCGGATACTCCTTGTTCTCGACGTCAGGATAGCCGTCACCTTGGCCGCCTCCATCCTCAATGCTGCCGTTAGCGCCTCGTGGATGGTTTTATAGTCGCCGAGCATTAGGCGCTGGCGTATCTCAATATCTCGTACCCCGTCTTCGAAGTTGTAGGCGGCTTCCCGGGATACGAATTCAAGTGGGAGGTCAACCAAGGCTTTGCTGGCCAGCTATTCAATTGCCAGGGCGAACTCCTGCAGCGTCTCCCCTGGCTGCTGCGTCCTTCACATCAGTTGGCTGCGTGAGGCTGCGGTTAAGCGGTGGTTCCCGAAGTGGTTTTCCAGAGATGCCCAGATGTCCTTGAGCACCATCGCTGTCTCGACCGCGTTCAGAACCTCTGCGGCCCGGCCCTGGAGGCTGGCTATTAGCTATGTGGCCTCTTCCTCTGGTGTCCACTTGTGCTTGGCCACTGTGTCGAATTGACGGCGGGAAGACTTCGAAAGTTGACGTGCCGTCATACTTTGGTGGTTTGACGCGCGCAGATGTGTCGCATGCTGGCGCGTCGTGCTTTAAATCTTTCATCCTTCTGCCGACGATGTCCTCCACCATGGCGTTCAGGGACTTGGTGTTTCTGTCGGACTTACCCTCCAGCTCGTTAACGTGGCTCGCCTGGTCTTCGACGCGCTCGCCCAACTCCGCGACGTTCTCTTTCACGCCGGCCAACTGCTCCTCAAATTTGGCGGCGAAGGCTTTATTCGCAACCTTTATTTCAGATAATTCGGCCTTCATTTCCGTGGCCAGGCGTCATTCGCGGCTTTCATTTCCGTGGTCAATTCGGCCTTCATTTCCTTTAGCTCCGTGGCCAGGTTGCTATTTGCCACTTCTGTTTTTGTAGCGAAGTTGTCATTTCCTGCTCTCATTCTTTTTAGCTCTTCTAGAATTTTTGCCAATGCAGCGGCGTCCATCGTCGTATATCCCACTTCTGACAGCAATTGTGACTTTGTGGGTTCGTGAGATTAAAAGTCCAATTGCTCTTTATTTCCGTAGAAACACACCTTGGTCAACCCTTACAGTAACAGAATTACGTAACATACACAAATACAATCGTCAAGGTCGTTGAACGGAAACAAAGAGTTCACTTTCAGAACACAGCTGCACGTGGACTATTCTCAGTTCCAATTACGACTCTGAACAACTAACTCTGGCTTCCTTTTTATAGCTCCGCTCACTGTTCGAGAAATTACCGGTATTTTCTGTAACAAACAAGACGGCACTAGAACCTTTCAGTCATCTATCTTAATCTGTTTCGGCAAGCTCTTTATCTCCGCGGTGCACTATCTGTCTCTTTGTGCACGTTGGCCGCGCTTCTCGCAACAATGCGATCGGCGACAATATTGTTGAATTTTGATGCCCGACGCCTAATTTCACTCTCCATGTAACAAAGACCTGAGCCTTCATGAAACAACCAAGTAGAAAAATAATGACCCACAGAATATATAGACTGTAGAAATAGACTTGCAGATGTGTCAGGAGACATGACACAGCACGACTAAAGGGATTAATTACAACTAAGTCCTTCATCCTCTCGAAATTACCTACATCGGCATATTTAACTGGAATGATAACAGGACATAGAGAAACAAGGTCATACTTAAATAGGCTTCAGACCTTAGATGAATCAATTTTTGCATTTAAGAGAGCGTCACAAACACTTCCCCTTTTAATTTATGAATGCAAGGAGGAAAACATCAGAAATAAATTCTAATAAGGACATACAAATTAAGCAGGAAGGAGGCCAGCTATCAACAACAAACTAATGAACAATCGTGTTAGGCATTTCGCAAATTTGTATCAACGATTAAGTTAGTGTAACCTAGGAAACAGCGGTAAAATATGTTCACCCCAGAGAATCATCAGTGAAATGTAAAAATTGTGAAAATATATGCGGTAACTTGGAATTCGATTTCTATTCCTCCATCATTAAAGCAACGGTAATTTGCGAATATGTAAATTAATATTCAAATTTTAAATATGATGAATATGAAGCATGTAATATTACATATGTCATGAGGGGAACTGATAATTTTCAATAAATCCAAAATATGCATGCATATAATGATGAAAATGAAATGTGTAGTGTTTAACGCCCGCAGGCGGTGACACTAGTGATACATGAGATGAAGATGGAGTACCGGTGGAATAAGATGGCGGGGGAAACCGGAGGTCCCGGAAAAATCCGCCCCAGCGCCGTGTTGTCCATCACAAATCTCACTTTGGGGTTGCCTGGGATCGAACCAGGGCCGCCTTGGTGAGAGCCAAGCGGTCTAACCACTGAGCCACGGCACGGCCTATATGATGATGATGACGACGACGACGACGACGACGACGACGACGATGACGGTGGCGATATCAGGCTGAGAAGTGGTTTGCTTCTCTCTCTACCTCTCTTTTCCTCTCTTTAGGTAGAGAAGTCCTTGCTTATTCCCTTATAAGTATTAGTTTCAAGTTCCTGTTTCAAAAGTTTTATGTCAAAGTAAAACTCCTATTCTGTAAGTCCATTATGCAATATAATCAATCGTGAAAAGTATCGTTCTGAAGAGCCGGTTTCTTTTTCTGAAGAAGCTTTCTTTTCCGTCAATTAAGAAGCCGCTGGCGATATGATCTGATAGACGAAGTATTAGTCTAGCGTTTTCCTGAATGATCTGTTTGTGTAATAATGAAGCACGGTTTTTGGAATTCTTTTGCAGACATGCTCTGTGTTTTTCTTGGAATTAACGTCCTCAACGAACGAACGGGATGAAATGAGCCCAGCGCTCATAGCTTAGAGTCATCCGACATTTCACTCGTGAGGCCCATATGCACATAAATCACTCTGACCGAGATTCGAATCCTTGAATATGAAGCAAACACCACCCGAGCTACAGAACGGGGCAGTATGCGATGACGATAACGTACAATATATGTTATGTTCCAACTGTAATTCTTCCTTATTATGTTAAGGTCGTAGTAAGTATCTTACAAATTTCATTTCATTAGCAATTACTCCGTTATCATCTGTATTTCTTAATGCCTTATCCGTTACAACGTACACACATTCGCCCTCTGATTCATACTTCCAGACTCTGGGGAAGATGAGGAATTATCTTGATCGGAGAAAAATTCCCACCCCGACAGCCGAGAATTGAACCCGGGAACAGTAGCACGGCAGGCAGGTGCTCTACCGACTGACCAACTAATCATTCTTAACCCCTTATACGAGTAATCTGTTGTAGCATGTTTGATAACGGCTTCTTGTAACGTTTCATATTGCTCTCTGCTCCAATTTCCCTTATATACTCACGGCCAACAATAAAATACATATGTTCACAGCTGTTTTGTATGGCAAAAGTATTGACTTTTCCCCAGAAAGCTGCCCTTTTTACCAATAAGAAACAACCAAAGCTTGCTATTACATTGAGTTTTACTTGGTTGCTTCGCCGTTCTTTCCCAGAGGCATTGCAGTGGTTAAGAATCGAACTCGTGACCTTAGAATTCATTGCGTATTGCTCTAACAGCTGTGATGCCAGCAAAATGTTTGTGATAATCGGTTTAGGAATGAGAGAAAAAGCGGCATATATATGCAACTGGAACTGGATTATTTTGGAAGGCAATCGGCACGGAGGTGCAAACTTGGTCTGTTGCCCCAAGTGGGGTATCTATGGGAGGAAGGGTGAGACGAGAGGAGAGAGAGAAGGTGGCCGTCCCAAGGAGCCATGAGAGTACAGAGGGCAGGGTCTCTACATTTTACTTAGATGGAAACTTCCCCCGGTACGCCGGGATAACGGATATTCCACCCCCTGTGGTTCGAAAGCAGTCCCACCATGAGACCTGGGTTCAGAGTCCGGCAACCGACTTACCGGAGGAGGAATTGGTTTATTCGGAGCATATCTTTCTGCCATGCAACGCCGAGACTCCCGCGACACTTCTATGCTGAAGGAAACCACCAGATGACAGATGATGTGAAATGGTAATGGAGATATAAAGAAGGTACAGGAAGGTCGGGAGATGTAACTAACCTATTCAGCATTCGCTTGGCCACTCGGAAACCCCCGAAGAAACCATGAATGAGGTAGATCTGTCACGGGAATCGAACCCGGGTCTCCCAAATGTGGGCCACAGCAGAATCGCCTGAGCCATTCCGACAGTGCTATATTCGCTATATTTTAATCATTCCATTAACATGTAAAACATGAACCTATGCTATTACCTTAATACTCGAAGTGTAGAGAGATAACACAGAAGGCCACGAGTCTATCAGTTTATCTATCACATAACTGAACTACAGAATGTATGCAGATGTCACTTTGAAATGAAGGTTTTGAGATACGTTGACTCCGAGGAAAACCTCTCGTTTGTATTTGTCAACCTCTGAACAGCATATCTGGGAAATATGAAGTAACACAATTTTTCCCCCCTTTTAGCAAGGAAAAAAAGACTCAAGTGTTATCCCAACATAAATGAATCCTTTGAGCGAAAGCAGTTTAAATTAGCTTTACTCATTCTCCGGAAAACGGTATGACCTTTACATATCATGCATCTGAGATACATAAACTGATGGCATCTTTATTTTCAACGAACACTTTCTGACTAAGAAACAAACTTATCTAAACTGTTAAATTTAAAATATGCTATTTAAACTGGAGAATTTGTGTTATATAACATTTCTATTTTAACTAAGTTGGAGATGATGGTATGCGCAGGACTTCACAGAGTTGTGGTGGATTCCCTATATGTCGTTAGTGGGCGAGATGGCATGAGCCTCATATCGCTTTCGATCACCTACGGCCGTGTGCGGCATTGTGTCTCTATCAAGGTTCTCCTCTGTCCCATTCCCTTTAATTACCTCCCCGTCTTTCATGTTACAGTACTATTCTGGGGCCGTGTGTCGGTCGACAGAGGGCAGATGATGCAGGTGCTTGCTTGATGGAACTTCTGGGCTCAAACAGAGGGTGGCCATCTGAAACTCCGCGCAAGTCGATCTTTCTGTGGTTTCCATTGGAGGAGAGCCTCTGAAACACCTTGCGGCAGTTTGGACTGCTTCTCGTGAGCATCTCTCAGTAAATGGAGGGAACTCTGCACGTATTTGCCGCTTACTTCATCCGTACCTGCTGCGCTTCCTTCATCTCAACCGTTTCCCCGGATATCTATGCACAAAAGGAACTGCTAGGTGTCTCTTCCATCTTTAAATATGTCAACTGTTACGTTGTTTATACAGTGATGGATATATGAACAAAATGATATATTAAATAATTTCAAAATAATTGCGTAGAAGTGTTTCATGTACCTAGTATACACTGATAGGTATTTAAAATGTCATGAGTTCGTGTAATATCGAAGTATTGTACTTTAACTGGGAGGTACCCCAAACATGGTAAAGTTCCTTACCCAGATACCGAGCGTGATGACTCAGGCAGTTTGGTCTGTTCATTTCGGGAGGTCCAGGTTCGATTTGCTGGTCTACCTTTTCCATGGGCTTTTCCGGGTTGCCAGGCGATTGCTGGGTAGGTTAATTACATCCCCCAAATCTCCTGTCCCTCCATTTGATCTCTATTACCACAACATCTCTCATTTGGTGGTTTGTTTCAGGTCGGCGGGAGTTTCGGCGTTGTATGGCAGGATGATATGTTCGCGATAAACACTTCCTCCAAGGTTAGGGTAGTCTCCGGTCTCCGAGGTGGCCGTTTGGGCCATTTCAGGATCACGTTGTGTGTGAAAATGGTTGTACTGGCCTGTCGGGGAGTTTTCGAAAGTTCAATTGTATGGACTCAGTCCTCTGCGCTGTCATGACTCCTTGGGCCGGGCACTTTCTATCTCACTTCCCCTCATCCCTCCTCTCGGGGATGCTCCTCTTGGGTTATAGACAGTCGCAGTGCCGAATACCCTCCATAGAATAATCCAATCCACAGTTTTCACCGCCTGTAACGGGAGTTTAAAACTACTACTACAGTACCCTTTATAAACAGCTGTTTATGGTCTTTTAAGCGTTCAAAAAAAATATGCGTTAAATTTATTTATAGAGAATGTTGAACATCATGTGATACTCTCATATCAGATTCTACCGTAATTTGATGTTGTAGTTGGTTACGCGCTTCATTGATCGAGGGAGCGATGCTCAACACGAACATTAAATCAGGCTTAGTGCTGGACTAGAGCCAAAACCGCCAAGGAAATCCAGTATCAGGTTTATTTGAAAGCGATTGTACAGACATCTGCGTCGAAGCCGTTTGTCAAACCTAACGTTCACCAATTGAATTTCAAGCAGCCCAGGAAGAGCTTGGCTGGGGATTTTCATGCCTGGCTAACTGCAAACTGCCCAATTTGGTTAGGGTAGACAACTAGAAAAAAAATCGATGCCCACACTCTGCTCGTGCGTTTTTCGACAGCCCTTTTTTTCTCGTCCGGGAAGCTGCACTCTCAGCCCTCCTCTTCTGCCAGAGAAAAGGGACCAGGGAGAAAATTACTTCCTCACGCTATACGACCACAAGAACTTCGTAAACCTCTACAATTCGCTTCTTTTTCTTTCGCCGCATTGAGTAATTCTTTCTTTCTTCCTTTCTATTTTTTTTTCTTTTTCCCTCCACTTAGTGCATGTCTCTTAACGTAAGCCAAGTGCCTCTGAACAGAAGAATAATGTACCTTTTTGTAACAGAGCTATTGCTGTTCTCTCGTTTTAAAAGAATTTGGCAAATAACTTCATGGACATAAACATTTGTCAATATGACAAAATGTATCTGAAGTTGGTTTTTCTTAATAAGAAAAAAGGGGAAAAAAAATGTATGCCATTTTACCTACTCTCTCACGTAAAACATATCCTTACAAACATATTCTTTTTCTACTTCCTGTTAATATATATAAAATTTTTAGAAGTTACGTAATAGAGTATTTTGTGTTAATAGATATAAAACTTTTAGAGGTTACGCAATCGAGTATTTTGTTTTAGATATAATGGAAATATGAGAATGCAGTAGGTTTAAGCGATAGTCAAAACATTTACGAGCTTGTCGCTATTACATGGCTTTGAAAATCACTTCCTACTCGAGAAAGACGGAGATAAATATTTTAAAATTCAAAGCAATCAGAAGAAATAATTCGGAAATCGTTTACTCCACCAAAAATATAATTAGACGTAAACTGTGTGCCTTAACCAGGCCTGGTTTATGTTGCAATAGAACTTTAGCTATTTCTTACAGTTTACAATTACCAGCTAGGTAACAGTTACTATAATCTTCGCAAAAGTTAAGGGCATATGGTGGCGGGCCGTACTGCAGACTACAGCCAATTCTAAGCTTGCCCCGCCTAGCAGCGCTGCCGAATGTGGTACACGCATCTTGCGCGCCTGAACTGAGAATATTATATTAATTAATTACGCTCGGATAAAGGTTTGGAAAATGACAGATGTAAATCTTATAATAAGAAAGAATATTATTTTCTGATCATGACTGTACAAAAATCCTGTCTCTACAATACTTAGAACACGAGCGATCCGCGTTTTATCTTCACACAGTTTTATTTCTTAATGATACCCAACTTCCATCCATTCCACACAGATAAGCCTGAAAAACAACAACATTCTTTCCCCTTGACCCATGGGTAATATATATGTATATTTTGCCAAGCGTATGCTGGGTAGTTTAATTACATCCTCCGAATTTCCCGTCCCTCTCTTTCACATCAATTATTATTCCACATATGGTAGAAGTGTCGGCGGGAGTCTCGGTGTTGCATGGCAGGATGATATGCTCTTGGTAAAACTTTCTCCTCCGGTAGGACGATCTCGGTCTGCCAGGGCCGTTTCCTGACCAGTAGTAGGTTAGGATGCCAGTCGTTCTGACCTGCCAGGGAGTTTCCAAATGGTAATCTGTAGGAGCCATGTACTCTGGTCTGTCCTGGCTTTTGGGACGGCCGTTATCTGTTTCCTCTCGCCTCATTATTCCTCCCGGGGGCCCCACTTGGGGGCGTATTTACAATAGAGCAAGTTTGGACCTCGTGACGTAGTCAAGTCGAGGCCTCCAGCTTATGCATTCCTCCGGGGTGTATACAAAAAAAGTTCCAATCGAGGTGCTGGGGTTCTCCTCCGTTATCAGATCTAGTGTGGATGTTGATTTCTGCTTCAAGTTCCGGCGGCTGTTGTCCGGAACTTCAATATAGTGTAAATTAACCCTCTCTCTGCAGTAAATGTAGACAATAAATACAGGTTCGTTATTTAATGGATTTTATGCTTCAGCATACCAAACTGTAGTATTTATACGACTGTTCATTAATGTATTCATATTAAACCAATCAGAAGTGGCCATGTAACTTATGAAAAGGCAAGTATCGATTATTCTCATTTCGATCAACAACGGTACTAGCACCAGTTTAGAAAAAGGTCAAAATGTCTGACACTTATAACAGTGAACTTACACCACCAGAAATTACGGTAAAAGCACTATATGTTACCAATAACTTGAATGAGTAGAGGCAGACTGAGAAATTCAGTGCCATAGCTGGGATTTGAACCACGGATCTCCCGCTTTCCGTGCTGTTGCTCTAAACCACTGAGCTACTATGGCCAACATGCCGACATGGCATTAAATTCTCCAACTGACTCGTAATTATGATTTCCACCATGTTACCAATAACTTGTTGCCACAAAAGTCAAGAAAGATGTACGAGAAATTGTATTCAAAATTCATGGATCAGAGAATAATAAACGGTATAAATTGGTTCTCAGAAAATGTATTCCTAGTGTATTTGGAAGAATTTACTCAAAATATGAAATCATCGACCTTGTGGACTCACTATTCTATTTTGAAATCAACAATCAAGATTAGGTACCAAATTGACTTATCTAAATATTCAAAACTGAACGGATTAGTAAAACACAAATCAGAAGAATATGAAGGGAAAAAGTCTAAGCATTTACATCTGATGAAAATTAATTGTTCTTACACTAGCCGTGTGTAGGCCGCACTATGAAAGGGTAGAGCCAGACTGAAAAATTCAGTGCCGTGCCATAGCCAGGATTTGAACCACGGATCTTCTGGATGCCGTCCAGCCGCTCTAACCCTTGAGCTACTGTGGCCAACATGCCGACATGACATTAAATTCTCCAACTGACTCGTGTTTTTCCCGGTAAACCACTAGGAGTTCCCATACACATGAGACAACTACCTTAATGTCGACTTACAGCATGTAAGTACTTTAAGGCCCGGGCTTTATAGTTAACCACTATTAGATCAATTAATGGAAATTAATTGTTCTTTCACACTAGCCGTGTGTAGGCTAAAGTATGGAAAGACGCCAGAGATCCGTGGTTCAAATCCCGGCTATGGCATTGAATTTTTCAGTCTGACTCTATGTTTCCATACTTTAGCCTACACACGGGGTTGCCATTTAGAAGATCCTTGAAACCAGCGTGAGTTATTGCTGAATGAATGTGTTGTGGACTGCACTTTGGGGAAAAGAATTCGTCCCTCAATTTGAGGTCTGACTAGCTCTTTTCCCAGTTCTGAGAGGAATACTCTTTAAGCATTTTTACCTCTCATATGATGTAAAAATTTACAGTACGGGGTGTAAGCATTGATGCATGCTAAGACAAATATGTCAAGAAATAGAGCAAGTAGCCAGCTTCTTGTTCCACGTTTCACTAAATAGTGCCTAGCCATCTTATCAACAGTATCAATCTTGACTTTGTTGAGTTACAGAACATTATCACTTCAGGGTTTGTTTTTTTCCCACGTCGCGTGCACAACGCAATATCTGTTTGTACGTTATAATTTGTTACAACAGTGCATGTGTATATGTATTGTCTACGAATATGTAATAACAATGGACATACAAATGAAGGTTCAGAATGTGCAGTGTTACCAAGTTTTAATTGTTGTAGTAAATTTGTAATATAAATCACATATTGTATACCTGGGGTGTTTTCTGACCCTGTTACATAAAATTCAAAATTTTGTTCTGCCGACCGTCATATTACCATAAATATTTTTACCAATTATAACAAAATGTACACAAAAAGCATATCTGGAAGATGAAAGGTCTACGTTCACATTAAACCAATTTCTACGTGGTTAAAGCAACCTTGGGTCTATAAAGACCCCAAACACCAAGCAAGGGAATTCATTCATTCATTCATTCATTCATTCACGCATCCACCCAACCACCCAACAACCGATTCACCGATCCACCCATTCACTCATTCACTCACTCATTCTTCTGAGGACATTCCAAGAAAAGTAAAGATGCATTTCATTTTATATAAAAGTGATAAACATGTGCTTTATAATGAATTTAATTAGTATCGTACACAGTTTTTATAAAATCAGAATTATCGAAAAATGTTCTATAGAGAGGCTGACCTAGAATGTGAGCAAGCTTGAAATCGTTGGTGTCGCATTCTTAGAAGATGGTTAATATGAAATTTGGAAATTAACCGACTTTGCGTTTCTGAGCTATGCAGTTCACGGAAACGAGCACGCACGCAAGGATATATTGTCCAAAAATGCTTCTTTTTCCATTGAGAGAGTACTAAGCGTGTATTTCCATTGAAATTCTCTTATCGATTTTTCCTTAGTGGAATGCAATTCACTGTATATAGCAGACAGAATAGGTGCAAGGCTGTTGCACGTAATTTGATTTCAGTGCGCTGTAGATCCTTGACTGAAGGAATATGGGCAGAGTAGTTCATAAGTTGCCACCCTCCATTACCGGGCACATTAACCCGTAATTTGATCTTTCTGACAGACGCTCCAAGCTAATTAAAAATTATTGACATTGGCGTTGAAGAAGCAGTAACTAAATGGCAATTTCAAGGCTGTCTAAGGATTATGCTCTTGCCCGAACAGTGGAATGAAGCCAATATCGTAGATATATTATGGAACTTTTCTGGGTGTTATGTAAAGGTTGCCTTTCATTTAACTCATTAGGAACTATATTTTGACATGATTTCTAGTTTTAGCAATATTGAAGCTGACGTTCTTTACGCTGTCGCGTTTTGGGTCATTCTGAGAAAGTTCAAGTAGTGCCTACACAACAGGATGAAGTTTTCAAACGAGATAGACAGCTTTAATCCTTTTTGACATTCCTACCTAAATGGCAGAAGCTATTGGAGATATACGAGACGTAGTTCACTCCAAAATTTAAATAAACTGTTATTTAATAATTTGTGTGTACTGATTGTGCAGCTATCCTTGTAGATACTTGTGTAATCCAGTTTTTTAATTACAAAAATTTTGGCCAATTTCTGCACTCAGTAAATGAGTGTTATGTCTTCTAAGCTTCCGTGCATAGTAGTACTTCGTGTCCCTAAAACTGCTTTTCCTGTAACATTTTGATCAAATTCTACCTACAAACGTCATATATTAGCTGCTGGTAACTGAAATAAAGCTGGAAGGATTACCTACCGCCCTCTCCCACCCGCAAAATAATCAAATGTCACCTCAGAACTCCAATAAAATGTACATTCACATACCTATAAATATCTTGTTAAATCCTCCAGTTTGTACTGTTTTACTCTTTCAATGGCTACTCAATGAAAATTTCATCTCTTTAATTTATGGATTCTTTAAAATCCATTATTTTAAATTCCCTTAGTGCTTAAATGTTATAATTTGTTCTGTGAGAGTTAATGACTTAACATTTAATAAGGAAATTAACATGTGATATAATTAAGAATAAAAGCTTTAATATTTTAAACTTGAATTTTAAATTACAATCCAAGGAATATGTAAATAACAAATCTGCATTACAATACAGAACAAATCCATTTAAAATAAATATCCGAAGTTGTTTCATATGTCAAATAACTTACGTTTACAAAGAACTGAAGGTTTAAGTACAATCAAAATAACCTTTTCAGAACCAGAAGTGATCAAGGTGTCCATGAGTTCAATATTAATGAAGTGATATCGGTCCTTTGTAAGTATTTCATAATGACTAACTGAATAATCTTGTGGTTTAAACAATTATACCTGGAATTCAAGTCATAAGTGTAATCAAATTAACCTTTCAGAACGAAAAGTGATCGAGGTGGCCATAACTTTGATATTATCGAAGTGATATCGATCATCGTAAATAATTAATAATGATTAAGAGATTAATTTTATGGTTTAAAAAAATTATTTCCGTGTTTTGTGTTACTGTTATTATTAAAGCGTAGTTTTAATACAGCCATAAGTAAAAGCGCGAGTGCCGTGAAAGTTTCCTTTTTACACATGGACACAGATATATCACACTTCTCGTTAGATACTTAATAATCATAATAATAATAATAATAATAATAATAATAATAATAATAATAATAATAATAATAATAATAATAATAATAATAATAATAATAATAATAATAATAATAATAATAATAATAATAATAATAATAATAATAATAATAATAATAATAATAATAATAATAATAATAATAATAATAATAATAATAATAATAATAATAATAATAATAATAATAATAATAATAATAATAATAATAATAATAATAATAATAATAATAATAATAATAATAATAATAATAATAATAATAATAATAATAATAATAATAATAATAATAATAATAATAATATTAATATTAATAATAATAATATTAATAATAATATTAATATTAATAATAATAATAATATTAATATTAATAATAATAATAATATTAATATTAATAATAATAATATTAATATTAATAATAATAATATTAATATTAATAATAATAATATTAATATTAATATTAATATTAATAATATTAATATTAATAATAATAATATTAATATTAATATTAATAATAATAATAATAATAATAATAATAATAATAATAATAATAATAATAATAATAATAATAATAATGATAATGATAATAATGATAATATAATGATGATGATGATGATGATGATGATGATGGTGATGGTGATGATGGTGATGGTGATGATGGTGGTGGTGGTGGTGGTGATGGTGGTGGTGGTGAAGATGATGATGATGATGGTGGTGGTGATGATGGTGATGATGATGATGATGATGATGATGATGATGATGGTGGTGGTGATGATGGTGATGGTGATGATGGTGGTGGTGGTGGTGGTGATGGTGGTGGTGGTGAAGATGATGATGATGATGATGATGATGATGATGATGATGATGTTGTTAATGATGATGTTGATGATGTTGATGATGCTAATGAGTAACAAGAAAATGGATATCTGGAGGTAGAAGGTGACCTTTTGTACATGAAACCACAAAACATCAAACTATGGAAGCTATTTACTGATCTAACCTCAAATAATTTAGCGTTGAGCATTTTTACCAGTGCTGTCAACAAAAGCAATAAACATTGAAGGTGTGTAAATCAAAAAACGGTGACTCAATAAACAAAGATTTACGGATAAATAAACAAAATTATCATTTCCTAATTTGAATATAGATTCTACATCCAAAGAAACTGAAGTTTTTATTATGGATGCTGCCGCCTCTAATAATTGCAAACAAGTATGTGCAATGCACAGAATAATAAGCTTTCATGCAGCGATAACAATGTAGAATCGAGTTGATTCGTTCCACAAACCAACCAATAATGGATTCGAAACGTTTCAAACATTATCAACTTCTTATGCAGAGCATACGCAATCATACTAAATCAAAATTTCACCCATTACGAAGAGGTTTAAAAATAAAGGTATTTGATCTTTAACTACATATTTTTAATCTATACCTCAATGATATTAAGATGCCGGAATCCTGAAAACAAAAGTTTTCGTAATCATACGATACTTTCCTTACTCCACTGGCGATGCGAAAATATTGAACGCATTGCAGGAATTGCAGTATGCTGTGGAGCAAGTAGCAAGGCTTGTGGGGGAAAAGTAAATGGCATTACCTCTGGTGCAACAGAAGTTGATAGCGATGAGGGAAAATCAATACAGAATTTAAAAGGCTACTTTACGGCATCATCAATGTTGAAACATGCAGAAGATCGGAAAATATACCATAGTGTACTCGCTGTTAGTATCACGAATATAATAATGATTATTGTCAAAGTGCACCGCGATATGTACGATGTTCGGAGCTCATCAGTACCCAGAAGTGGGTGAACTGCTACGAGGCACATCCAGCCAACTACAGGTATGCCAATACTCCCTGCAAACAGAGGAATGGATATCTAAACGCTCTCAGGCAGGACGGGAACAGCAAACGACAACTACTGTGCTCGTCTTACTGGTGTTAGCACCTGAGTAGACAACAGGTCCAGCAAATCCAGCGCAGGGTGAACTATCTACACCGCTACAACAGTACCTACAGAAAACCCAAGGTCACACCAATACAGCAACTGACAAGCTATTCGTCAAGGATGAAACCAAAGTCTGGGACAACCAACTTCGGGTCTCACAGCACATTCTCTACTCAACTGTACTACTCAAATAAGTACTTCAGTGCACTTACTTGTACACTAAAAGGTGATGTGAATACTTAGAACAATTACTCAAACATTATGTCAGAGAACCTCATCTCATTTAGAAATTAAAAGTTAAGACAGGGGTATTTATTAGGAATAACAGTGCCAAATTACTCAGTGTAGCGTCATTGGCAATGGCTAACTTCTACTGGTACGCAACTAATATAAAAGTAGCTAATTGAGATTTGACAACGGACGAATTCTTTAAACGATTTCCACTTCCGAATTTTTCTTTGATAATTCTTTCGCCATAACAGTATATTTTCATGCTCAAGAATTATAGTTTTTCCATTTTCTGTTCACAAATTCAAAACCTATGTCGCGAACAATGGTGTACAAGCTCGTTTTCCAAAGCTCGGCTAAAGGGAACATTGCTTACTGCTTGAAGCACTCCTGTAATTGCGGTGGCTCGTTTTTTCAAAGAAGCTATGAACCTTGCGACGGATAACACTTTTAACAAATTCATCACATTCACTTTCCACAACTTGCCTCATTCTTTTTCGGTGTTTTCACAACCTCACTTCGAACGGCATTGATACCTGGCGATGAAACACCAGTTAATTCTGCTGACAAATTGACAACGTCCTCAATTGCTAAGATCACGCAAGTTGCAAAACACGTTCAATATAATTTGCTCTTTGCCACTTTTTAAAGGTTTCTCTTTGTGAAGTTTTACATATTGCACGGAAGCCGCCATGTTTAAACTGAATTCTCTTCCCACTTCCTTTTAAGCAGCACAGGCGCACCGTGCACTTTGATTAATATATACAAATGATGCTTATATTGCCAAATAAAATACGAATTAATTACTGTTTGTTGTATTTGTAATAATGTGATGTTGTTTATATAATTCGCATTAGTTGTAAAGCCCTTAAAATTGATATGCGAACTATATTAATTATCCGCAGAGAGTTACAAAGCCAAACAGCCAATGCTGTCGCAGACGTACACGTGCTTCTATTTACATTGCCATGTACGGCGGCTCCGGTAATACACATATACTCAAATGTTCACTGAAACATAGATTATGAGTATTAAACAGATTATCAGTATACATTATAGCTGTAGATACAATTAATTACGGTAGAGGAACCTCAGCTTGTTATGCTATTTTCATAATTTTTATTAATGGGCTGTAAGGCAACTCTGCTGATCGGTCAATAATAATAATAATAATAATAATAATAATAATAATAATAATAATAATAATAATAATAATAATAATAATAATAATAATAATAATAATAATAATAATAATAATAATAATAATAATAATAATAATAATAATAATAATAATAATAATAATAATAATAATAATAATAATAATAATAATAATAA
>CM060959.1:140047213-140057213 GCA_030765055.1 Mantis religiosa | reverse complement strand
AAAAGGTTGGATGACTCGGTTGCTTGCTTTCGGTCTGGAAACTCCATCTGATAGAGCTGTGTGTAGCCTCGTGTCGAGTACCATTCGCGCAACCATACATAAAAATCATGTCTGCTGTTCACGGAATGAATATCCAGCCACGGTGGAACGAATCACTTGCAGTTAACTCACTACATATACACACTTGATACTTTGAAGACAGACTGATATCAAATGACAAAGGTAAAGATGTCTTCATTGCAACACTTCGCCATCTACCGTAGGTCAAAGCCTTGTATGAGTGCATGGAGAAATGAAGGTTTGAGGTTGGACCCCGAAGGCCGTTGAACTCACACTTTCATTGTGACAGGAATAACGCGAAAACCAAGGATTATGGAACATATGTTCATATTATTTTTTGTCCTTCTTTCGGTGTGAGGAATCTATACCTGAAGTTTGTAAAAGTATCTATGAAACCCGCTGTTTAAGCTACTGTGCTAGTAGCCCTTTATGCTGTTCTTTTGTTAAATAGGAAATCTGACTGTGATTTATGACACTGTAGTTGATATACAATGGAACTTGCCCTGATACAGCTTCCACTGATGCTCACATACATATCGGTTCAACGAAATTCTCAGCTTTTATTTGTAGGGATACATGAGAGAGTTTGTTGTAATCCTGTTGTAGTTTTCTATAATCTATATAGCGGTCTTCATAACGACCACTGAAATTTGTGACTGTTTTCCGGTACAAAGTTCGAACTGCAATGGCCATAGACATCGTTTTAACCATTCTAGTGGATACTAAATAAAATTTACGGCACAACTTGGCAAACATTGGACAATTTTATTGCTGTTGAGGTCAATAATCAACCACCCATAATTTATAAACATCCCATATTCAGTGATGGACGCGTAGCTGTCGTATCAAGTCCCGTATTTAAAGCAGGAAATCGTCTTTCATATCCTGAGCATTACTTATATCACTGTGCTTCCCGATGAAAGCAAATAAAATGTTCCTTTCTAAAATAGTTGAGTTGTTTGCATGAAACTAAGGGTTCTTTAGTTTGTGAGGTCGGATTTTCTTCCTTTCATTACCCTTTACTTTCTTTTGTGTTTAGTAAAAACCGGGCATGTAACAAAAAGCTCTTTCAACTGGGTCTTTGATTCCTCCTGACTGGAAGTACGTTCAAGACCAAGAATCGTCAATAAAACCAGGTAGAGGATCCTTGTGGTTTTCTACTTCATAACTGAATAACTCCAAACACTGAGATCTGAAGTACGGTAAAGTTGGTAGCCATAGTGTTTAGGTTGTAGTGACACATCTCCGCACCAATCTTACATTATCATATACATCCTTCGTCAAAAAAATAAGCATACTGAACATACTGAAGCGTAAATAAATAATGTGCCTACTATGTAAACAGAAGCCACGCAGCTCGTTATCAGAGGAGAGGTGTTGTTTTGTTAAAGTGAATGGCATCGTTAAGTCGTGTGTTGAACTCGAGCTGAAATATTCTTAATATTAAATTAAATTATTATTATATACATATCTTTGTTCCAATGTTGGTGACCCGAGTGCGCGAACATGTCCCCCGAAGCTGGGATAAGTGATTTTTCAATCAACAAACGTGAAATGATTCATTCTCAGGGCAGAAAAAATATGTTTAATGTAAATAAGTTGTTACGAAAGCTCTCCAATCCAGGGTATAGGGCAACTGTAGGTTTTTCAAAATCTCAGCAATTAACTCTGTATCCTTGTGGTGTAGGTAGTGTACCCACAGTGTCACGAATTTGTAGTGAAGCAGCTTCATCCTTAGAAAAAGGGAGCGTGCCTGTGTTTCAATCTCCGGGAAAGACCCATGAAGTCGGAAAGCGAGTTACTGGATTGGAAACCATGCTTGCTGTTCCACTGCTGTGACGTGTGTCAAGGTAAGATTTTAATGTTTTAGGAATATTTAATATTTTGTTTAATTACGGGAAGAATAGTCAAAAGCTTTGCTGGCGGGTAAAACAGTTCTTATGTACCGAGCCTCTGTGCATTCTTTTAACTTTCTCTAACATCCATAGTTTATTAAAGTCTGTTTGGTGAACACGAGTGCAGTTGCTTTATTATGAAAATGTATCATAACCACAAATAATTATCATGATAAATCCGTCTCCACACCCAGAAAAGGAAAACCGTTATCCTTTACCTTGAAGACCAATAGCAATCTGGATTTTGAGCTAGTGATATTACCTGGAGTCTCAGTTGCTACAACTCGGAATTCCATTCTTTCTATTTCATTAGCTGCGAAAGTTCAAGTTATGATGTTGCACAAAGAAGGGGGCAGGGAGGACTGCGTTGTAAAACAATTACGTGGGTTCCCTATAAAGAGACCACCAAATTGCACACTCTTTGACTAGACAGTCTCTAATGGGTATAGGTCTTCAAAGCACGATGGCCTGGAAAGAGGACCACTCCCCTGCCACGGGGTAATAACCATTAGCAAACAAAAGGGCGACCTTCATAAACAGGGCGAGAGGAAACGTTGGTTTTAACAGCAAACTTCATAAACCCAAAATATCGAAGTAACGCCGCCTTTGATAGGGCCATCTTGTTTTGAAAAATACATTTTACAAACTGTTCTTACTGCACCCTAACTTTATTTGCAAAAATGTAAACGTTAAATGTTTTATTATGGGTTCAAAAATGAATAGCGAAGTTTAAGAACTTGATAGTATATACAATCCAAATATTCCTAAAGTTTCCCTGTAATGGCAAGCAAATTGAATATATACAAATTTTTAAAGTAATAAAACATTTTTGAGTAATTTAACGGGTATCTGATAAAACATTTTTGCCTTAAAACGGTTATTTGAAATCAATATGCTATTTTAATCCTCCTGATTTAACTGCATTTTCGTCTATTGTCTAATCCAGGGGGTAACTTTATAGGAGTCATATATTTGAGGCATTTGTTTCTCAAATCAAAATAATAAAAATGGTTCATGTGTACATGGGTCTGAAACTCAATAATTTCAGAGTTAGAACACAAAATCGAAGGTTAGAAAAGTTGCTCAAATTTGGCTTCCTCTTGCTTCGATGCATGCAGCAAGCCTGTGTTCTCCGTTGAAAATTCCTGGCGTGTTTAGTATTTTGTCCAATCGAAATTGGATATGTTCTCTCAAAATATCAAATTTAGGTTCAGGGGTCACATAAACCCTGGACTTCAAATGTTCCCAAATGAAGAAATCCATGTATCAATAAAATCTAGTACTTACACAGCTAACGTAATTGTCAATCCTCTGTTTGAAAACAGAGAGATTAAGAAAATGAAGTCAAAGAAGCTTCCATCAAAATTAAAAGTTAAACAGTATAATAATCTTGGCAAACTGGGATCCAGTGATACTCAAAACTGTTCCTAAGGAGAGCTGGTACTGTTTTATTTTTGAAAAGAGCCACAGATATGATATTATGTGAGACTTGTAACGGGCACGTTTCTATGTGGTAGTTGAAAACAGGATAAAATTGTAAATTTCCAGTGTCCAGAATGATTATGATTAGCTTTACTTCGTGTATAATTATTTGATTTAAAGTTGTGACTCTTGTCTGTTTGGTACCGTATTAAAATATTGTTTAAGAAACATTATTCCTTTGTGACACTTTATTTATCACTCCCATCTTTCGCTGTAAAATGATCTTATTAAGCTGGCCTTACTTTGAACACTGATCACAATAAGTCCAAGGATCAGGATTTCACTACGAAAGGGATTCGGCACGAAGACTGGATCCATTGTGTCTATGCCCCAAGGGGAGCGCTTCCGGGAGGAAGGATAAGGCGAGAGGAGACAGAGGGCGGCCGATTCAAGGAGCCACGACAGTGCGGAAGGTAGGGTCCATACAGATTACTTATGTAGAGACTTCCCCCGACAGGCCAGGACAACGAATAAACTCCCCTACTGCGGGACGGCAACAAGCCCAGCAGCCGAGCCCCTAAATTCCCTGGCTGGTGGTCCCGAAATGGTCCCAGAAGAGGCGCGGAGACCGGCAACAGACCTACTGGAAGAGGAAGTAGTTTACTTCAGAGCATATCATCCAGCCATGCACCGCCGAGACACCCGCCGACACTTCTACCCTGAAAGAGACCACCAGATGAGAGATGAGATGAAATGATAATTGGGATGAAATGGAGGGACAGGAAATTCGGGGGATGTAACTAACCTACCCAGCATTCGCCTAGCGAACCGGAAAAAACCCGAAAAAACCATGGGTCAGATAGCTCGGTTACGGTTAAGTCATATCGGACGATGAATGAAACTGGTGAAATGAAGCTCAAATGAGTCCGGGGCCCCTGGAGCTTAAATATAACCGACATTCGTCTATCAGGATAAGGGAAAACCCCGAAAAAACATAATCCAGGTAACTCACCCTAACCGAGATTCGAACTCGGGACCTCTTGAACGTGAGCCAGACACGATACCATCTACGCTACCGAGGCGGGCTCTTTATCAGGCTTTAGTTTGTGCGTCAGCAGATTGGTGTTTCTGTGTCAGCAGATTGGTGTTTGTGTGTCAGCAGATTAATTAAAATACAAAAGCAGTTAAAACATCCAAGAATGCAACACTCCATTGAACCGTTTTCATATATTATTTTGTCGTTGGTTTGAGTACTCATTCTGAGGCAGTTTAATTTTCAAACCTAAAGTATGGTTATTATTTTGATATTTGTTATTTTAAGTTCATTTTGTAAATATCTAAAAATAAATTACTAGAAACAATTGAAAGTGATTGTGAAATAAATTTGATTACGTAATGATCGGAAGAAAAACGTGTACTGAAGTGAGTTAGAAATGGAAAAGAATTATTGGTGATAAGTTGTTTTAGCGAAGTAATTAGATCTTTAAGATTATTTAAAATAAATATTTGAGTAATTAAATTAAGCTTTAAAAGAAAGATCATAAAAGTAACATAATACTGTCGCCGAGGCGTTTTTGTGTGGCAGGCTGCGGCGTGGAGCTGGACGCTTACCGAAGAAGAGGGAAGCAGAGAGAGAGAGAGAGAGAGAGAGAGAGAGAGAGAGAGAGAGAGAGAGAGAGAGAGAGAGAGAGAGAGAGAGAGAGAGAGAGAGAGAGAGAGAGAGAGAGAGAGAGAGAGAGAGAGAGAGAGAGAGAGAGAGAGAGAGAGAGAGAGAGAGAGAGAGAGAGAGAGAGAGAGAGACATAGTCTGGAATTTCCCGTTGCCATTGTGATTGTTCTCGAACGATGCACTAAATTCTCGAACAATGGTTGGAGGTATAAGAGCTGGCAAAGGCTTACTTGCTACACATTTTCTAGTGACCTGTTAAGTGTGTGTGTGTAGCTATTTGAAGTATACCGCTTATTTACGTTATTTACGTGTGGTGAAGCAACGAGAGACCTTGAACACTGCGTTTGTGTATGTTACGTCATTCTGATGCCGCCAGGGTTGTACAAAACGTGTTTTAACTTGTAAAGTCTGTCTAGTCAACGCGAGTGCAGTTTGCCTCTCAAAGGAAACTGACCCTACCGCCAACTAATGACCGTCATAAATCTATCTCCACACTTCAGAAATGGAACACTGTCACTGAGGACCAATAGCAACCCTGATTTTCTGAAAATGACAATCGCATGTCTACGCCACGTGGAGTCTCAGTTGCCAAAGTTCCAACTTCCAGTTGATCTGTTTCATTACGTGCAGAAATTCGTTGTGTGTCACGATGTGGAGGCCGTGGAGGGAAATGCAGTGCTAAATGAAGAAGTAGATAACTTTCAGTCAAGTGAAAATAGTCAAAGTGATGATAATAGTGTGGATAAATTAGAAAGTGTTGCTGGGCCGAGTTATGTTACTGGAGGAGCCTAAAAAAAAAAAAAAAAAAAAAAAAAAAAAAAAAAAAAAAAAAAAAAAAAAGTTATAACAGGAAAAGTTTCTAAGCAAATTCAAGCGCTTGTTTTGAACATATATAAATATGTGCTGAAAATAGTCTTGGTAAGGGGTCGTACAATGAACCTGATGATAAATGCTGGGTATTCACAAAAGTAAGAAATATCGTGACGAAAGACGCCACACAAGTGTGAAAACAAAAGGAAATGTTTCTCTAAAGTAGATAATTTCACATGCGATTTAATTCGCCGAGAAATTTATGGATTCCATCCAAAAGGGAGAGCGCCCACCTTAGACGAATTGGTTGCACATTTGCAAGAAATTTGTGATTTTCCTTATGGGCACTGCACTTTGCGCGGTCTCCTAAAGGAGCTGGGTTTAAAATAGGCACTTTGAATAAGATGAGGGTTATTGTGGAAGCAAGTAGAATTGTAGCTTGGCAAAGTTTCGCAGTAATGGACATAAGACAATTTATTTAGACGAAACCTCATACGATACCCATGACGTATTGAGAAAGGTGGCAACCTTGCAGAACGGTCTGGGAGGAGGAGGGCCGGGGTTGTAAAACTATTATAAGGGTTCGTCAAAGGCGTCGGCCGACGTGCACATGCGTTAACTAAACAGAGCCTAATAAAGAATGTTTTAAATTTCTGCAAACAAGACTTTTAATTCTACGAAGTCACAAAGTAAGAACATGATTGAATTGGCTTTAGAAATAACGTGTTCAATAGGAAACATGTGTAATTACCAATGTGACGGAAAAGATCAATAAGCTTCGTTGAGGTGACATTTTTTTCAGGCTCCGTTTCATTGTCTCACCTAGTAACTTTTCGAGATTACTGTAGTTTACTTCTCAAACTTTTTATCTTGTGTTGGCTCAAAGTATTGCACAACATCACATTTTGATTCCTGGAAGAAAATTAGTAAATTTTCTAAAACTATAAGTATGTATGTTACCGTCTTACAGTTCTCAAACATTAACTCAAGTTTTCTGTCTGTGAGGAATGGCAGTGGTGCTCTGTGGTTCTGCTGACAGACTTGAACGTTCCTCCAACAACCTCCAAGAGCGTTTCGTTAAACTATGTCTGTCTCTTTCTCACCTCCCATATGTTTACTGTAGGATCGTTCTAGTATGAGATATCAGTTTATAACGGGTATCACTGTCACATTTATGGACATGGCAGATATGTGGAAAGTAGGCTTGAAGAGTTTTCTGGTATGCCACATCTGTACGAGACAGTCATGTTGCGGTAAAGCCATGGCAGACAGGAAATGAAATTGCCACAGACCTCCACATTCGAGCAAAAACACAATGTCAAATACTCCCGGGGGGGGGGGGGGCCGCGGTCGGGCTTCATTTACCTGATACCTAAACACCATCTTCATTTTCCCTCTGCGAGCGCTTGTCACCTTGCGTAAAGCCAATTGTCCATGACATAGAAGCCCATGCCAAAACACAAGCTTTTGTAGTTCTCAAATTATACAGAAAGAGAACGTGCTTGACGTAAATCATGACGGAAGCTTTGTCCAGTAGAACATGTCATTCAATAGGCCATTTAACACGGTGTTTCAGAAATGATATAATTTATATTTGTTTAACGCATTCTCCTTCTGAAATGTCAAGACAGTCTATTATGTGTTGTAAATGGCAAGAGTTCTCGCCTGTAGCGTTAGAGCCTTCAGCGTTGCCACCTCGTTATCCCCACTGTTTTTGTATTTCCCCCCTGTCTCTCTCTCGCTCTCTCTCTCACTCTCTCTCTCTCTCTCTCTCTCTCTCTCTCTCTCTCTCTCTCTCACACACACACACACACACACACACACACACACACACACACACACACACACTTGCGAGTCTTATTGGCGCTAGGCGTAAGGGAACGCAAACTGAATTTTCCAAAGTTTTATAATAATGCAGTTGTTGAAATCACAATTACAAAATGGATATTCGTATATTACGTACAGGTTTTAAGCATATAGTTTAGAAATAATTATAGTTTATGAATACTTATTTTTCTAATCTAACGAAAATGCCAGCGGTACATTCATATGTGAATGTTACACAGAGATTTAGATAATTAAGAGATAATTCGTCGTTGTCAATGTCTTCACCGTCTGAGTATTGCAAATTTATGACGACAGGTTCCAAAATCTCGTTACGTGCTATTTCTTTCCAAAAGTCGCCGTCTTGTAGTTAATCTGATGTCTCACGCAATTTTCCCACTCTTGTAGTGTTCCTTGATAATTTCTTCGCGAATAAGCCGTTCAATGTCAGTCAGTTTAAAAATACTATTTCTGTTTGCTACATAATTTGAGCCCACATTAACTCAATTGGGTTGTTCTGGCAGTGATAAGAGGGAAGGTGCTTTATAATACCTCGTGTCTCATTTCAATTGCATGCTGATCCAGCTGATACACCTTCCCTGATTTTTAAATGGAAGGACAACTGATAAATGCTGCTTTTAACTCTAGAGTAAATACAGATTTCGAAAGCATTCATAAACAAAGATATAATGTGACCAGGCACGTTCTGCTATGCCAGTAGGAAGTGTATTGTTTCCTCTTGTTCGAATTTAACAAACACGTTGCTTTATTCAAAGTAATTCTTTTATCACGTCATGTCAAATGTTAACGTTTCATTTCTGAATAATTACAAATATACGTACACGCATACGTGCCAACCAACAATGCTATTCATTACACTGCTCATGCCGCGAATCATTGTTATAATATAATAGCACTTTATTTGTATTAGGAAAACTATATGAGCTAAAAATATACGGTTTTTACAGTTACGATTATACATTACTCTGTACCTTCCTCATGGATCAGTTTTTGCAAAATCTAAATATTTCTCTTAGCGCGAGATTGATTAGGTTGACGGTCGTCAGACACAACTTAGAGGGAATGCAACACGACAACATCGCAGGACTCCGATTGGTTGCTCACCTAGCAGCGCTCTAGGACAAACGTCATCCCATTTTAAACAGATAATAGTGTCTATTAGTACCTAAACACCAACTTTGAGTTTCCGGAGATACAATGACCTTCTAGAGCTGCAGAACGCCTTTATTAATTTAAAATCTCGGAGTTAATGTTTCAGAGAACCAAATGTTTGCAGAAGAACAGATGTTTCAGAAATCCAACTTTCAAATCTTTTGACCTTTCATCGCTGAAGCTGTTGCGAGAAAGATATTTAGTATTAATGAAAAGTTACATTGCTGCTCCATGGTCAAGCGGTTAGATCGCAGTCTCTTGTCAAGTTTCGATCTCAGTGGACTGTACCTCGTGCAAAAAGCGGCGTCTAGACCCGTATCTCCAAACTTTCCGGTTTCCCAGCCATTCATTTCACATCACTTCTCCAATCATCCCTTTCAGTCTCCTTTCATTTCACCTTCTTTTTCAATCCCATGCCAGGCTTCGGAGTGATCACCATCCTATGAACATTTTCTGACTCAGTTTGGTTGCTTCTCGACAAACGTTTGACTCCAAGAGCCCACTCGTAGGCCCTCCACTGGAGGAGGATACACAGAGAAACAAGAAAAGGAAAATGTACTTATGCATTGAATAAACTACGTGAATATTTTCATGTAGACTATGTATCGTCAACTAACCGGTGGTATAGTTTAAATGTATAAAATTGCAACACAATTGTACTTTTAGTTTTGTGTATAGTTTTATAAATTGCATACCTCTTTAATCACACATTTCCTTTATCACTAAAAGGGACAATGCTCATATTTTAAATACTCTTTGAATACGTCTTTGAATCCACTATTTTGTAGTGTACAGTTTACATTTCATTTTATATTTCACCTAAATGTAATAAATTCTATGTACATTCTTTTAGGTTCTGGGGAAATGCCGAGCCCATACTTCGGGTGAAGTTTGGTACTAAAAATCCGTTCAACTTTTAGTTATGAAGTCCCCATTGTTCAAATTAACAACCTTATTATATATATACATCTTATTAAAATGCCTTTTCTGCAGTTTTACTTTGAACAATATATTTTTTTTCTGAAAGGCATCTTCTGCTCTTCTAGGAAGAGTTGTCTACCTTAACCGCGGTAGGTTAGTTACTCTGTTATGAAGAGTAATTGATAACATATTTCAACCTAACAATATCTTCCTTAATGAATGGAATG